>CM029608.1:41518035-42118035 GCA_017311375.1 Mytilus coruscus
AATTATTGGGTAAGAAATCGTATTTATATACTGTTTTATATAAACAAAAATTTGTTACATTCTTTCTTGCTTTATCTATAATAACATAGTTATTTTATTAATAAAATTAGACGAGACAGAAACTTAACAACACGATAAAACCATAAAGACATATATAGCCTCGTTCAGTATACAATCTCGAGTCTCAGAACACGGTTTGAAACCATTAACAATTCAAATCGCTACACTGTCAGTCAAGCAGAGTCGCGCAATGAATTTGACAAAGACTTCAAAAGATTAAACTATCGACATAAAGTTTTCCTTTGATAAAAGATAAAATGTTAAAAAAAATACTAAAATATATAATTTATCGATTGTTCCAATTGGCAAATGTATCACGAGAACAATTATTTATATTAATAGTGAAATACTAGGTAGGTTTTGCAAAGGGGGTTGATCGAGACAAAGGGTTGAAACTTAGTTTGGCCTTTTTAACTATTTTTATTCGAGCGGCACTGATGAGTCCTTTGTAGGCGTTTGGCGTACACAATTTTAATCTTGGTATACTGATGAGGTTATTTAGTTAGGGAAATAAAATATTTAAAGGTACCCTTTGATGTCACATGCAATTTGAGGTCTTGAGCTGTCATGTCAGTAACTGCTAGTAGTCCTTTATTTATGTATCATATTGTCATTTTGCTTAGTTTCTTTTGTTACTTATTCTGACATCGGACTCGGACTTCATTTAAACTGAGTTTTACTGTGCGTATTGCTGTGTGTTTGATTTTTCTACATTGGCTAGAGGTATAGGGAAGGGTTGAGAACTCACAAAACATGTTTAACCCCGCCGTATTTTTGCGCCTGTCCCAAGTCAGGAACCTCTGGCCTTTGTTAGTCTTGTATGATTTTTAATTTTAGTTCAATTGTTAGTATGACGTCCATTTTCACTTAACTGTGCTGTGTTGAAGACCCATTAGTGGCCTTCGGCTGTTTTCTGCTCTTTGGTCGGTTGTTGTCTCTTTGACACAATCCCCAATTTCCATTCTCATTTTTATTTTCAATAAAACGACAACAGACATAAATACAATGATGTTGATCATATTAATCATAAAACTAAATAATAAAATATTTGTAAGCTTATAATATCTTAAAACTGGTAGCTGAAAAGTAGAACGATATATTCTTACTTTATTTAAAAAACCCATCAAGAAATCAATTGTTACAATCGATTGTCATTTTAAAGATTAAAACAAGAACAAATATAACATTGAATCCAACTGTCCATTTAGACAAAACATTTATATAAACTCATCATTGATACCAGGTTAAAAAGAACTATGTCAATTCAAGAGTTTTTATTAGGAAAAAAAATATGAAATACATCCTGACTTCCTGATACACTCTTATCTGCTTATATTATACAGTTGTGTGTGATCGTATCAGTCGGACTTTTAAAAAATCAGATATATATAGAGGTCGATTGTACGGTGTGGTATTGCACATTTTCGTCTTGTCAACAATAACTGTTTACTCTCAGTATATATAACAAAGACACATCGCAAATTCCCAAATTAATATCATCCTGTTATTCTTACCAGCAAGACAAGGAAACAGTGACATTTAATTTTAAATATTACGGGAATAATAAAAATCCACATTAAATATTTATATAGACTTGTAAATCAATCAATCAATCAATCAATCAATCGATTTTTCTTAAATATAATCCAAATTTAATTTAAACTCGCTCAACTTTATCATACATGGCAGGAATTTAGGAATTGAGCCTCAGATTGAGATTTCTATTAGCATAAAATCAAGTAATGTGAATGTCATATTGTAGAAGTAAGAATTCCAGAGAAACATAAAGATTGTGAGTATACATTTGCATACAGTAATTACAGTAATTACTAAGTACATTTAACCGGAAGAAGGTTACTTATATTCGCTAGAGACCAGCAGTTGTGTTTTCTGCAAAGACTTCCTTTAGAGAACACAATATTTGACACAAAACACTATTTTCAAGTAAGCGTGTCACAAATGGACCGTGGACATATTTTTTTCAAGGCAAAACAGAAAATCTAGCAACAATAAATCGCAATATAAATAAATATCATACGCTTAAAATGTATATGAGCTGGTGTAGAAATCCACCAAAACACCATTAAGAATAGAAAGAACATTTCCTAATTGCAGATGACGGTGGTGAACAAGATAGAATTATGATGTTTACTACAGGTCAGAACCTAACCAACTTTACAGCAGCTGACATATATGGTGATGATACATTTTATACATGTCCAGCAAGGGGGCAACAATAATAAAAATGTTCAAGAACAGACAACACCATCGTCAAGAGGAAAAACGAAGAAAAGACAAAGTCCACAAAAAATACACAGAAAAATGAAGATTGAACGACACCGACCCCTGCATAAACCCGGGTACATTTAGGTACTCTGGAATGGTAGTCCGTTGCTAATAACTAGTGTAGACTCGTCTAAATATCATCTTATTGTATTTCATTTACGAATTATATTACATCACCAAAACTTTAAGTTAGTAAGTACATCTTCTGATGCAAAATGTGGGAGGGCACTTTTTTTTTAATCAAAGTCTCTATAGGCTGGTGTTCTCCTCAAGTTATCTAGATGGAACCTTCTAGAACCTCATAAAGCTTCATCAACATGCATTTTTACGCACAAAAAAGATATTTAACTTATACCAATATCTTTGAATAAATAATTTTGTACTAAACATTAAATTAATGTAGACTTGGTAATTTTAATCCTGGTATCTATGAAGAGTTATTACCCAACGGTTTGGAAAATGAAATTTTACAAGGAACCATTTGATGACACTGATACAACTTGGATGGTCCGTGAATACGACAATACATGATGTACCCTATTTTAAAGTCTCTGCGTCCATTTTCTATGAAACGGCAACAGACGGAAATTCAATGATGTTGTTCATATAAATAAAAACTCTAATTAATCAAATACTTGTAAGCTTATACATGTATCTTAAAACGAGAAGAAATAGAAATCCACATAGTATGATCATACAGATTTGTCAATCAATCAATCAATCAATCAATCAATCAATCAATCAATCAATAGACTAAACAATGAATAATGAATGAATCTTTTTTTTTAATTAAAAAAAAGTAGAATAAAAACTTAATCCAAATTATGTATAATTTATCATACAAGGCAGGAATTTAGGAATTGAGCCTCAGATTGAGATTTCTCTATGCATCAAATTACATATATAAATGTTATATTTGTAGAAGAATGCATTCCAGAGAAACATAAATATTGTGAGTAAACACTTGTATACACCTATTACTAAGTACATTTATCCTGAAAAAGTTTTCATATGTTCGCTCGTTACCAAAAGTTGCGTTTATATTACAAAAACTTCCTTTAGAGAATACAATCTTCGATATAAAACATTATTTTCAAGTAAGCTTGTCACTAATGACTGTGGACATATTTTTTTTCAAGCCAAAACAGATACATGTAATCTAGCAACAGTGGCATTGTTAGATAAACCCAGTTTATGGATGCAAAGAAATCACTTAGTCGGAATAACAACAATTTAACATTTTTGTAAGTTCTCTTGCAATACAGACTGGCCAACATCGACTTACCCGTAGCATTCAAATGTGTCAGTTTGTGTTCCTTATGAAATAATAACGGCTTTTGTCGAACTGAATAACCGATAAATGCACATGATCTTTGAATTCACAAATGATAGATACGAAATTGTATGTACAACTGTTTCATCAACCAAAATGCTCAGTATAAAAATAAGGAGATTTTGTATGATTGCCACTGAGAGACCTATATACATCCATTCATTAACAAGGGATATCTTCTGGTTACCGTATGGCCTTCAACAATGAGCAAAAACATACCGTACAGGCACAGGGACGACAAAATATGAAACCATTCAACGAAAAAAAAAACCAACACGAACAGCAATTATGACAGACCACAACAAACGATAACCGTTTGATTACAGGCTCCTGGCTTGGGACAGACACACATTGAATCTGAGAGTAAATGTGATTACAGGCTCCTGGCTTGGGACAGACACACATTGAATCTGAGAGAAAATGTGATGACAGGCTCCTGGCTTGGGACAGACACACATTGAATCTGAGAGAAAATGTGATGACAGGCTCCTGGCTTGGGACAGACACACATTGAATCTGAGAGAAAATGTGATGACAGGCTCCTGGCTTGGGACAGACACACATTGAATCTGAGAGAAAATGTGATTACAAGCTCCTAGCTTGGGACAGACACACATTGACTCTGAGAGAAAATGTGATTACAGGCTCCTGGCTTGGGACAGACACACATTGAATCTGAGAGAAAATGTGATTACAGGCTCCTGGCTTGGGACAGACACACATAGAATCTGAGAGTAAATGTGATTACAGGCTCCTGGCTTGGGACAGACACACATAGAATCTGAGAGAATATGTGATTACAGGCTCCTGGCTTGGGACAGACACACATAGAATCTGAGAGTAAATGTGATTACAGGCTCCTGGCTTGGGACAGACACACATTGAATCTGAGAGAAATGTGATTACAGGCTCCTGGCTTGGGACAGACACACATTGAATCTGAGAGAAATGTGATTACAAGCTCCTAGCTTGGGACAGACACACATTGACTCTGAGAGTAAATGTGATTACAGGCTCCTGGCTTGGGACAGACACGCATTGAATCTGAAAGAAAATGTGATTACAGGCTCCTGGTTTGGGACAGACACACATAGAATCTGAGAGTAAATGTGATTACAGGCTCCTGGCTTGGGACAGACACACATAGAATCTGAGAGAAAATGTGATTACAGGCTCCTGGCTTGGGACAGACACACATAGAATCTGAGAGTAAATGTGATTACAGGCTCCTGGCTTGGGACAGACACACATTGAATCTGAGAGTAAATGTGATTACAGGCTCCTGGCGTGGGACAGACACACATTGAATCTGAGAGAAAATGTGATGACAGGCTCCTGGCGTGGGACAGGCACACATTGAAGCTGAGAGAAAATGTGATTACAGGCTCCTGGCTTGGGACAGACACACATTGAATCTGAGAGAAAATGTGATTACAGGCTCCTGGCTTGGGACAGACACACATTGAATCTGAGAGTAAATGTGATTACAGGCTCCTGGCTTGGGACAGACACACATTGAATCTGAGAGTAAATGTGATTACAGGCTCCTGGCTTGGGACAGACACACATTGAATCTGAGAGAAAATGTCTTTTAAAGAGCTTGACTGATCAGGTCAGTTCTAAGAACAAAATTCTAAATACAAAAAGATAGAAGAAACAATTAATAAATCTAATATGAAAACAATTTTTTCTAGAAATAACATTTAAGGTCGTACTCAATTGTTGTTTTTTTATTGTAGGGTGTAGTGTAATTTGGGATCGAAATGTCTAAGGGGACGATCATTTAATATTCTTGAAGTGAAAAGGAGGGGATGCAGGAGATTTTTTTTTCGGATATTGATCATTTATTTTAATCTGTTGCTACGCATGTTTATTTTAAAATAAAATTTATGTTTCACTTTGTACACATTTGTATCAACTATCCTGCATTTTATGTTGCAGAATATTTATTGTAGTCCTGTCTTGTTCAAAGTCATTTATTTTCAGGTCTTTCCATGCCAAGTTATTCATTTCAAAATCCTTCTGCCCCATCCCTCAGAAAAATCAAATGGTCGTCCCTAAAATGTTATTTTTTCATTTCAGTTAAATGTCCGGATTTTCAGATACATTGTAATAAAATTTGTTATACCCATGAGGATTGTATTACAATACCATGTGATGAAATTTTGAACTGTAATTTCTGTTGGTAAGCTACACCTAATGAGGAATATGTGTGTGAAAATGATTTAGAATCGTTGCTACAGATCAAACCGTTCAATTTAAATAATTATAATATTCCTATTTTTCATTTATGTTCCTCTATAAGAACTATGTTTGTTTAATTGCAATTTATTACCATAACAATATCATTTATTTATTTGTTTACAACAATAAAAAGCTGAGAGGATACTTAGAGCAAGATAAATAAACTATAATCGAAGAAATACATAGAACTGTTCCGTAAAAAAAGACAAACTATAATTGTTCACATAACATTAAATAGAAAACTAAAATCCAAAAGTGAGCACCGGTGTTGCGGAAACGAAAGCATTTCTGTGAAATATGGTGGTAATAAGTATTCGATTATGTCATGACAAGTAGAGAAATATGGCGATAAGTAGTATTCGATTATGTCATGACAAGTAGAAATATGGCGATAAGTAGTATTCGATTATGTCATGACAAGTAGAAATATAGCGATAATTAGTATTCGATTATGTAATGACAAGTAGAACTATGGCGATAATTATTGTTCGATAATGTCATGACACGTCAAGTAGAAATATGGTGATAAGTAGTATTCGATTATGTCATGACAAGTAGAAATACAGCGATAACAGATTCGATTTTGTTGTGACAAGTAGAAATATAGTGATAACTAATGTTCAATAATGTCATGACAAGTAGAAATATGGCGATAAGTATTGTTCGATAATTTCATGACAAGTAGAAATATGGTGGTAAGTAGTGTTCGATAATGTCATGACAAGTAGAAATATGGCGATAAGTTTTGTTCGATAATGTCATGACAAGTAGAAATATAGTGATAAGTAGTTTTCAATAATAATTCCATGACAAGTAGAAATATGGTGGTAAGTAGTATTCGATAATGTCATGACAGGCAGAAATACAGCGATAAGAGGTATTCGATTTAGTCATGACAAGTAGAAATATGGCGATAAAAAGTGTTCGATAATGTCATGACAAGTAGAAATACGCCGATAAGTATTGTTTGATAATGTCATGACACAAATAGAAATATGGCGATAAGTATTGTTTGATAACGTCTTGTCACAAGTAGAAATATAACGATAAGAATTGTTTGATAATGTCGTGACACAAGTAGACATACGGCGATAAGTATTGTTTGATAATGTCATGACAAATAGAAATACGGCGATTAGTCGTGTTCAATAATATCAAGACAAGTAGAAATATGGCGATAAGTAGTGTTCGGAAATGTCATGATATTACAAAAGGACCATGGTCATAGCCATCCGTTACACAATTATTATTCATTTCACTGCTTTCTAATAATCGAATAAATCAATCAACCAATCAACTAATAGACCAATCAAAATTTCTATCTATTTTTAACAGCAATAATTACTGTGGTGGATGTATGGCAGTCGTTTACTATAACAACAGAACTGTTAACTGTTTCCAGTGAACGAAGAAGACACACTGAGATACAATAAAATGTCAAAAACTTTATACCTCAATAAATTAAAAAAAACTAAACTTCTTTTAAAAAAAATATACATGCTTGACTGAATAAATGAATTAAATGATTGCAAATCTTGTGTCGACAATCGTGTTTTCTTTTTACAATTTAATTCTGTTTTCCTTAACCATTAAAAGAAATTTTCCTCAAGTAAGACAAACAAAAATATACATTCTTGTTTCCTGTCTCCTAGCAGATAATTTTATTTTGCGGAACGGAAACTATTATCTAATTCGGAGAGAGCATCTTTGCTAGCTAAGGGTTAAGAGAGGAGGGGTAAAATCGGAACCCTTGGCTAGCGAAGATGGGGAAAGAGCAGACACGCTGAATAATAGTATACTATCCTAGTGCATGTTACTTTGATGGCAGTCGGCAAACTTTGATGTATTTCGATAAATATTAAGTTCATAAAAGAAGTATATTCAAATGCAGCTAAGAGACAGTAATCAAACGACAAATAAAACATCTAGTCTAAGAGTTCAACATTCGGTCTTTTTTTTTTATGACCTTTAAGAAAAAAAATCCTGTAAATTTTAGTGAGATAAAAATCACTTATTATGTTCATTGAATCGTTTACTAGACCCCCTTTTAAAAGATATGTGGTTCTCTCCGGGCACTCTGGCTTTCAAATTCTCCACCAATAAAAACTAATCGCCACGAGATAGTTAATAGTGCTGAAATTGGCGTTGAAACACCAATAAATCAATCAATCAATCTACTCTCTATATTCTAGCACCTCATTATTCTCTATTCTTTATTCTTTTGACCTATTTTTTTCTATTCTTTATTTGTTGAGCCTATTTTCTGTAGTTTTGGCCATGTATTCTTTATTCTGAAAACCGAAACAAGACCCTCACTTAAATTTACAGCATGCATATGTGTGAATAATTGAAATATAAACTACAGCTGTTTCAATATAAAAACGCATCCTCGACAATCTACTGGCTATATCAACAAAAAGTTCCTGTCACCTGTGTTATAACTTTATAACTTTCCTATTGAGTTGATAATTTGATGATTCAAATATACCACCAGTTGCGTGAATATGACAGAAGATATCAATAATGTTTGTTTTCCACTTCAAATATGCAATCAACGTACCAGCATTTATGGTTCTATATCTTTAAAATGCTTTTGTTTTATCCTGCATTTTTTCTGAAATACTACTTCTGTAAAATAGTAATTTTTTCAAATACCGTATTTAAAGGAAAAATATCTTATTTCAAGAGGACAAATATCTTACTTCAAGGGCATATCTTATTTCAAGGATAATGTTATTTTACAGCATCAGTATATTTCACCTTACAGCAGTGATGCAAACTTTGTTTTAGTGATAAGTTTGCAACGTTGTGAAAATGGTTATATAGGTAACACTGAAAATAAATGATAACGAAAAACTCAAATGTTAATTGGTCTAATGCATGTATTGGCTCAGGAACACTACATAGTCTTTGGTAATTTAAGTAGTTTTGAGTTGTTGTCTCATTTAAGTATGTACATCCCATTGTTGGTCTAGATTTAAATAGTCTTTTGGGTATTTGAGTCGGTTACTTGCTGTCTCATTAACATACACTCATTCCACATCTTCCTCAAATCTTTCCACTAAGCACGCGGCACTAAGGTGTAAGAGTAAAGACTGGTCGGCTCGGAGTCAAACACGTTAAACATCTCAGCTTGTCGGTCAAGTACAAAGCAGGATTCATATTCATATCGCTTTAACATGACTTTTTGTTCTCATCCAGAATAAGCATTTAATTTGCCACTGGACGTCAAACAGCCATCCAGCCATTCCCATATCTTGGTATAGTCTTTTTTTGTTTATTTTATGTTTTATGCTTCCCGTCCTTATACTGTCCTGTAATATCGCGACAACATTTTTTTTTTTCAACTTTAATAAAAAAAAAAAAAAAAAATTGAAACTTGATCGATGTTGTATATTTAATCTTTCTAAATTTTCAATGAAAACAAATTTTTTCAAGAAATTTAGAATGAAGCATTTTATTCAACAACAAAAAACAACACGAGCACTTTCCATGAATGGTCGATGCTTTATGAAGGTGATCAAAAATACAGGTGAAGATCCTAGTATTTGTTTAGGTTAACACAAAAACATTGTATTGATAAGAAAAATCAAAAACATATTATACCAATATATAAAGAAAACATACAGATAAAACGTTTTTAGATTAAATAAAAAGACGTTATACTAGTAATTGATGTATACTTTTCGCTATCATCATCATAAACAACAACTGTTCCACATGCACATTGTGAACAAACAATTACTTAGTCAGCAAATGTTGGCGATTTGTACTTTTAGCTTATTGCGTTTGTACTGTAGATATTCCAAAATATGGATGTCCGATGTCTTTATGGAGGATGTATCACCTTGTGTCTGATTGTCTGTGCCTTTTCAGACATAGGTTACCGTAAGTAGTTCTGTAAGACTATTTCCGTCTACACATAATATTAAACCAGTAAGACCGACGAGCAATACGTCTTTTTGAACCCCCCTCCTTCGTGTAACCCTATGTATATTTCTTAAATAATAGAGGTTCAAAAGAATGTCTTTTTAAATATAGTTGCGAATCCAGGATTTGATTTAAATTTGTTCCCCGAAATTGCCTTTAATCATCAGTTTCTGGAATCTGGGCAATTTAGAGTTTGACATATTAAAAGATCGACACGAAGTTTTATCTATCGTTAAGAGACCATAAATTGACATTTAGATGTCGTTGAGTTGCTGTTTCATTGACACATTTTCCGCATCTTTATTTTTATGATCTCTTTACACAACAATTTGTATTGCCGATTAGATTCCCGACAAACCAAGGTACTCTTTTAAGGGTCTGGATGGTGCTCTGTAATTTATGTATGCTTTACATTTCTAAAACATTTGTCTGTATCTTTTAAAGAAATAACGCTTATTCTGTAAAATTCTAATGAAAACTATTTTACTATTACGTATTTCTGTATGATATCTTTATTCTGTATACATCTTTCATTTCTGTAATCAGTATTGTATTATCATATTCTTTTATTTTCCACGGTTATTCTTTATTCTTTTTCATCCCACTACTAGAAGTCTATTCTCTGTAGTTCACCCTTCTCTCATCATTATGTTTTGGGCTATAATTCTCTTTTTTTGTAAACCCCATCCAGACACTCTTGTATCTCTACAACGCATCGTTTATCTTAATATACCAAATCTTCATTTAATTTCATTGACTCTTGTGAGATACATGTATGTCAGTATGATAATTTTACCTCTCTTGGTAAAACGCTCTATATTCTTGTATCAAAACCTGAAAATTATGTCTTGGTTGTCTTGCTCAATATTTTGGTTAGATTGAGTTGGAGTAAACTTTTCGATTGAACACATGGGCCTCTATACCGTTTAGGAAGAACACACAAGTTCTAGTTTTATAAATAGTCGTACTGTAAAAGTTGAAGAGTTGGATCAATCAGAAAGGGAATCAAACTATACTGCATTAACAAGACGCCATAGTTAGAAAGAAAGTCTAAACTTTATCATTAACAAGACGCCATAGTTAGAAAGAAAGTCTAAACTTTATCATTAACAAGACGCCATAGTTAGAAAGAAAGTCTAAACTTTATCATTAACAAGACGCCATAGTTAGAAAGAAAGTCTAAACTTTATCATTAACAAGACGCCATAGTTAGAAAGAAAGTCTAAACTTTATCATTAACAAGACGCCATAGTTAGAAAAAAGTCTAAACTTTATCATTAACAAGACGCCATAGTTAGAAAGAAAGTCTAAACTTTATCATTAACAAGACGCCATAGTTAGATAGAAAATCTAAACTTTATCATTAACAAGACGCCATAGTTAGAAAGAAAGTCTAAACTTTATCATTAACAAGACGCCATAGTTAGAAAGAAAGTCTAAACTTTATCATTGCAATTTTCACCGAATTATAAAGAGGCAAATATCATTTTAAAAATGCATTTCATATTCTATTATATCCATTGCACAAAATGGAAAATTATTGATTAATTGATTGATTGATTGGTGTTTAACGCCACTTCCATCACTATTGTGCTATTTCTTGGCGGTCAGTTTTTATTTGCAGAGGAAGCCGGAATGCCACGGAGAGAACCACCGACCTTCGATTTTATAACCTCGCGCCCTAAAAATAGAGTTTTTATTCAGTGCTAGATGTCCAAAATGAAACACGGTTGAAAGCATACCAAAGGACACGAATAAAATAACCGAAATGGTCTACGGTCAACTTTGCAAAGCGAGTTTAAACCTTAGTTTTAGAACAAATTAAAGACATAATTTTATGAGCCGTAATCTTTAAAAAAAATATTTTAAACGAGTGGTTTTTTAATCATGTCAGTACCGAAGCACTTGCTAATTGTAGAAAGAATATAATAGTATATTGAAAGAATATGATTGTTTAATTGATTGTTGGTTGCTTAACGTCCAGTGGCAAATGCTCATGCTTTTTTTAGAATGAGAACAAATTTACAATAAACACAATAGGTTCTTTCTGTAATTAGTGAAATAACAAGAGAACATATTTGTCTATTATGAAGCATGTTAAAAAATTACATCTTTCAAATACATCGATTAAAACTTCAAATCGGCCTCTTTCAGAAAAAAAGACTTTTTATTTCACTTTGTCTGTACTTTAATCGGATTGCAAGAAAGCATTTTATGACAACTGCACTAAAATTGAGAATGGAAATGTCAAAGAGACAACAACCCGACCAAAGAGCAGAAAACAGCCCAAGGCCACCAATCGGTCTTCAACACAGCGAGAAAATCCTGCACACGGAGGCGGGCTTCAGCTGGCCCCTAAACAGAATGTGTACTAGTTCAATAAAAAAAGACCATAACATGTAATTGGGTTCAAATATGTGATCCGGAAAGGTTCGATAGTCCCTTCTTTTGGTAAGGATATCACATGAAAACCACGTGCAATCCGGATGGAGATATCTCATAATTAACTTGGGTTTTCGAAGAATAAATCCGGTTGTTAAATTGGGGAATTATGGCGACTGGCTCGGGCAGCTGCCAACAGTTTCAATGAAATTACTTATGAACCGTTCAACCAGTGCTTTCCAAATTTTAATGTGTCGATACTTATGACAAAATGGTGGTCAATAGATATAAGAAGATTTGGTATGAGTTTGACAGCTAATTTCTTGTTACAGATATACTTATAAAAGTTATGAAAAGTAATCAAATATTCAGTGAGTAATTTCGCATAAACGGTAATATGATAATCACGTGTAAAACCCATTTAATTTGTAAACACTTGTTCCTTAAAAAAGAGTTCAATGATCAAATTATAAGCCTGAAAATAAAACAACAACTGGACATGGATATTAATGATAACCCTCATGCAAGATGGATGGATTGATGGCAACTAAATGTCAAGTGACAATTTACATGTTGTACATATGTATATTCAGAACGAGAACATGATAATGTAATATGAATACAGACCTTGCTTTATACTGGACCGACACACTGACCCGGATTTTTAACGTGTTGGTTTAAAGGATAGCAGTTTAAAGAAAGACATGTCACTCTACCCGGACACATTCTGATTTCGAGCAGACTTGTTTTTGCTCTAGCTCTACCTACCTACTGGGGTGTTTAACGACCAATGCTCTAGCTCTTAAAGGTGTCTTCCTCCATCTTGGATGTTGAAATACCAGACAACAACGGTCTATATCTTTGATGAACTGTGCAAATTTCGAGAGTATTATGTAATTCATGTGTAAGAATTTTCGTGTAACTATAGAAAATTACGTGTTTTATCATATTTATGGCTGTATTTTACGAAGAACAGAATATTTTTGTTTGATTCATTTTTTTTTTCAACTTTGCCACATAGGGGGAGATAACTCAGATAGAAAGGGAGATAACTCAGATAAAGTAACTTTTATAATAGAATGTGTTGTGCATTTACCTATTTTATTATGTCGAAAGAAAACGAGTCCGGTGACCCCATTTTTTTCTTTTTCTTATCTGAAAGCATATCATTAGAGCTATCTTCTCATATTTTATCTTACATTTCTATAATGCAGTTTTCTTTTTATCACACTAAATTGTGTTTTCCATGCATAATCTATATAAAATCTGACAATTTTGCACAACCTATAGCGTGAAAAAAGCAGACTAAGGACTGCATTATAATACTTTTTTTGTAATTTTTATTTAAATTGAAAAGCTCCAAGTAGTGAGATACAACACAAATATAAAGAACAAATTTACTATAAGTCTAAATCTCTACTGTTTAGTATGTTGTTCATTTATATATATGGTTATCATCTTATGACCATACTCATCTTGTGTGACTTTGGTATACATCCATAGATTAATCTATAAATATGTGATTTTATCTTAGAAATAGCAACGACTATTGCGGAGGGTGCATGACATTTGTTTACTGTAACGGCAATATTGTCAATTGCTTCCATAAACAGATTAATTGACATCAACATCGACATATTTGGCAAACAAAAATTCTGTTAGACAATCAAGTTCTATTTTTAAATGTTGACATAATGCTGACATAAAACATACCGGTAGACTGAAGTTGATATCAATGAGACAAAGGCCGATGGATATGCCTGTCTAAAGTTTTATATAATTGAGGCAATCCTGTTTGTTTTCAAAAGACTTGGAAATAGAAGTCAACGAAACAGCTATCGTTTATTCTGAAATGGCCCTGCAATTAATGTCCAGGAGGCAACAATAATGCTTGCTGCTCTGAAACGGTCAGGAAATTGTTGTCAATGAGACAGCAATCCCGTTTGTTTTGAAATGTCTCACCAAATATACTATGCTTACATATTTATACGTCAGACACGCTACAGCAGAAAGTGTTCATTGCAAAGTATATGAATTGGGTGATATTTAAGATTTTGAGGAAGTTTTGTATGCATTTAGAACTCGTTGAACTGTATCTAGATAAAAAAAGATATATGTATTATGTATTCTTCCAGAGATAATTCAAAAGTCAATTAACAATTGTGTGAAATAGATTTATAAATGTACAGAACGTATGTAGGAACTGGCATCAAATATGCATTTTCACTTTAAATTGCGGTTTCCTCTAAAATCGGTAAAAGCAAATGGTGTTGCTGCGTACATTCCCGTTTTAATGGTATGATAAAATTAAGGGATACACGGATTCTTTTTTCTGTCTCAATCAATTAAATATGAACGATGTGTGAAATAACATGATAAATTACAATTTGCAGAGTGACTATTTTGTCGTTTTACCTTTTTTCACGCTACATATCAAGACGAGTTCAACAAATATTTACATATCTTTAAAACAGAAATGTTTACAGCAATAACATGTCTTTTTAATAGAGATTCTGAGGACAGATTTTCGAGAAAACGCAATAATAAATCGATAAAAATGCATATTTTTCGCTTCTTTTTAGTACATTCTATACATTTTGATAGACCTATTCCACAAGTTTGTTTATGATTCTATCTCTTGAATTGATAATGATATATATATTTAAATATAAACAAGTCTAAATCGAAAACAACGTTCAAACCTGTGATTGCGTTGGATAAAAACCGCAATTTTTATACGTGTGCATGCAAAACAAATTTCTTGGTAGAGGGGTCTAAATACAGCACAAACAACATTTTCCAAAAGACTAAAAAAGTGAAAAAGTATATTTTAACAAAACGCATTTGACTAGCAGGTCGAACAACGGATGTTCTCAAACCATGCTGACTGCCATTGGCGATTGCCAAATAAACGGATCACCAGATGTAACAAAATGGATCTTAACTATTAATTTAATACCAAACAGAAAACAATAAACTTGCGGAAAAGATGGTATACCGCAAACAAATAACAATATTATATAAAGATTAACGATTAATGTAAACAAAATCTCATCAAAATCTGAAATATCGGCAAATTACGTATACTAATTATAAGTACTTATATACTTGTAAGTATAAGTAGCCTTAAAAGGAAGTATAAAAAGACATTGAACTTATATTACAGTCTTAAAAGTCGACCTAATTTCAATAAATTGCATCGACCTTTTCGTCTTGATAAAAACGTCGTCATTTCTTTTTAGCATGTCAGTAATTACATGCATAGGACGATATGCTTTCCTTGTCGATGTCCCCTGTATCTCACCTTTTCGAGTTCATGTAGTTTTAGTGTTATTTGTTTAGGGGGCAACCCATTTAACTTCAAAGAGGGGTTATGGTTTTTTGTCCGAGTCAGAAATTTTTTTGCGAAAAGCGCGAACATTTTGTTTTAGTTTTTCGACGCTATCAATCAAATTATTTTTTTTTCAAAATTTAACACTTTAAGTTTTAGGTATAGGGAAATCTGGATTCAGAATATCTTGTTTTGTCATCTGCTTGACTACAATTTTTTTTTCATCAAATTGGGGATCAGACTATTTTTTAGGATCTCAGGTGCTTTGGAAGGGTAAGCAGATCCTGCTCCATATGTGGCACCCGTCGAGTTGCTCATATAAGTACAGTCCAGGTGATAAGTCTAATTTGTTAGGTCCCAGTCGAGAAAAAGGACAGGATTGTAGTTACGACAATTGGAAAATATACGTAGTCATCTGTGAAACAGATATTCTATAACGGTCAACCAACTGGTGAAGGCGTTCTGTAAAAATTTCAAAGGAATGATTTCAACAACACCTCTTTGAACTCCTGGTTCAATAGCTTCCCTCTGTCAAGGAAATCATGCATAGGAATTGCAAGTTCTGGAATATCGTATCAACTAGGAGATATATACTCCATATGTAGGCTCTGCTGGAATATTGGTACATAGAAATGGAAAGTTCACAAATGGGAAGCTAAAATCATTTGTTTTGTCGTGATTTTTTTCTCAAACGACCCTTATTGCCAATTTTCTAGATGAAAGTCGAGATATAAAGTTGACTTAACTGTATCTGTTATTGTGTTCTTAATTTCAAGTTCGATGGGATAGATGCATTCAACATAGTTACTTAACTTTTAATTATAAGCGAGTATATCATCTTTATAGCGGAACGTGGCGTTAAAGGATAAAGTAGCTTCTTTTAATTCCTCATAAGAAGATCCAGTATGAAGTCAGCCAAGTCGGCAAAAAGAGGATCCCAGCTAGTTTCCATGAGAATGCCGATTTTTGTTGACAATGCAAACACGTCCTCCTACCACAAGAAATATGTTGTCAATCAAGACATCAAACATCTTGCTAATGTTAGTTTCAGAGATTTCTTTGTTTGAATCAGAGTAATTGTTTGCAAAGTGTGACTTATCACTCCCGAAGACAAGACACTTGTGTCTATGTTGTATTTTCTGTATTAAAATTCTGTACATATTGGCACTGTTCCATACCAATGAATTTCTAAACAACGTCTAATGTTGTTGTGTACCAATCTCCTCAGAAGAATATTGCATATTAAGGCAAATAAAAAGGCACGATTCCCTAATCAAAAGATCATCATTTCAACTTGATTAGCATTTATAGTCAGGAACTTTAAATCGATTTCCTTTGTTTTGAAACATGTTTCTTCGTAATTGATACAAGAATAATGTGTCAATTATTCATCCATAAAACACAGGATTTAGAACATGTAATAATTTGGAAATTGCCACAAAACGTATACAAAGTTCATAGTTAAATTGAAGCTGTTAAATGTTTTAGATAAATGCCAACGGTTTCATCTTTTTCAAAGTTTTTATGCTGATGATATAATTATTAAAGGGCTTGCAATTACTTAAAATTCCCATATTTATTTTTTTCCAGTTGCCCTTTGTAGGATACCAGGCTTATAGCTTTGTGCGTTAGACTCGTGATTCGTATACCTAAGACAGTTGGACTCAATCCAACCATTATAATGGAGCCACGGTGGCCAAGTGGTCTAAGTATTCAAACTACTGTATCACTAGCGTGTAAACACTGAGGTTGTGAGTTCGAATGCTGCAAATAGTAGGGAAGTGGGGTTCTGGCGACCTTTGTCTAAGGTTAACCCTATGGGGAAAAGGTAGCCTCCCGAGAGGTAGCCTCCCGATGTGAGGCTAATTTCTATGACGTCATTTTAGGTATTATGACATTAATTAATTAAATTAATTAATTTCTTTGGAGATAAGGTCATTATTAAGTGTTACTAATTACGTTTGTTTTAATGATAAGTATATACTTTTTAATTTTAATTTGATATATGAAAATTCCCAGTCTATTAATAGATATACAGGAAAACCCCACCTTAGTGTGTATCAAATATATATTTGTTTGTTTACATATCTGTTCACCTACGGCTAAAGACGATTAAGCTGTGATAACATGATTATTAAATCAATATTGAAAGCGTGTTTTAACTTGTCCATTATTGTACGTAGTGACCTTTAACATGTTGATACGTGTCAATTAATCCGCCATATTGAATTATTGTAAATAATTTCAAGTTGGTCTCTTGAAATCATTAAATCGTTATATTATTGGATTAAATATTAAGATATTTAAGGGATAAAATTTTGAAATCATGAATTTTATAATGTTAAATCATTTAAGGCGTGCGTTAACTTGTCTTTGTCGTATGATCTTAGCGTGTTGAGACTTGCCATGATTTAAATTAGAAGTCGCCATGTTTAAATATCATCAACATATGTCGCGTTATGCAGTCTTTTGAAAGAAGTAAATCATAATATTAGTGGAATTAAATAGTATTATTCTTCCAAAGATGAGATTTATCAAGTATTTAATTTTAATGTGTTCGATGATACATACTGTTATAATACAATTGTCTTTTGTTTAATATCCAACTATCATCATTCCGTTAATCATATAATATATTGTATAAATTGAAAACTTATTTTATTATTTCCTCGATCATATTCACTTTTAAACTGAAATCCTTTTACTATAAAATGCCAGACTGATAAACAAGACATTTCAACACTTTCTGTTGACCTCAATAACCTGGTATGATTAAGTACATGGGTGAATGACCATTAATGTAAACATGTCAAGTAATTCTTATCAAATAATGATTATTTCTACTTTTTTTATCAGGCTGTACTGAACCTTTAAGCTTATATTCATTTTTGATAAACTTATTCATTAATAAATGCTTTTATTTCAAGTTATTTTTGTATTACATCAGGATCAGACTGCAAAAATAAATTAGCCTTGCTAGCAAAGAAAATAACGTCTGATCGTTACAACAGGTAAATTAGACTGAACTGATTATCGATCGAAAAAATTTGCCGGATTCGAAATTAACCAATCAAATTACGTTAATTGGGGATTTCCACAAGGTATCGACAGTTAGCTATAAAAACACTGAAAATCTAATCATTTACCATTGTTATAGCGACTATTAAAAAATATTTTCTTAATCTTCTAAAGTAAAATTAAGGTATTGTATCATTATGTAAGCTTGATTATCAATTTTTAAACGACTTTACACATTAAGTAAAGGCTCGTATTGCCACAAAAATAATCATCTTGCTTATTTTTTTTTCTTTGAATAAATTACTACTTTATTTTACGACAAATAACAAATAAATGGAATAGACGTATGCTTATTTTCAAAATAATGGAAAAAAAAAGGGGGAAGGCTTTATTTCAATTTTAAGTTCTCGAAAGTTTGAAGTAGTCTCCTGCACTGGTAAGGTGTACTGACTTAGGGCAGTGTCATTTAGCTTACAATGGAGAGGAGTGTCATGTGGCATGCCCCGCTATAGTCAGGAAGACCTCTCCGACTAAAACCTTTGCAGTCTTGCTTAACTGCGAGAGCAGCTCTGTTTCCAGTGATGGAAATGTTGACGGGCGGTGACTACTTTGGCGAAAGCCTTAGTCAAACATTCTTGAATATCAATCAGTTCGTTATTTATATCAGTATCAAGACTGGGAACCCATACGGTCGGTAGACTGAGGTCGTTTTCCGACCCGTGGGCGAGTACCAGTGGCGATAGGCTCCTTTGATATGAATAATGACTGGTTGTCCGTATCATATTATGATGAATAATAAAAAATAAAAATAAAAATGCTTTAACAATATTGAGCACACTTTCACTTTCAGAAGAAAGATGGAACCAGCGTCGAAAAAAATCAAGATGGCAAAATCTCCAATCAAATGTGGTGTATGCGGAAAATCGTTTTCCCATAAAGAGAGTTTAATGCGCCATAAGAGATCGGTTCATACTGGAACGAAATGGCATTGCGCCACCTGCGATGTGGTATTTTCAAGAAAAGACAACTTCCAACGTCATAAGCGAAACCATGATAAACAATCAGTCCAAAATGGTGGTGGTGTTACCATGACTAGTACAGAAACACACGAAAAGACGGATCCATGCAACTTCAAAGCGCTCAATGGAACCGTTGAAACACATACTATCGATGCAAAAGGATTAAATAAATTCGATCCAATGTCATTCCTGAAAAGCCAGTATGATGATGTTAAAGATGTCATTAAGCGTAAAATTAAAGAAAGAGGCGGATTGAAGTGGTATCTATCCATGAAGGTTAAAATGAGCAGACGAAAAGAAGATAATATAGAAACAGCAGAGCCACACTTCCGGGAAAATGTCAAACCAGTTTAAAATTGGAGGATATAGATGAAGGATTGAAAGAATCTATCAAAAGATGTATACGTCTTTCATTGAATATCAGCGACAAGGGAGTAATTGGACGGTGGATAAAGTGGTAGATCTGACCATACACATGGCACGTTACAGACCATTAAAAGGCGCAAGTTATATTCCACTTCCAATCAAACTTAGATCTAAACATGCAATAGTCAATGTGAAAACAAAGACAACAAATGTTTTATGTGGTCAATTCTGGCTGCAATTCACCCAGCGAAACAGGACGGAGAGCGAGTTTGAAATACAAGGAACACGCAAAAGTTTGAACTTTGAAAACATTATGTTTCCTGTGAAATTGGCCGACATTCCAAAGTTCGAAAAACAGAACGAAATATCTATTAACGTGTTTGGATTCAACAAAGGCGAAGTATTCCTATACATATTTCGAAACATCGATTTGAACAACATGTTAATCTACTAATGATATCGGACAACAAGAAGTCACATTTCTGCTGGATTAAGGATTTGAATAGGTTATTAGGGGACCAGCATAGTCATCGCGCACGACATTTTCACTGTCCATACTGTTTACACGGATTTACCAAAGAAAACTTTTAAACATTCATTTACCAAACTGCCAGACCCACGGACCACAGAAAATCGAACTCCCACTGAAGAAAATAAGTGGTTATATTATAAAGATATTCGGAAACAGCTCAAGGTACCATATATCATATATGCAGATTTTGAATGTCTCCAAGAACCAATACTAGATAGCAACGAGTGTGATAAAAACGAAAAGACGACAAAACATGTACCATGTGGTTTTGCGTATAAAGTGGTTGGTCGAATACCTGAAACGTCAAATGCCCCAGTGGTTTATCGAGGTGGTGATGCTGCTAGTAAATTTGTAGAGTGTATGGTGAAGGAACAGGAATATATCGAACAGAAGTTCAAGCATTGCGAACCTATGATCATGACTGGGAGTGATTGGCAATCGTTTAAGAGGGCAACTCATTGTCACATATGTACAAAAGAACTAGCCGAAAATAGAGTACGGGATCATTGTCACGTGACCGGAAAATTTAGAGGGGCGGCTCACAACGACTGTAATATCAACTACAAATTTACAGGTCGAATACCAGTTGTCTTTCATAACCTAAGAGGATATGATAGTCATTTAATCATGCAAGCTATTGGTAAAGTAGAAGGAAGCAGCTGAATTGTATCGCTAATAATATGGAAACGTATATTTCTTTTCACTGGGATGTATGGATTTTATAGACTCACTCCAGTTCATGCCTTCGTCATTACAAAACTCGTGGAGAACCTTGCCAAAGAAGGTTCTAGCGACACATGACTAGCTATTTTGAAGAAGAAAAGATACAACTGCTTCTGCGAAAGCAAGTATACCCATACGAGTATTTTGATTCCGAGGAAAGTTTTCAGAATGTCAACTACCACCGATTGAAGCTTTTATAGTAAACCTAGTAAACTATCGGGAGAAGGTATAACCACGCTGGATTATGCACATGCACAACAAGTATGGCAATTCTTTAATGTACAGAGTCTCGGAGAGTACCACGATCTATACGTACTATCAGACGTCCTTGCATTAGCTGACGTGTTTGAAAATTTCAGAGATTTGCCTCAACTACTATGGACTGGATGCAGCACATTTTATACATCACCCGGTTTAGCCTGGCAGGCTGCCTTGAAAATGACAAGTGTCAAATTGGAATTGCTCACAGACATAGACATGCATTTGTTTATAGAAAAGGGTTTAACAGGGGATATCAATGATATCCCATCGCCATGCCAAAGCTAACAATAAACATGTACCAAACTACGATCCAAATCAACCCAATAATCACATAATGTACCTAGATGCAAACAACTTATACGGATGGGCGATGTCGCAGGCACTTCCAGTTGAAGGTTTCAGATGGCTAAACGATTGTGAAATTGAGAACCTACACATAGATAACATTGCAGATGACAGTAAAAATGGTTATATATTAGAAGTTGACTTGGACTATCCAAGAGAGCTACACGACGACCACAACGAATATCCACTTGCTCCAGAAAAATTGAAGGTTACAGATGATATGTTATCACACTATGCGAAAAAGCTATTGGACGATTTAAGCTTAAAGGTACCTCGACAGAAAAATTGATACCAAATTTACATCCAAAGGAAAAATACGTGTTACATTACAGAAATTTAAAACTCTACTTATCACTTGGGATGAGACTAACAAAGATCCATAGAGTCGTGGCATTTGAACAACGACCCTGGTTAAAGACATATATTGATTTCAACACGGAGAAAAGAAAGCTTGCAATAAACGAGTTCGAAAAGGATTTTTTTAAACTCATGAATAATGCAGTCTTTGGAAAGACAATGGAAAATTTAAGGAAGAGAACAGATATAAAGCTTTTGAATGACCAATCGAAAGCTAGAAAACTAATCAGTAGACCAACATTTCATGCCTTTAAAATATTCAACAACGACTTAGTGGCTGTTCACATGCTGAAACAACGATTATACTTAAACAGACCCATCTACGTTGGATTCACTATTCTCGATTTGTCAAAGACACTTATGTACGATTTCCATTATAATTATATGAAGGACAAATATGGGTCTAGAGCAACACTCTTGTTTACGGACACTGACTCGCTATGCTACAACATCAACACTGATGATATATATCAAGATATGATAGAGGACAAACACCTGTTTGATACGTCAGAATATAACCCTGAACATCGACTTTATAGCACATTAAATAAAAAGGTTCTAGGAAAGATGAAAGACGAAACACATGGTATTCCCATACAGGAATTTGTTGGTCTTAAGTCAAAGATGTACTCGTTGATATATGAGGAGAATGAAACACTCTGCGAAAAGAAGACAGCCAAGGGTATAAAGAAGAGTGTGATCAAACATGACACAAGACACGAACATTATAAACAATGTTTACTCAATAAAGAGATCCACATGTCTACCATGACACAGGTCCGTGCATATGACCACAAGTTGTATAACATATCAATCAACAAACTGGGCTTATCCTTATGATGACAAACGATACTTACTAGATGATGGGATACAAAGTTTGGCCTATGGACATTGGAGAATATAATAAGGATTTAAGTCAATATTTTAATCACTCTATGTTTAACATTTGAAGGAAGAGGACGTGTTTAAAGAGCTCTCTAAGATGAATACAAAATGTTCAGAATGTGGTATAGAATTTTCGAGAAAAGATGCTATGTTAAGACATTATAGGAAAAACACAAAATCAATCAACCATATCCACCGAGCAGTCATGCGTATCCACCACCACCACCAACAACGCCGCCGCCGCCGCCACCACCGCCGCCACCACCACCGCCGCCACCACCACCACCACCACCGCCACCACCACCACCGCCACCACCACCACCGCCACCGCCGCCACCACCACCGCCGCCACATGTGGTACTACATCATCCATTCACTATGATGTTGGCTGGACCTACTGGTTCAGGTAAGACGTTTTGGATGAAAACATTATTGGAGCGAGCACGGACTATGATAAAACCTTCACCTGATAGGATTATATGGTGTTATAAACGGTGGCAGCCATTATTTAGTGAAATAAAGCAGACCATTAAAAACATTTTGTTTGTTCAAGGTTTACCTGAAAATTTGAATGATGACTCATTCATTGACTCTAGATATCCAAGTTTAATCATCCTAGACGATTTAATGAGAGACGCCACCAATAGTAAGGATGTTTGTGAACTCTTTGTGGAGGGCAGCCATCACAGGAACCTGAGTGTAGCTTGTATAATGCAAAATGCGTTCTCGGAGGGAAGGAGAGTCGAACCATGAGCATCAATAGCCAGTATATAGTCCTATTCAAAAACCCACGTGATCAAGTTGGGCCAGCCATATTTGCTAGACAGATGTATCCTGATAATCCAAAGAAATTCATGAATAAGTACAAAGAGGGACACAACGACCATATGGGACCCTATTCATTGATCTGAAACAGAATACACCGGAAGACGACAGACTAAAACTTAATATATTCGAAAACAAGAACATGATTGGTGGAGGTGGTTCTGAAGAGTATATTAGCAGAAAAGAACTAGAACCACCTCAATTTGAAGAAACAGTTCATAGGGAGCAGACGTATTTACCAGGCGAGAGAGAAATCATGCCTTCATGTGATGATTGCGGTTTAGTCTTTGAAAGCGTTCCTGATTTAGCTAGACACATGAATAGGTGGTGCCCGGAAAATAATGATTTAAAAAGAAAAAGGGAAAATGAGGATGAGGGCATTCCCATAAAGAAGTCTCGTGTAGACGATATTGATATAGAAGATGGAGAAGATAAGGCTTTTATGAAATTAGCTGAACTTGCCAGAGAGGCAAATGAAGATATATGGGAAGAAAAAGTTAATAAATACATGGATGGTAACATGAGTGAAGACCATGCAAGACGTAAGGCCAATCGGAAACTAAAAGATGAGGATATGGATCAGTTTTTGTCCAGATATAGTAGTTTGGTTCAGTATCTTCTACAGCTACAAAATGGTAGATTGCACGGTAAAGTCATGAAAATGATTACAAAACTAATTAACGATGACATGGACTATGAGAAAGCCATTAAATTAGCCATCAGGAAATATAAACCTTTATTGGAAAGCTATCTAGATGAAGCTATTGATAACGAAACAAATGATGATGATTCTGAAAGCGAAGATAGCATTGATGATGATGAAGAGGAAGAGGGGGAAGAGGAGGATGAAGAGGATGTTGACGATGAAAGCTGAACTGTACTTTCCACATATCAAAACAAACAATATCATGTGAAATGGTTACACTGGCCAAAGAAATTCAACTCTTGGGTTAAAGCTCGCGATTTATCTTATATTTCAGAGTGTTAACTATCCCGGAAAGACTAACTTCAAGTCTCGACAGTTTACATCCCCTGCACGAAAGATAGCATACTGTTGGCCCTTTCGTGAGGTTAGAGATACTGTTGAGTGATAGACGATTTTCTAATCCTTTTATCTCGATGTATAAAATAGTTATATATAATTTTGTTATATTGTAAAGGCACCATGTGGATGACTCTCCGACCCATGTTTGTCTGAATTGACGGGGATATTAAATATTGTACATACTATTGTTGTTATTATTACTAATGTAGTACCAAGAAAACAAAAAAAAAAAAAAAAAAAAAAAAAAAAAAAAAAAATAGGAATACAATCACACAAAGGAGAATCAAATTGGATAATTCCTTGCTCATACTTGCATGAGCAAAACCTTGAATCGATACACACAAACACACACATACTCGAAAATGATAAACATCTGTACATTATTCAATAAAACAAATTATTTAATGTCATAATACCTAAAAATCAGAAGTGCAGTCATAGAAATTAGCCTCACATCGGGAGGCTACCTCTCAGAGGCTACCTTTTCCCATAGGGTTAACCTTAGGTCGCCAGAACCCCACTTCCCTTTGCTGCAAGCGGCATTTTCGGGCACAGTTTTCGTAGCGAAAGTCGGTGGTTTTCTCTGGGCACTCTTCCCCAACAGTATAAACTGACCGGCATGAAAGAGCACAAAAGTACTGAAAGAGGCGTTAAGCACCAATCGATCACATCAAATTAACCATTAAATAATGAGAATTCCCATGTTGTTTTCTTATCATTTTTATCATTACAAGTCACAAGTAAGTTCTAATCAATTTTATATTGTGTGTGCAAGGGAGTCCAGTACAATACGTGATCATTAACACAAATCTCGTCGAGTTTATTGTTGCTTCACTTTTATAATGTTTCTTTTTATAATTATGTTTTTAAGTTTTGCCTGTCTTACGGGTTATAAATTTTGACTAGATTCCAATTTACAACATTAAATATGTTAGGTATTTCATTAATTAAAAAAATATTTAACTTCTAGTTAGCACAGATTATAAATATAAATGCATGAAAAAGTAGAGAAGGGGATTTTTGAATTTGCACAAACTATTGATAAAGATGTCGTTATATGTTTCCTTTTATTCATAATGGTCACAAATGCTCAGCAAATAATTTTAATCGGAAACTAGTACAATTGTGTACAGAAAAAATGAATGAAAGAAGATTTTGTTTTGAGAATGTACAAATGTGTTATTGTTGTTAGAAAAGGATACACTCATCTTATCAGCACATTCATCCGTTACGATTAGTGTTGGGTTATATGTAACGACAATCTTAATTGCATTAAACAATACTGCAATTGTGTTGGTTAATATATATACTGTGTGTTTTATTTTAAAGACATGTGGTCTAGAAAAACAAATATGTATTCATGAAAAAATGGGAAAGTTAGGCGATTGTTAGTATATGCGTTATTTTTCGGATTAATCAGGTGTTGCAAAGAGAAGTCTGCTGTGCTGTCAAATTTATGTTTTAATTCAATTTATATCCCTTTACTGTATTTAACACACATCCATAAACACATACACACATACATACAGAATATTTATCAAGAAATGTTCTGACGAATTATTTTTTTGAAAGTATAATAAGGATACAAATGATTTTTTTTTCATAAAAGAGGGTCTGGATGGTGTCTTCCATTTCTTTATTCGTTAATTTTTTTATGAAATTTCTTTACTCTTTATTTTGTTTTGCCCATTATCCTCTTTGTATTTCAGCAACCAATTATTCTCTATTCTAATTTTTTGGTCTTACTTTGTCTATTCTTTTTATTTTTTTGTCCTTTATTCGGCATCTTTTGCCGATTATTTTCTATTATGTAAACTCCATACAGACCCTCATAAAATTCATTTACATGTTTTTCAAGTATACCTTACCTGACACTTTATCATAGATCCCCCTTGCATGCTATGTTTATACGTTTTAAAATAAAGATGAGTGGCATACATTATTGATACTCTAATCCAACAATACAATGAGACAAAACAAGACATCAAGCGTTAACCATTTGGTCATCAACAAAAGACAAGTGTGTATAGTTAAACTTTACATAATCCCGAGTCTTTACATGTCCAGAATAAATCTCAATGAGAACTATACATTTATTTTTGGCATTGTTCAAGTCATGTCTTCTTTGACTGTCCATGACGTTAAAATACTAAATCCCTGGGATGTGTTTTACTTGATTTTAGTCTCTGATGCATGATATTTTATTATTAATTGTGTTTGACTTTTAACTAGCTGTCAGTAACTGCGAGTACTCTCAAATCGTACTTTCTTGTTTATTTGACCTATTGATACTAATTGTAATGTTTTTTTTTTGTTATTTAATGTTTACTTATTCAGGATTATATCTGGTTTATATACCAGCTTTGATAAGTGTTTGGTATTACTATAAATTTTCACTTCTTCATACTATGAACATCAAAATTATTTATTTTGTAAAAATATTTCCTTTCTCCATTTGAACTGTACACGTATACTTAACAACAAAATTATTTTCATTTACCTGTGTTTAAAGTAATTGCAAATGTCTGATATTTTTGTTCAAGCATATTGTTTTTCTTAAATTGTTTAAAATTTCACAGCGGTATAACATGTTACTTTAATTGTTCTTCCCTTAGTTCATTTATTTTGTATTTACATTGTATCATAAATCAAATTTATTTGTTCAGTGTATGTTCACTGGTGTTAATATGTCTTTTGATTGAATTAAGCCATTTCAATTGATATTTTATAGTGTGTCTTTCTATGTTGTGATGTTACACTATTGTTTCAGATAAAGGTGAAGGTTTGGTACCATTAAAACGTTTAAACCCGCTGCAATTTTTTGCACCTTCCTAAGTCAGGAATCTGATGTTCAGTAGTTGTCGTTTGTTGATGTGGTTTATAAGTGTTTCTCTTTTCTCGTTTTTTATATAGATTAGACCGTTGGTTTTCCCGTTTCAATGGTTTTACACTAGTAATTTTTGGGGCCCTTTATAGCTTGCTGATCGGTGTGAGCCAAGGCTCCGCGTTGAAGACTGTACTTTGACCTATAATGGTTTACTTTTATAAATTTTGACTTGGATGGAGAGTTGTCTCATTGGCACTCATACCACATCTTCTTATATCTAAATATATGTATTGCAAAGGGACAGAATAACTTAGATATGAACATAGACAAACACTTAAGTATTTTGACTTGAGGCGGACATATTAACATATGACATTGTTTTTGGAGAACTCAACCGAACATGCCGAACTGTTGTACAACTTTAGAAGTAAAATTAAAAAAGGTACCTTGATTAAGAAATTGAATAACTCTATATTTTGACAGACGAACGACAAAATCAAGGTAAGAACCCATTTGCAATTATTAATCAGTTTCTAAAATGACCTTTCACTTTGTCACAAATGTGTCATGCAAGTTATATTTAAAACAGTCTTTGGTGTCACAAATTAAAAGAAAAAAAAATCAAAGTTTATATAATAAATACCGGACATTATACACCAGGAAAATAACATTTGGGTAAAAGATACGTCCGTAATGTCAGGGAAGTGTCAAGAATTTTACTGATTGGTTAGAATATCATGTGATTAGGATTGTCTATACAAAAAATGAATGTATAAAAGTCCAACCATCTAAGACTGTTCTTCATTTTGGGACAACATATTTATCAAAGTATTACACAATGAAAAATGCATTAAGTCTGGGCATTACTATATTAGTATATATTTTACAAGAGACAGATTCGCAAGGTATGTCATTTAGCAAAGCTTAGATTTTTTGTCTGATTCGTATTTTGAATGTGCATGTACTAGAAAATAGATGCGATAATTATCTCTTACAATTGCATCACTGCTTTCATTATATATTAAGGGCAGGACGATTTATTTTTGAATCGACCTCATTTTCATTTGTTGCTACGCACGGTTATTTTTTCCATGGCTCTGCACCTTTGTACACGATTTATTCCTACATTTTATGTTGCAGAATGTCCATTTCCATCCTGTTTCAGGCAAGTTATTTTTTTCAGCTGTTACCAGAACGGAATATTCATTTTGAGAATTCTCCTGGCCCCGAAGAAAATCAGTGGTCGTCATATTATTTTTTGCAATGTAACATCACTAATTAGTAACAATATATATAATTCTGAGTCAATAAGTTAACTTTTATTGAAAATACTGAAATGGACTTTCTATTTTTATATCAATTTTAGTTCAGTATAAAGATACTAACTACCGCCTTAAGGTAGCAAAATATCATTTAATGTTTAAAGTTAAGGTGAAAAAAAAAATGGTTAATCTTGTTGATGCTAGAAAGATTAAATTACAAAAA
This sequence comes from Mytilus coruscus, assembly GCA_017311375.1. Lineage (NCBI taxonomy): Eukaryota > Metazoa > Mollusca > Bivalvia > Mytilida > Mytilidae > Mytilus > Mytilus coruscus. The sequence continues at coordinate 41,547,290 of CM029608.1, forward strand.
TACGTGTTGAATTCCTTCACTTTTTTATATGATTGTCCCAGGTCAAGAGCCGATGATTCATTGAATTTTGTTTGCTGTCTGTTATGTTCGTTTTTGTTGATTGTTTTAACATAAAACGTTTACTCGTTATATTTGTTTCACATTACTTCATTCTATTGCTTTATAGCTGACCATAATGTATGGGGTTTGTTAATTGTTGAAGGCCGTAGGGTGACCATTATTTGCCTACAGCCACGTTATTTGGACTTCATTGGATATTTTTTCATTAACAATCACACCACATGTCTTTATTGTTACATTGGTGTGCAAAACATCAGAATCGCATAAACTATAGACAAAGTCACCTTTACCCTTTGCTTGAATATGATATGCTTCTCTAGGATTGCATGTACCACCTGTCACACCATGACCAAACTTTTAATGAAGTTAGATGGACTATTTTTGGCAAATTGAAACTATCAAATGGGCAAGGAAACAGTAGTTTATTGATGTTAAAATTTCATAAATCGGAGACAAATAAAGGTAGCAGACAAAATTCGAACTTTAAAAGGAGCAAAATTGCATTTGTGCTTCGACAGGGCAGGCATCATCTGCTATTTATACAACATCCATCATTCGAATCTACACTCAGTTCAATGTCACAATCGAGAAAAGGTCACAATCGATAAAACTTCAGGTTAGACGACTAATCTGGTATCTAAAGAACTCAAAATTCGAAAACATGTCGATAGTGAGTTGAGATATAGATATATAGTATTTCTTGTTAGTAACATACAACATAGAAAGTTTGGTGTTACATTTATTGGGTTAAAAATGTGGCATGATTTGATACAAGGTTACAATTAATTACATGTATTTCTCTTGATCGGGTGTAGGTGGTTGGCACTATAATATGTCTACACCTCCGGACCATTTACAACAGAAAAGTTTTAATAAATGCTAATATTCCCTTCAAAAGCTAACCAAACCTTCAAACAGATGGAGAGTTGTCTCATTGGCACTCATACCACATCTTCTTATATCTATTTATTAAGAAAGGATATAGTTACGATACTGTTGTCAGGTCATTAAAGATGGCATATTTTGGTTTTAATATTGATTCACTCATAGGGTCTTTGCATCGGAAATAAACACATTTATTCTAAAATCAGTTGTTGGCATGATACGGGTTATGTTCTTCTCATATATTTTATGATGGTACTAAACCCCTAACGGGAGGGATTGTGCTTGATTTTTTATATGATGAAGACATAATCTTTCAATCAGTTTAATTGAGGTCTGGAGCTGGCATGTCAGTAACTGCTAGTAGTCCTTTGTTAATTTATGTATCATTGTCATTTTGCTTAGTTTCTTTTGTTACCTTTTCTGCCATCAGACTCGGACTTCTTTTAAACTGAGATTTACTGTGCGTATTGCTGTGTGTTTGTTTTTTTTTACATTGGCTAGAGGTATTAGGGGAGGGTTGAGATCTCACAAAACATGTTTAACCCCGCCGCATTTTTGCGCCTGTCCCAAGTCAGGAGCCTCTGGCCTTTGTTAGTCTTGTATGAATTTTAATTTTAGTTCCTAAAATGCTTTGGAGTTCAGTATGACGTCCATTATCACTGAACTAGTACACATTTTTGTTTAGGGGCCAGCTGAAGCGCGCCTCCCGGTGCGGGATTCTTGCTGTGTTGAAGACCCATTGGTAGCATTCGGCTGTATTCTGCTCTTTGGTCGGGTTGTTGTCTCTTTGACACATTCCCCATTTCCATTCTCAATTTTAGTATAATCAAAAATGCAATTTTAATAGCTGATTGATAATTATCAAACGTTAACAAAAATGTCTTTTCATGTATGAATAAAAGTAGTTTCGGGGAATAGGTCAATAGGACAGCAACACGAGGAAGTAGAAGGTCACCAGGAGGTCAAAATAATAATTCTAAAAAGACCTTTTATTTTTCTTTGTAACCTAAGTCCTTTTCTAATTTCAATTAAACAAGGGGTGCACGTGCTTGACGTCACCATGGATATTAAATTTGCAACATCAATTGTAATTTTTAATTTGCTGGAGATCAAAATATACATTTCTCTGGGAGTGAGTAGCCTTGAAATTAAATACCATATTCAAAATAGTACACTATTGTAAATCGTTAAAGAGAGGCGAAAGATAAGAAAGGGACATTCAAACTCATAAGTCGAAAAGAAACTGACATCGCCATGGCAAATATTTCTTTGTAACTTAAGAACTTTATTGCTTCATTCAAAATGGCTGCTCTCTAATGTGTCTTATAGGCCCACATCGCATGTTAAAAGATCTGAATTTTCCTATTAGAATCGAAAACATTTATTGGATACATGCTCTATCAATTTTACAATGTTTTAATACGGACAGATGTGTAGGCATCATATTTGTCAACATCTTACCCCGTGCATAGGTTGTGTAAATGTTTAAAGATATTCTAAATTATTATGCCTACACATGTTAAGCTGACCGGAAAGAATTATTTCGTTATCAAAATGACGTTAACAAAATTTCCTTTTCATATATGAATATAAACTCATCAACGAAACAAGAAAATGTAATTCTTGGCATATTTCAGCATCACAAAACGGTAGGAATTTCTATCCCAGGAATATATTACATAAGATGTATGTGGTAAAACCTTTTGGAATGTCGGGTTCTCAATGCTCTTCAACTTCGTATTTTATTTGGCCTTTTAACTTTTTTGATTCGAGCGTCACTGATGAGTCTTTTGTAGACGAAACGAGCTTCTGCCGTACACAAGTCTTATACTAGTATCTATACTGAGTTTATTCACAAAATGTGCGAAGATACAGATAAGAATTTATATTCAGTGTCATGTTGCTGAAGATAATGAATGGACATTTTTTTCTAACATTATACAACAGAATATTTAAAGTAGGTTAAAAGCAATTCTGTTTTGCAGTAACATAGGCCTTTTTGTTGTGAATCTAAAATGCCTAGTACAATACATAAAAAAGTAAAACAAGCCAAACTCTCTCATTTTCATCTATCATTTTCTACATGTAAAGCATACTACGGATCTAATCAAAAAGATAACAAAGTAGATATTTTAAGTAGTTTCGCAACTGTGTTACAGAAATTTCAAAATGACAGATATAAGCAGCATTCAAATTAATTTAAACATGTTAAACATCTGTCACATGTATACGTTTAAAATCATATACTTGAAACATGATTCACTGCTTTACTAGACAGCTATTTCAGTCCCTGATAATTTTATCGTCTTGGATATATATATATTTTGTCGTCTATAAATAAAAAATAAAAGGATAACCTCTGAACCTTTTGCTAAATCTTTTGACATTACATATAATCATTTCACGTTTTAAATCCCGCTGACAAACGATATTGTGTTAAATACCTTGAGGTTCAAAGCACACACCATTTGTAAATAAATGTTGGTGAAAACATGTCTAAATATTCGGTAACATATATAATAGAAAAATAAAAGGATAAGTTCTAAACCTTTTGCTTAATCCTAGATATTATGCAATAATCATTCAACGTTTTAAATCCCGCTGACCAACGATATTGTGTTTAATACCTTCAATGTCAACGCACACATCTTTTATAAATACACGTTGGTGAAAACCTGTCTCAATATCCGGTAACATATACATAATATATAAATATAAATGTTAATGTATTTCATATTGAAAGATTAACATGACGTATTTTCATTTTACTGTATGATTTTCCTGGTTACTCAGTGTGACTGATGTAACAGGGATCGAGTGTTGTATAAGAGTACAAATCGAGGGGAAAAATCAAAGGGGCATAACCGTCACACCGAATAAAAATATACAATTCCATAGTCAAAACGAAAATATGACGAAAGACAAACAAATTCAAAAACACTCCACATAAAACTAAATATTGAGCAACAGAAACCCAAACTAATGAAGAAATTAACCTACTCGTGCTCAATAAACAGAGCGATTCTACTCTTCATCTAAAACAACTTCTTTTACATCTCTTTTTCAAACACAGCGTGTGATGCTGATGCTAAGTATAGAACGATTGATGGATCATGTAACAACCTAAACAACCCGGGATTTGGAAAAGCTAACACTTTGTTTGAGAGATTTGTAGATGGAAATGGGAACAAAATATTTGACTATGCAGATGGTAAGGACACCATTCCTAATTCTTTTTACAGTATTTTGATATTTCGTTTTTAATGCTCTTCAATTTCATTTTTGATTGGCCTTTAAACTCTTATATTTCCAGCGCCACAGATGAGTTCTATGTAGACAAAACTCAAGTGTGGCGTTTTAAATCTCAAGCCTGGCGTCTTTAATTTGTTTAATCATCATTTTCATCATTCAGCCAGTTCAGTCAATATGTCTCAAATACAGTACACATTCCATTATAACAGCCATATTTTGATATTTTTACAATGATTCGCAGTTCTAAAACAATACTGCTGTGTGTACTTTTAGTCGTTGAATTGTCACCCGACAAGTGTCAAGTGGTAGAAATTATTTTGAAATTTCCATTAATTGATTGTCGTTCCAAACGTTTTGCTATAGACATAGAGTATCCTGATCAATTGTATGTTGTTACAATCATTGTTTCCGATGTCTTACTAAATGATGAACCATTTCAAAATTATGAAATAGCCATGCAATGTTTCTCAATATTTTTTTGGAAAACATCTTCCACTTGACACTGTACTTTATGCCCAAAATGTAATGAATAATTTATGTTGTTTATCTATCATTTGAAATCAGGATAATTTTGTATTCTTTTTCCCATATTGTACCTGTGTTAATGACTTTTATTCCTTGTCAGAATATGAAATACTTGCTGAATTGCTGATTATCCTAAGGTCCAAAAATTTTACACGATATGTTTTTGAGCAAAACATTAAGAATGAATTACTAGTACCTTGGCAGTATGTATGAATATATCAAATGCTTCATAACACAATTTAGTTGTCATTCCCATCTGAACCTTCAAAAATAATAATACTGTTATCCAAATTTTCCGAAATACGTATTGTCGAATCGTTCATATTTTAGGCAAAGGATTACCACGAGCAGCAAAACGTGGTGATAAATTACCCAACACTCGTTTGGTATCACAAGCAATAATGGACCAAGGATTAGGACCACCAATACAGAGTGATAGAACCAGATCTGGACAAGTTGTATCATATGGCCAATTTTTATCCCACGAGGTCATGGAAACGGAGATACCACGTAAGAATTTAAAATAGATCTATAGGTATTATCTTGTTGTTTTATCGCAAATTTTTAATGACAAACCTCGATTTTTTTCTTTTTATTCCAAACGCTAACATTTTTTTCACGGATAATTACTTAGCCATCGATATCATTTTGCTATTATGTTTGAAGAGAGAAAAGCAGCTATTTCGATTAATGTTTTTAAACACGAAATCCAAAATATTTAAAAAAAAAAAGATTAATTTAAAAACATTAAAAAAGAAACTACCAGTCTGTTGAGATATAAACATGTAAATGCATTGTATAGATACTGACATGTTGTTATTGGTAAATAAAACTATTTACTTTCAATTTCCTAGGGTAAACCTTGTAAAATAAATTGTATACTTGAAATCATTTTCAAAATTCCACTGATAAATCTGAGTTCAAACGTCATTGGACGTTCTTTTTTGCCTATTTTGGTTTTGATGATCACTTATCCTTACGGAGCACCCGAGACCTACCCTAGTAGTTTTTGGTAGTGCTTGTGTTGCTCAGTCTTCAGTTTGCTATGTTGTTGTGATTCATAGATTGCTGTTTGTCTTTTGGTCGTTTTTCATTTTTTGCTATGGTGTTGCCGTTTTGTCTTCGACTTATGAGTTTGAATATCCATTTGGCATTTTCTGCCTCTCTTTCGTGTTTTTGAGATTTTCTAGCAAGTGACATAAATGTTCCGTATATCACGTTGTATGCATATTGATATTGTAAAATATCAGCTGCGAGTCGCAATATGAAGCTTGTTGTCGAGTGAGCGCAGCGAACGAGTTCTAAAAGGCTTCATTTTGTGTCAAGCAGCTGACATTTTACAATATAAATATGATGAAAATCTAATAGTTGATTGTTTTTGTGTATTTTGCATGATAGAAACACGTGTTTTCTTTGTTTCATCAGCAAACCGAGAGATGACTTAATAATATGGGGTCAAACTTATCAACGTCGGTTCATTCATTATGAAATCGGTGATATGTCCGGGTCAAAGTTATGAAGGTCTGGTTAACGTATTTGACGTTACAAAGACTTTAGAAGCAATTTTGTGAAGAACTCAATAGAGTGATATAGACAGTGGGAACACCGATAGCGTTCAATGCCAATTATCTTTGAAAAAGCCGTTATTTTTCAAATGATTATTTTGAAATTTATTTCATTTGATTTTTTTCTTTAAACAATTAATTCTATTGTTATAGATGTGTTTATTTTTTGTGTGTAGTTGTTGTTTTCACTAAACGAATACACAAAATCTTCTAAAACAAACGGGTAGGACTCCCATTTATAAACTGGCTGTGCTTTTTAGGTGCATATTGGTCATAATGTTCCTGAGATTCTACGCATTTATACATCTGTGGCTTTCAAATGTTTAGGTTTTAGCGCTGAAGGTAAATCTAGAAAATCGCTCCGGATGCACGAAATTCGTAACTTGTTATTTCTTTTTTTCATTAAATGCTCTTATAGAAGATTTCTATTAATCTAAAACTTTTAATTTTCGAAGCATTTCCAGAAAATGACTGCTGTGAAAAACCTCAAATGGATAAGTATGTTTAAATAGCATTTATTGCATGTGTAAAACGCTCTTTTCCTTGCGTTCTTATTAACTTTGCGTATGAATTATTCTTTTTTTTTGCTATAAACATGTCTTATGACTATTTATTGATCTGGCATATGGACACGATAAGTGGCATTTTGATAACATTGTTACAGAACCCCTCCTCCTCCCTCTAAACAGACTAGTGTTATAACCAGGCAAAAAAATATATATAAAAAAATCAAATGATACATTAAGGACAAAAACGAAAAGGACGAAAAAAAACAATAGCACAATGGTAAAGCATTAAAAAACCCGAATGAAACAGTCCGTAAAACTACACAAACAATTCAGAAATGAGTAACAACAACCCAAAGAAAGACTGAGGAGTGAATCCATGAGCTAAAGGAGGGAACTGCAGTGCCTATCAAAGTATCATCTCACGAACCTTACCAAGAGTGTAAGGTTCTTCACTTTTGGTTGTAAAGCGTTTCATGTGTTCAGGTCTTATTCGTCATTGGCTTTCAAATTGTTGATTAATCACGAAAAGCGCTTTGTACGCTCGAAATTTATAAAGTGTTCGTATTGCGTATAATTTAATGTTTTATGTCGTTGATTATTCTGTATCTTTTACATGCATTCAATTTTCGTTATTATTTGATAGAGGAAATCTGCCTTATAATAAAATACCTTAAATTAGAACCAATAATATCTTGTATGTTCTTACTTTCAGTATTGATTTCTGCTTTCCTCTTGAAATTCCCGGTAATGATAAGGTGTTACCACCTGGATGTCTTAATTTTGTAAGAGCCACATCAAGAAAGGATGCAGATGGAGGTAGGGAAAATCGGTAAAAGTACCATTTTCACATCTCTTGTCTAGCCAGTTCTGAAAGGTTAATTGATTGTTGGTTGCTTCACGTCCAGTAGCAAATATTTCATGCATGTTCAGGACGAATTCTGATAGGAAAAATGTTCATCGTTGTTATTGGCGTAAATTTATTTAACATACACATATGACATTTGGTTTTTGGCAATTAAATAATTGGATAAAACTATTCAATATCTGCGTATTACACTTACTTTTCAACTTATAGACAAGCAACAAAGCGTGAAATCAAAATCAAATGATGTATTGTTGTGTATAATAACATTAACGGTACCAAATGTACAGCACCGGATGCGCATTTCTACAATAAATGTCATCAGTGATATTCGAGGCCAAAATATTCTAAAATCGAAAACTTATAATAAAAAGAGCTTATAAATAAAAAAAAAGTACAGCCTAAAGCCAGGCAAAGCTTTTAGTTCATTGTAATTTAATCTTACTTCAAAAATTGATTTTATACACTCAAGTTTGATTAAACTGTATACATGTACTGACTGTCAGTTTGTGATCAGTGAGTTACTACCCAATTTAGGCCCACCGTTTTAATTTGTTTAAACACAATGGCAAAAAGCAATTCAGATAGCTGTGAATACTTAGTCTTGATATACGTGTAAAATAAACGTATTTATATGTCGTTATTCATTTTTCAATAATGTCTTTTTCTCTAAGAAATACAAAGTTAGAAATTTTAATTTTATACGTATGATGAGCGGATTGGCCTACTTTCTAGAATAAGTAGAATATTGTTGTATTGATTCCTCTTTGGAAATAACATTTCAAAGCTCAGAGTAGTTCTAACATGTCTAATTAATGGGGGTTTTTTAAATGAAATATCTCTTCCTTCCTCATCGGGTGGAGGAAAACTTAAAAACATCATGCAGAATATCAAAAAAATATTTCAAAGTAGATATTCGCGATTTTCTTCCTTGTTTTTTGTAGCTTTTTTGTTCTATACATGTGGCATAATGAAAAGAATAAAGTATTTTTGTTTTGCGTCATTCAATTTTGATTAGAACAAAGTTTTCTTGGCAAAATAAAAAACCCCTACTTTTGACATTGAGTGGTTAATTAAGATAGAGGTTCAGTTAAGTAATCCTCAAACTCAAAGTTCGTTTTAATTTTCGCTTAAATAGAGTTGGGGAGTAACATATTTGACATTTGGCAAATATCTTTGTGTTTAATAAGTGCTCTTAAGAATTTCAATTTTGGTGTTTTGACTACGTCGGTGAAGACGTAATAGTTCACAATAAAAAACCACAAATAAAACAAATCAAGCTATTCCTATTTATGATAAGAAATCTAGATTAAAAGAGAGCATCCAGACGGCAAAATGATGCCTGACTGATTATAGTTTCCCTTCAATCACTGTTTTGGTAGTTCCAATAGGAAATCCAACAGGTTTCCTTCTTTTCCTCATGCATTTTATAAATATTGCAGTAAGACAACAGATAAACCTTGCAACACCCTTCATAGATGCCAGCACTGTATATGGAAGTACTCAAAAGTTGAACGAAATTTTGCGTGTTCCTAACAGCTGTGAGTGTTTTATTGTAAATATATACTCCAGTGACAACACGAAAAGTCATCCATTGTTTCTTTACTAATAAAATTCAAATAGATATAGGAAGATGTGGTGTGAGTGCCAATGAGACAACTCTCCATCCAAATAACAATTTATAAAAGTAAACCATTATAGGTCAATGTATGGCCTTCAACACGGAGCCTTGGCTCACACCGAACAACAAGCTATAAAGGGCCCCAAAATCACTAGTGTAAAACCATTCAAACGGGAAAACCAACGGTCTAGTCTATATAAAAAACGAGAAACGAGAAACACGTATAAATTACATAAACAAACGACAACTACTGTACATAAGATTCCTGACTTAGGACAGGTGCAAACATTTGCAGCGGGATTAAACGTTTTAATGATACCAAACCTTCTCCCTTTTTCTGAAACAATAGAATACATCACAACATAGAAAAACACACGATAAAATATCAATTGGAAGGCTTAACTCAATCAAAAAACGTAAATTAACACACTATGAACGAATAAATTTGATCTGTGATACCTCAAAGACCATTTCAAATACTGAGTATTAATTTTCTAATTTCCAGCATAGATGGCCTAAGCCAAAAGTTACACACATTTTGCGTTCGGATGATACAAAAGGGACATTAGAACTCATAATTCGAAGACAAACGGACAACGCTTTGGCAGAAAAAAAAACGAAAATCGATGAAAAGACAAACAACACTCTACAAAACACAACATAGAAAACTGAAGACTTAGCAACACGAACCCAATAAAATAGTTGCTGTAAGGTAGTCAGGAAGGATAAAAAGATCCATATTCACATGTGGCATACATTGTAAGTCGTATTGATCACGTAAGAACAAATTCGGAGATAAGTCTCATTCAGAGATAATGACTGGAACATATCCGTCGTCATCCGTGAAAAAGATATTTCAACAACTGTAACTAACATGTTTCCTACCTTTACAATTCGAAAACCATTGACGAGTCTAAGGAAACCTGCGTTAGGGGTACTAAATAATTAGCATGCTATCTTTGAAGAACTTTTGATACTTGACTAGCTAAAACAACCAGTCAGTTTGTATTTTTCTGATGCATATGTGTATGGTTGAGGTATGCATGCAATGTTGAAGACGCTTGCACGGATTACGACCTTACGGTCGCTCGTTTTAAAGTTCCTCAGTCTTTTTTACCATGATTTTTATTTTATTAAGGGCTGTATTAATATGAACATCTGTTAACTGCAAGTGCCTCTAACTTGATATCTACAATGAATTTTAATGTATTTTGATAATCCTAACCAATGTATGTTTAATTATTTTCAATTTCAACTAAAATCATTTAACAACACAAAATTGGCAAAGCAAGCCAGAAACTAAAGCTAAGAGATCATTATAGATTATCGATGGGCGTTTAAACAAGAGGGTGTATCTCAGATACAGTCTCATCGAAGGGCGATAGCCCTGAGATGAGATGTAGCCGAGAATCATATTCGAGTTTGAAAGATCTTAGATAATCTGGTTATCACTGTTTTCCTATGCAACGTAAATAACGTGGACTCATGATGTCATACATCCTTTTTCTACTCTATTGAGAAAAACTCTTATCACTCGAGTAGTGTAATACAGAAAATTATCACAAAAAAGATAAATGCAAAAGTTTAGAAAAAAGTGATAAAATATATCTATATATCGCTTTGTATTTAAACGAATTAAAGAAGTTTTAGAATATTCAGCAAGAAAAAGTAATAAAAGTCTAGAAATAAGTTACCTGAAACTGCTGATTGCTAGTGATGATAGGCTGGATAGATGATTGACATTCGACTGAACAGATGCTGATGATAAAGAGAGGCGAAAGATACCAGAGGGACATTCAAACTCAATAGTTCGGAAATAAACTGACAACGCCATGGCTAAAAAAGAGAATAACCAACAGACAAACAATAGTACACAAAACACAACATAGAAAACTAAAGACTGAGAAACACGAACCCCACCAAAAACTGGGGTCTGATCTCAGGTGCTCCGGAAGGGTAAGCAGATCCTGCTCCACATGTTGCACCCGTCGTGTTGCTCATTTTAGCACAAACCCGGTAATAAGTCTAAATCGGTAGGTCACATAGGGGACGGAATTGTAGTTACGACATTAGGAACATATCCGCTATCATCTGTGAAACGGATATTCCGTAACGGTCAACCAACTCGTAAAGGCGTCCGTAAAATTTACGAAAGGATGATTTCAACTTCACCACTTGGAACTCTTGGTTTAATAGCTTCCTTGTGAGCAGCAACCCTCTATCAAGGAAATCATGATAGGAAATACAAGCCCTGGAGTATCGTATCAACTGGGAGATATATACTCCGTAAGCTGGCGCTGCTGTAATGTTGCTACATAAAAATGCTTTATCCAACATCTCTAAATTTCTTAACGGCAAAGAAAATACTTCTACAACCGTAACGATGCATAGTTTAATGTTTCGATAAGTGAAAGCGTTTCCAGTTTTATACAATGTATATATTTTTAGACTGAAATTCATTTGGTTGTGTTTGATAATATATCTACTTACTGTATGCATCTGCATATATTTAATAATTTCATAGAGATAAATCATCTCTTTATTTGAATCTTTTTACTCAATATCTATTTCAGTTTTGTTGAAAACCGATGACAACCTTTTACCAACACCAGCTGGAGTGAATTCTTGTTTTGATCCGATAAAACCAAACAGATGCCCAGTTGCAGGTACCAATTACAATTTTAAAATTTAAAACTTTATATAAAATATTTGCTAGCTTAATATAACTAGCACGTGAAAGTTATACAAAGTATGTATACCAACATCTAATTTCAGTATTTTTTGTCAGCTTCTATCCTTAAGTCGAAATAAAATTGATATCGAAATAATCTCTACCCTGTTCCATAGTATTGCAAGTTGCTGGATATATGCATTCAACTTTTACTATAAATTTCTAAAACATTACTTAACAACTTCATTTCAGGTGACAGACGAGTATCGGAGTCGCCTATGCTTAGTGTTCAGCATTTAGTTTGGCTTCGGGAGCATAACCGTATTGCTACAGAATTGCACACACTTAACCCACATTGGAATCACGATACTGTTTTCCAGGAAGCCCGAAAAATAATTATAGCTATGCTTCAACATATCACATTTAACGACTTTCTGCCTTTAATTCTTGGTCAGGCGACAATGAACAGATTTAAATTATTTTCGCGAGATGTTGACGATGGTGTATTTGATGATTCATATGACCCGGAGGTCAATCCACAAATACTTGATTCGGTTAACGTTGCAGCACATCGCTATGGTCACTCACAACTTACAAACAGGCAAAACTTCGTGGACGAAGGTTGCAACATAGTGACTGTCAATTTTTTAAAAGACACGTTTGAAAGTCCGCGACTTGTTCAACAAAACAATGGTGCATATATTCCATTTCTAGCAAGACATTTAGCTTGTACAGCCAGTAACAAGATTGACAAGTAAGATTATGCCATGATATTTTTGAGCGGGTTTTTGCTTTAAATTGAAATTGCAAAAACATTGCACAACTTTTGATCTTTAAGAAATTTCATTTCTAGATAAGGAAGTTGCGAAAATAAATTTTCGCTAATCAGTTTGATTTTATGAATTACAAATTGCGGAAATTTAACTTTTTAGAGTAGTCAGAACAAAGCATTCGTTTAAACAACAACACTGATAACCGAATTTTATACTAAAAATATAATATGTTTCAGTGTCTTGTGGTATATTTTGCCCTTTTGTTTGTTATATTAAAAAGAAATCCCAATTTCAAATTTGTCCTTTACTAGACATTTATAATAGCCGGAGGTTGTCGTAATACAATTTGAAGTGAGCGATATTGATTTCAATGCGCACATGTTTATTAAAAATCACCAGGCATACTCGAGACGTGAAAGATAGTTGCACACAGCTGATTTTAATTTTAGAATTACTTCCATCCGCGAAATAAAAAATAAAAAAAAAAAATATTCTGAAAACATATTAGTTTTAGTAGTTATTTTGGTGCCAGTATGATTCGTAGGTAGAGACGATAACGTTTCTTATAAGTACGCTCACTTTTCCTATTGAGTAAATAACAATGTCATAATGTAGTTTTCCATTGCAGCTTCATTGTCGATGGAATGCGTAACTTTTTATTTCGTTTACCAGAAGCACCGGGATCTGATATTGTCGCCAGGAACATACAGAGAGGGAGAGAACAGGGAGTGTCGGGATACAACACATGGCGGGAAATATGTGGTCTCGAACCCATCAGATCATTCAACAAATTTGGAAAGTTTGGGAACGCACTTAAGGAATTATACAAGTAAGCATGAACAGAATATAATGTACATTATTAATTTTTTGTTTTGTTACATATATTATGTTTTATAATCTGTTTCGGTTGTTTTTTTTTGTAGATGGTCTAACAGCCTTAGTACCTATTTTTGTTTTATCTAATTTCAGTCAATGTATTGGCATACACGTACAGTTCTGTAATTCCATAATTGGGTGAAATCAACTTGATTTTCGGTTGTTTTACTGTTAACTGATGAAAATATAGCTTGTACAAAATTTGGACCACCACATTGTTCTTAATGGGAGGCTACTAACAATTAATTTTTATTTCCGAAATAGTCAAATCCATGTCAACAGGAGGCATCTCTTGATATTCATATCATTATAGACATAGGGAAAACATGGGTTTAAAACGATTAAAACTGTTGCATAGGAAAGCACAAAAGGAACTACTTTTTACATTTTATTCTTTGCTACAACTTTATGTCCATTCTCAAAGACATTGATAAACCAACTAAAGCCGAGAAATCTTACGATAAAAAAATCTAAAATACAATATAATTCCTCTTTTGCATCATAGCGATAACTGTTGAGGCTATTTCTTATCCTTTACTGTGTAAAGTTGTATGTGAGCGCATTAAAAAGTATTTTGTATAAGTGTATTCAACAATTTAAAATCAAACATTGACAATGAGGGTCGGTTGAGAACAAAACAAAATAGATGATTTCAGCTTCCCAATTGTGAACTTTCCATTTCTATGTAGCAACATATCAGCGGAGTATACATCTCCCAGTGGTTACGATATTCCAAGGGTTTGTTTCCTATCATGATTTCCTGTGGGATTCGTATTGCTCAGTCTTTGGTTTTCTATGTTGTTTTGTGTACTGTTATCTATCTGTTTGTCTTTTTCTTTTTTTAGCCAAGTCGTTGTCAGTTTATTTTCGATTTATGAGTTGAATGTCCCTTTGTTCTCCTTTCTTTCTTTTGATATACATCCTTTTATATCTTTAAAGAAAAAAAATCTTTTCTACGCAAGTAACATTATAAAGAAAATGTCGAAAAGGATACACTGGAGGTGCACACATACATATTACCAAATTCCATGACACACCAAAAAAGTAATCATTTTTGCGAAATTTCCTCCGGACTGTTTCACAAGGTTCAGAGCTCCAGATAAGAATTCACAAATTGGGGTTTTTACCCACCAATTTTGATGTAATTCAGGGAAATAGTTTTTTTAATTGCATTATTTATTCAAATTCACCCCTCAAGTAAATATCAAATTGAGGTTTTCACCACTAAGCTCCTGAATGTATTTGTTTTTTTTATCATCTAAATAGTGAAATGAGGCATGTCATAATGTTATCATATCAAACAAAGATGTTCATCCACTGTTATCTTGAATATGTTTGTTTTAAGTATGTATGTGATAGCCGTTTTATTTGGTTTAAACAATGACGAGCATTTTTTTTTGGTTTTGGTTTAAAGTATGTCTGGTTTGTTTCAACTGTTTTGCAAGTTTTGTATTTTCTGTCAATATATATATAAACTGATATATGTATCTTGTGGGGCAGTAACTAATAACCTTTCTAGAGCACATTTTTTGGGTTATTATAACAATCCGTTCACATTGCTTGTTTATTTTTCAAAGTATGTAACTAGTTTTGAACAGAATGTTGTCATGATTTATAAGAGTGAAATGTGAGTCAGACTCTATTCCATTATCATCACATTCAATATCATTATATCAGACATGGGCACTTATTCCTATCCATGGGAAAATCCACTATCAACGTATATTTACGATAATATACGTTGATAGTGAATCTTCCCATGGATAGAAACAAGTGCCTTTGATATCAGAGGCAACTTTGGCAAAATGTTTTATGTTATTAATGAAATCCATACGTTCAGCCTTCTCATTTTGTCTTGTTACTGCTGACAGCTGAATATTTGGAGTCCCTTTGTGGTCCCAAACACTTGTATGTGTTGTAATTTTGTTGCCTCAGTGTCTTGTCATAGACTTACATTCAGAGCAATATATATTAGACCCTCGTCTAATCGATTTTATTTAGCCATGGATTCTTTCCTTTCCAAGCAATGAATGTCTTATCTGACACTGTATGGCTTTGCATATATTAAGTAGTATTTTCATCGAAGGAAGAAAGGAAACCATCGATGATTTCATCTAAAATGTCACATATATTCGGAGTTGTCGCCTACTCCATTAAGGAATTAATAATGTGACTTGCGTACTTGTGTGCTTCCGCACAGCAGTCTGTTGTCAAAAAGTTATCATATATTGATGTTTTGGGAGGCGAATTTCCTGGTATGGAACTTGCGCCCTGTCAAATAGTTATTACTAGCGGTGCTTTTATCTGCCAATTACATAAACTGGTTCCTTATGTTTACCGGGGATACAGCTTTGAGTAACGGACAATTCCTTCCAACAGGGACCCAGATCAGATATTTGATGTAAATCTCTATTTTAGAACAAAAATAGATTTCCTAACTCTGATTTCCTAATATGAGAAAAATAGATTCATGCGACAACAATTTATCGATGAGGGTAAATAACGCACATGATAGCGACAATTAGGGTTGAGAACGCATAGTTTTGATATATAATTGGGTTTTCCTTTACATCAATTGGGATTTTGAACGCTGTAATTGTAATTTTATTGCGTAGTCACGCAAATACGCAGCTTATATGGAGCTCTGACTGGTTTAATTCAGCGATAGCATATGTCACCAAACGGTTAAACCCTGTAAAATTTCGAAACCAATTACGTAGAAATTCTATAATATGAACATTCTCTTGAATTTGTGTAGCATTTCATTAGGATACCAACTTGATATTTCTGTTATAAACTTTATTTGTTTTCAGTGAACCCGATGACGTAGATTTATTCATTGGCGCTATGTTAGAAAAAGACTCGCGTTTCAATGTTGGACCTACGTTCCAGTGTTTGTTAGGAATGCAATATCAACGGATCAAATGTGGCGACAGGTTCTGGTACGAACGGCCATGCGAGATGTTTTCCTTTACAGAAGGTAAACCCGATCGCTTTTCTCAATGATTTCCCAAAACTTATATTGCTATGGTCAACAGAAATACAAGATATGGCAGTATTTCAAATGCCTGTAAATGTAAACGCCCGGAGAAGCAACATAATTTATGCATACTTAGTATTCGATAAATTCATCCGACTTATAATGAATTTGTTTCTGTTGAAACGGTTTCAAATTAAGTTATCTCTCCTTTGAATGAAAAAATTCTAAAAAAAATAACAATTGAACATTCATTTCATACCCCATTACAATGTTATATATGTATGTCTTATTGGTTCAACATGTTCAATACGTAAGTAAACTTTAAATCATATATCTTCTCCTAGCGTCTATTGTATCAATTCCTATTTTATTGTTTTGTGTTTTGATTGACTTTTACATTCTTGAAATACTGCGTCGTTCAATGGTATCTTATAATTACAATTTTTGAATTGATTTTGAGTCGTAAACTGGCATAAAGACAAAATGAAACTCCAGAAAATGAAAATGAAATCAATACATGTTACTTAACAGTAGG
Source organism: Mytilus coruscus (assembly GCA_017311375.1). Lineage (NCBI taxonomy): Eukaryota > Metazoa > Mollusca > Bivalvia > Mytilida > Mytilidae > Mytilus > Mytilus coruscus. Next base: position 41,564,404 of record CM029608.1, read on the forward strand.
AATATGCTACAAGCTTGGAAAATATAATTAAAATGTGAACAATTACAAATTGTTTTACTTTTGACAATCGTTATTCAGTGGAAAATAATCTTAGAAGGTTTTTAGAAGACACACATTTGACGGAAATTAAACCAACACACCTACGTATTCTGTGAATAAAGCAAGGGACACTTTTTAAAGTGTAATGGTGTAATTATGTCTGTCATTTGTACTAATCACAAGACTATCATGCATATACAATGCTTTTTTAAATATCACTTTTCACTTTAACAAATCCATAAAGTCCTGATCTGAGATCGGAGCACCAGAGATCACCCCCAGTTTTTGGTGGGGTTTGTGTTGCTCAGGCTTTAGTTTTGTATGTTGTGTTTTGTGTACTATTGTTTGTCTTTTACTTTTTCAGCCATGGCGTTGTAAGTTTTCGACTTATAAGTTTGAATGTCCCTCTGATATCTTTCGCCTCTCTTTTACCATCTGTCTTGTTCTCAAACACACTGGAATAATATTCAAGCTAAGACATTTTAAAACAACTAACATGTGTATCAGAAATTAGCGTCATCCAGTGTGCTTGTTAAAAGCAATACGGCAACCGATACTTACAACCTTCTTTGAAGTCCATCCGAAGAATGTAGAAATTCTTGATTCACTTTGCTTACAGTTGTGATTATGAAAAAAATCGTTATCGTTGTAAATTTCTTGTTATAAAATAAAGTAATGTTGTTGAAGAGTCGATGATGGTGTTGTCTGTTCTACAATCCAATATATATAATACTTGTTATCATTTTCTAAGTGTCATTGATACCGTTTTCAAAAACAGTGAGCACAAACACCAAATGTTATCTAACTTACTCGTGTAAATTATAATTGTAAAACATATTTATTTTCAGCGCAACTTAAATCTATAAAGGAAAACACACGCATATCAAAAATATTTTGTCGTAACCTCGGTATTAATAAAATACAAAAGAATATGTTCCTCCTTCCTAATAGAAAAGGGTAAGTAAATATTGTAGTTACCATAGTCATGTTAACATACAAAGATCCCGTTAACATCAAGTTTGGTGAATATTCATACGCTGCAAACATCACAAATCTAATGTATAGCATCTTTTATTAATGTTAAAATGACTCATTCAATTTGAATAGTTAAGTCACTATAATTAATACAAAACATGAATATATACGATACGTGCATTTGAATACTTAGTACAAGCCAACTGCTAAATTGCTCCAATAAGACTAAGGAACAAAATCAAGACCGAAAAAGAATAATTACATTTGTTTTCTGAAAAAAACTTACTTTAAAGAAAAACTTTGTCTGGGATGTTTTTGTATTGATGTGTCAGAAAAGAAAGTATCGAACTGTAAGGTAAATAAAAAAATGGAAATCCATAAAACCTGAAAAAAGACAAATAATCGACTATTTCAACCAACGAAAGAATGAAAAAAACAAAAGATTTAGTAAAGGTATTTTCCATTTAATACAAGAGAATATCTTCAACATTTATAAAGAAAAAGATATAAACTCAGCTTCCTCATTTAATCACAGAAACACTAGTACTTGACATTCTTTAATCATTCTGTCCATTCATATATGTACGCACCTATTTGTTTATCACATGAAGTTTAAACAAATTTTATACATTGCGATCTTTTTGTAGGAACAATAGAATCCTTTGTGACGAAATACCAGATATTGACCTTTCCCTTTGGCACTCTGCAGATGTGGATCTTCGGGAAAATCGTTAACCTTTTATCATTGGATAATTGATAAATAGAATTTGTATATTTATTTCATTTATCATAATTTTACTAACTATCATATACAGTTGTATAAATATATTTTGGAGCTTGTCGATTTGGAACATTTGATCAACATATTAAGTAAATGATATAATATTGAAAACATGATATGAATTGCGAGCATATGTTCGCAACAATGATAAATCGTCTTCAAATAAATCATTTGTTGTATCAAGTTTTTCTTTATCTTTGTTTGTTTGCCACTAGCCTAATATATAATCACATTAAATGTATTTCAATAAGTATTTTAACTATATTTTTTCTTACACATATCAGTTAAAAACAACACAAATACGTATATAATCGAAAAACAAAGTATGTGGGGTATCCATCCATTACACAAAATCAGTATATGCACAGCAAAAACACACAGAAAAAAAAGTAAAGGAACAGCGATTTATAGCTGTTCTTCATCTCAAAGTCACAGTGAGGTCTTCAGCACGGAGCAAAACAATCTCTATACTTACTGCAAGTTTAAGACGGCCCATAGCACCGGTCTAGTTTATTTGTAAACAAAAACGAAATGAAACCGTTCAGGATGCAGTGTTAATTAGCTCATTATATGCGATCACAAGTTTATAAATACTTACACAGACGGATAAAAATTGTTATTAAACACTCAATTGGACGGATGGTGTTTTTGTTTAATAGGACGGATGTCCTTCTTAGGACGAGAAAAAGACGATATGTTGTTTAAACTGATTCCAGCTTAGTTCAAACTGTTTTCAGCAGCTCTCGAATATTGACAGCTACTTCCATCCGCATCATATATTGATTCATTTGTTCTTTTTCCCATTTTGTGGATACTGTGGTAGTGATAATTTCCATTTACTTCTAGTGTGAAAATATTGAAACTTTTAGATTCATTTATGTCATTTAAATAATTCTTATGTTTTCTTTCATGTCAGTTATTTTAATATGAAAAGATTTTAACTACATTTATGTGCTAGCTTATTGCACAGACTTTAACATTACGTACTTTATAATCCGTTTGTCATTGTCAATTGTCTAAATACTTTAACGATGAATTTATAACTTAATACTTACGGTACTTTTGTATTTTGTTGGTTTATAGCTAACTATGTAATGTTACGTGTAGTAGATAGTTTAAATATGATTTGGTGAGAGTTTTAGTTGGGTATCCGACATGCTAAGCACGGACTTTCAATCTATGTGTATACGGAAACCCGTAGTGAACAAAACATTTGTATCGGGCTTTGTCGTGTATTAACATGTATGATTTATACTGTGTTTAACATTAATTGTGGCTGTTTTTGAAATTGAATTTATATAACATTTTGTATTCAAATTGATGTTTTACTGTGAGCTACTCTCCCCAGAACATTTGTTATATCAGGGTCGTCCTAAACTCTTGTTATAATACCATGTTTGCCCCCAAAACACTGGTTGTTTTAACTTCTTCCGACTAAGTTAGAATTGTTTATGCTGCTCTTGCAAATACCGCCCGCATCATATATCGATTTACGATAAGTTTGTCTTTTTGCCATTTCTGTCTTTTGATACCTTTTTCAGTCCTCTTCGTATTCAAACATGGCCCCTTATGGGCTTCAAATGTACGTGTTTAATTCATCTTTAAGAATATTTATCTTCAATCAAAACCCATAACGACTTACAATGAATGAAAGAATAAATAGAAATTGAGAATTTTTGAAAATACACACATTCTTTATGTATTACATAATTGGCTGTATTCATTTCATTATTATGAAGTTTTGTATGTATTTGTAATTTCGAAAACATGATGGTCGTAGCATTTGTACGTTTAGAGATACAAATAATATAAAATCTGTATAGAAACAGATATATATTGAATGATTGCAATGCACACAAAAAAAAAAAAAAAAAAAATGAAAAGGATTTGTTTCACTTTTAATAAATTGCGATTTATCGAAATACGGTCAACAAAATTATGTTTTAAAGAGATATGTATTGCTGTGACCACGTCCGTTTTAATGAAATTAAATGAATAGGAGTAAAACGGATTCGGTTTGGCTGTATAAATCAATTGATTTTGAATAATGTATATGTAAATCAACCCTCTATTTAGCAACATTTGCATCTGATATGTTAAGTGTTTGAAGTATAATGTAAATGCAGAAGCCCTTAACAAATCCAAGCGTAGGGATGTTCGAAGACCATAACAGAGAGAAATTTACAGCTTTTATGGAGCTAACCTATCTAAGAAGATACATTCTAGTTTGAAACCGTCTCCTAAAATGTGTCTGTTTGATCAGGTCTAACCAAACTTGTGCAATGATTGATTCCTTGATCGATTGTTTTAACAAGACTTGTGTACAGGTCTGTTCAGGTGATAAACACACATATCTCGATGATGTAGAACAACCACAAACCAGACACTACTTCGGTTTTGTTGTATTTCATTGCCTATCATGAACAAAAATAGAACACAAACCAAATCAGCATTTAGTGTCACAACACTTCATTTATATCTTAAATACAGTTTTGACTTTGAACAGTGTCTTAAAATTAGATATCCCTAAACATAAACTAAAGTGAAATTTCAAAAATAAGAATAATGATACTAAACATGATAAATACAAGCTTAGAGTATATTATCAACTAGGGGATATGTATACCAAATGTAGATGCTTCTTGGATGTCGCTATATAGGAATTAAAACTTTAAAATCCCTTATTTTTGTGTATGTAGTAGTACAATTTACTTTGATCACGGTGTGCAACAATACTGACCGGCAATATTTGTCTGTATGTTGTCAACGTTGTCCTGGTTCTCTTTTCTTGCACTGAATTCTCTTCAGTTTGATTTAAGTAAAAATACCCGACATTGCTTTCAAAATTTGCTAGTATTCTTTTGAACGATTATACCAGCCTAGTTGTCAGCAACTGTGTGGAGAAATGAAATATCACTTATAAAATGTCCATTTTCTGTAAATTTACTATTTATATTTAACACTAACGAATTAAAAAAAAAAACAACTTAGGTTTGTCTCTTCCCCAGACATAGCTTGCCATCGTTGTATTTAAATCAAATTTTCGGTTTTTAATGTTCTTCAACTTCATTTTATTTGATCTTTTAACTGCATTGATTTCAACGACACCGCTGAGTCTTAGTAGACGAAACGCGTGTCTTATGTACGATATTATAAGCCTGATACATTTGTTTGAGTTATTTTATATTGTTGCCCTTTATAGTCGTTTTTGTAATGTGGTTGTTGTCGTATACCCGAGTCTCCTTTCATCCATATGTACAGGGACCATTTACAATGATTCAACAAACTGCCTTATATCATGTTTTTGTGATTATTGTTAAACTTATTCCATTGTTCTGTTCTTTACCTTTTTGGAAATGTTTCAACATGTCTTCCCTTTTGTTTTTATACTGTGGAGAAAGATTGGAATCTTCAAGTTATGAAATCTAAGAAATTATCGTGTTCAAGTCTTTTTTTCGACATATTTTGGTCGATATGACAGTTTCAGCTTCCCCCCGCGTATCTGATGGAACAGAGTTATCATAACGGAATTTTAAAATCCTTTAAATAACATTTTAATATGTTACTTCTTTCAAAAAAATTTAAAACAACACGTTATAAATTTAATACGTCCGAAACGCTTTTCTGAATGTGCCTTCAGGATCACTCAAAGCCGAATAGTTGAAGCCAATGATGTATAAGAACGGAAACAGTTGAAGATCTATATGACAAAAGACTAAGACAATAGCCAAATCTTTGCCTGAGGGAGTTGAAACCTTAGTGTCTTTATAATTTCAAAATTTATAAACGGACAATTTTAGAATTGTGAGTAATAAATCCTCGTCAATCTGAAGCAACAGAGTTGTCATTATTTCTAATGGAATAGATCCACGGGTGGTAAGGTCGTTATATTGAGAAGCGTTTAGTTCAGTGATTTTGTCATAGTTTGTATACGTTGGTCATGGATTAGTAAGGTTACTTCCCAGAACGTTTGCCTCAGTTCTTTTCAAAATGAGCAAATAAGAGGCAAATAACATGTTTGAATCTTTTTGTAAGTCAAACAATCTAAATTAAAATTGTTGTTTTTAAGAAATTAACGAGGATAACCAAAATTTTGAAATAGGTATGATTTGGTTAAGCGATTGACATGGTTCAATTAAGTGTTTAGAAATTCTTTATGATTTTGATCAAATTTGTCATGGTTTAGATCCAAATTAATAAATATTTGTTTCACCTAAATATTGATAGTTTGTTTGATGGCGCTTGTGAAAAAACGAAGTTACACAATTTACTAATTGACTGAGAAGAAAAAAAGCCCTTTTAACCGAATTTGGTGGACCTAATCGGCAAACCGTATATTTATACATTTTTTTTGGTGGTGTTCCTAAGATATAATTTATATAGCTACTGCTCTTTTCAACTGGCATTAGATATGATAAATTACAAAAACAGAACTTAGACTCTTTTCTCCATATGTTCATGATTGACTCTTATCGTGAGAGGCGTCACTAGAGAAATGATTAAAAACGTCCACATAGAGTTCCAAAACGTAGCAGCTAGTAAAAAATAATCTTTGTTTTACATTTTTTCTAACAAACTATACATCTGATGCTTTTATTTGAACCAGATTATGTCTTATGATGAATAAAAGGAGATGGGGATGGGGTGGGGGTGTTATACGCCCATGATATAGTAACCCAACTACAAAACTAACCAAACGATATCAAGAGGGCACCATACCGTCTTCAACCCTCCACTGAACAAAATGTTAACATGGACAACAGTTTAAACTTATCATTTTAATAAAACTATAAGTCAAATTTATATGAAAATTATTTTGAAATTCTAAGTTCCGAATTTAAATATATGAAAGATCACAATTTTGAATTAGAAATAGGTCCATAATGTCCATTGTTACGAATGAATAAACATGATAACATTTTTGTCATATTGTATAACTGTATTGTGTAGTATCACTTAACCCGTTTAAGATTTTTTTCTTTTATGCAATAAAGTTCCGATAATATCAGAAAAAGCTCTGTCGGTGTAGTATTTATTATTAGAGAAGTGCACTATTAAATGTGATCGAAGAAAAATAATCTAAAAATTCCAAGATACACGTTTTATTTGTTTAGTACAATTACACTTAATCTGTAAACGGCCTTGTTTTTGACCCGACTAGACGAGAAATCACAGAGAATAAGATGGATAAAGATGAATATTGGCAGCAGAATTCCCAAAAAAAAAAAAAACTTTTGTCTTCGATTCATGATTTTTTATTAGTTGCTATTGGCTTGGAACTTCCAGTGAATGCAAATACTCACAGATCGGTTCTTTGTGTCTTTGGTGTTTATGTGACTCGATCAATGGGATGGTTGGGAGCCCGCAAACATTTAAACCACGCCATATTTGGTATGTGCCTGTCTTAAGAGCATACGATACAGTTTCGATTCCACGGTGAATTTTTGACGAAAATTTGCATAGAAGCTATTTTTCACGTAAGCAATTCAAATATGTTATAAAAAATATACTTTTGTATGCTACTTTAAGAGATAAATTGGGTCGAAATTTTAGACATTTACTAAATATTTTGTTTTTTTTTCGGGACATTTCTATCCTTTGGATAGACATACCTAACTTTTTTGTTTCAAAAGATAAATACAAGCTTAGTGGATTTTTGTAAAAACATTTGGAAAATCTTCTTTACAAAAGTATGCTCTAAATTTGTATAACAGATACGTCATCAAACCTAATGAAATTTTAAAAAAAGAAGGGTACATGAACTCGATTTCAAGTTAAATCAGTCTGAATGATAAAAATAAGTCGAAAAATGCATGTCACAGTTTGATGCGCAAAAAATAACATTTTATGTTAGCAACATCATTACCTCCCCTGTAACTGTATCATATGCCCTGAAGTCTAGATTCTGTAATGCAGTAGCTGTCGTTTGTTACTGTATATCATATTTGTTTTTTTGCTTATTGTTTTGAACATAAATCAGCCCGTTTGTTTTCGCATTTGAATTCCTTCTCCTTTAATTTTTATCGGAGCCTGTAACTGCTTGCTAAGATGCATGGGTTTTGTTAATTGTTGAAGGCCGTTAGGCGACCTAAATTTAACGTCATTTGGTCTCGGGTTAATAGTTGCCTCATTGGAAATCATACCGCATCTTCTTATTATATATTACTATGTGCTTTCTTAGCTCCTTTTGTATTCCGAATAAAACTACTTTTAAAGAAAATTGCTATTGAAATGTATTAATATATTACCCTCGTGATCTCTTTATACATGCGTGTTCTATAATAATGAGAACTTTAGTGATATGAATTTACTGTAGACAACTTATTGTCCCCGAGCGATGTATTTTTGCGAGTAGAAGATCAACGTAAATATGTGAAACTCTGATCTACTCGTATGGGAACAAAACAACATCAGGAAACGGCTACAATATATTGCCTCAAAATAGGATAGAATGGGCTTAACGCAAAAAAAAAGTATCAGAGAAAATATATTTTTAACAGTATTTCAATAGTTGTACATACTGTCTATTTATTTTGATCGTTACTCTTCCATTCTACACGACAGGAATTACAGAACTGAACCATGTCGAACATGAACTAAATCATGACACTACTAAACCAAACCATGACGCCGATTTTTCAGTAATCTTAAATTGTGAGCAAATGTACCTATCGGAACAATTGACGGCAGGTTTATATCATAACGAAATATGTGATGTAACAGACAGTAAACACATCACTTTTCTGTATGCATTAGAAACGAGTAACAACTTTTAAATTTTGACATTCGCAAGCATGATTCTGTGTCAAATTATAACTAGATGATACAAATTTTTTTAATGCACTAACATATTAGCCATAAACAAAGATACTTACCGGCTTGAATTTATGTTCAAAAGTTCCTTTTGCGAAAAATCCGAATGTTTATATTGTGTCAGTGACACCAAGTTCATTAATGTATGATTACGGTTATCAGTTAGTGAAGTGATCAAAAAGTATCTTAGGTAAACACTCGTGGTAAAAGGATGACAAAAACCAATGCAGTGGTCAATGACTGGAAATTTATTTACAGGTGTATTGTCAGGTTAGCTCTTCAATCCATTAAAATCCCCGATGTCATGTTATGACATGTGTACTGTATTATTGCGAGGTAAATATGGAAATTTAAATGCTTTTGTTAACTATGGGACCATAAATTTGGTTCGAGTCAACTGAAATTTCAACTCATCCAATTTCGACTCACCAGGAGTCGAAAAACATATATTTATATTAAACAAATTTCGGGACCATGAGAAAGTTTTGGCTTATCCGAAAATTCGAGTCAACCGAGTTCGATACAACAAGAGTTTACTGTACCTCGTCTCAATTTTGTTAAATGATGTGTATTTTTCATTAATTTAAAATGTTTTTAAATATTATCTCTAAAACCTTGTTCTATATTTTAAAGATATTTTATCGCAACGAACCAGTCAACAATAACGTGGATTTTAATTAATAACATTGTACTAAAATACAACAAATAGGCGGAGTTTGGTAAATAACATTAACTAGATGACTTTCATATAGATAAGATCATTTTTTTTTATTTAATAAATGGCTATTGTGCTAACTGTAGTATTAAAACAGATAATCTGTCCAACCATATTATTGATGGAGTCATTTGGTTTAAGGTATGTTAGCAAATTTATTTCTTTGTAAATGACTAATAACTAAATACTTGATCACAATAACTCAAATATATCTTGGCATCGTTACTCTATAAAACCATAAATGACATCACTTTAATTTGGTCAAATTGTTCTGTACATCCTAAAAAGTTTAGAATCAATTTTGACGGAAGCGATCCATGGCATCTTATCAGAGATAATTCCTTAGTCAGATTTGACATAAGACTTATGTTAGTACCCTATGTTTTAAAGACCTAAAGTGTTTTGAATTCATTCCCATGTCCATTAGCAGGAAATAAATATCAAGGTGAAAGAGTCAAGTGCTAAACTCTGAACTTTGCCTGCTATTGCCATTTTCCAGAAACCGTTTTGTTAAGTTATCAGTTACGAAATGACGCTACTGCAATAAATTTTGGTCGGAATTCTCTGAATTATATTTAGTTTTCTCTTATTTGAACATTCTTGAAAAAGCAGTTTAGTAGTATAAATCCTCAACTTCACACACATGACACATTAGAGACCTTGGATCTTGTTTTGACATCCACGACATCTGACCATGAACATAAGATCAAGGTCAAATATTGATTTGAAATTCTAGATCTTGAAGTTTTGTTGTTATTTCTATTTCTATATACTGGGAATGGACAAAACAAAATAAGAAGGGATCAAAATGTGTGTAGCATTAAGGGTTTAAATCAATTTGAATATCACGGATTTTTTTTTTTTCATTGAATATTAAGATTTCTTATCTATTAATTGGTAGATGCTTAACCATGCGGTCTTTCCAATTGGGTTTGGAGGCACATACCATAAAACAAATTCAACTGAAATTGGCCTTGTGTTAACTGGATTTTTGCACTTATTTCATGGGAAAATACAAAGAAACCATATCTTTTGGGAATCTGTTTGAAGTTTCAATTTTGATTACATCGGAAATTCATTACGAAACCGGAAGCAATACATTATCTCCCTTATTTCATAAACAGTAATATATGTGATCTAGAATAAATGTGAAGGATAAGCTTTTTTTGTGACAACAGATGTGACTTATGAAATATGAAAATGAAAGTTACTTTTTCACCTTCGTTTTCTTATCGGCAAAGACAAATTTTCTGTGCAAAGACCATTATTAACATCAACTGTACTAATTTGATAACATTAAATGCGCATTTCGACAATTTCTAAAATGTTTCTTTCGTGATGCTCGAGGCCAACATATTTGAAAACCAAAACACTAGTTCTTACTTTGAAGAGCAAATCAAATCATATTGAGCCTAAAGTATATCCAAATTCGAACGAGGATTCAGTGCTTTGCACGAGAGTGATATATTTTTCAATTTTCAATTATTTCCAATATTTCATAATAGCAAATTTCAATTTACCAATATCCGTATTTCCATGCAAGTACCGAAGTACTGGCTACTGGACTGGTGATCCCAGGCCACCAGCAGAGGCATCGACCATTGTTCTGAAAGTTTCGTTTTGGAACGTAAAAAAGCTGTTTAGGTACGGAATCAGTCGTACAAAAAGGGGAATAGATCTAGAACATGTAGAATAAACTATTGCTTTGTTGTTTTCTTTATACATCATTCTTATGCTTTGCTGAATGGTTTACTCTCTATATTCGTATGTTTTGACTAATGTTTTACTGGTTACCATGAGGATGGATATACATGCAAAAAAAAAAAAAAAAAACAGATGTTGGTTTTAAAATGTATTAATTCAAAGACAAGTTTGTAATGGGAACGAAGTGATAAATAGTGGTTTTCCTATCAAAAATGTAAGCAAGGATAATATACTAGTGGATGCTGTACCTGCACCACTAATGGTGGACCAGGTAAACGAAAATCTTTGAGTCAAAGACAAAGTTGTCGCCCTATACTAAATAGCGAAGAAATTAAGATATATAAATGTCAGAAGTCTATATTGTCAGAGAGTTTTATTTTTTATCTGAACTATTTATAACAGTGATAATCAAACGTTGTGGTGGTAATATAAAATGGGACAATCTAGGCATCAAAAAGAAAGACAAAACCTCAACGAGACAAAGTTATTATTAAAAGTAAACTTTTTATGTGATTTTGCCATTTTTTGAACGATTCAATTCTGTGAAATAAATTATATCAAGACCTTTCGATTTTTTTCACCCTTTACACCACCATATTACATTTAAAATTAAAACCCTGTCTACAAAAATAATTCCCGATAAAAATGGAACTACATGTATACGGTATTCATTTATTGATTAAGAATATAAGTCAGCATATTTTGTAACTATTGAACCCAAAATAAATCATACCGAAGAACAAGTGATCAGTATCATTGACAAACAGGTTTGTTGAATTCTGAGGTAAATTTTCATGTTGTCGGCTATCTTATGCAAAACAACTGTTTTGCACCTCTTCCAGTCGCATTAATCCCATTTATAAAACCTTGTAATAATTACTTAATTTACAGTAATTCTTATTTAATGTTGATTCTGTTTTCAAATTATGTTGATAAAGTGATCTCCCTTGTCACCCACGAGTTAAAACAGATCAGCAATAAAACAATTCTTAACTAATTGTTTTTTATTCTCTCTCCACTAAGACCCAGTTACAAACAACGACTACTGACATTTAAACAACAGGGAAGACAAAGAAATTTAACATTTACTCGTCAACCGAACGATGTCTTAAAGTAGAAGATATGAAAGGGCATTTTTTTTTGGTCATTTTAATTCGAAAACAAAAGTTATTATAAATCTACTTATTTCAGAATTATATCAATTTCAAGCAAACAGTCGTAGTTATCATTATTTCATGTTTTACCAATTCACACACACAGTACACAAAACACAAAACAAAAGCCATAAAACTCAAGGTACCGATTTACGAGTACTAACAGTTACTGAAAGCTATCATTGTGAAGACACGACCACTATGAGAAAGATGTTAATGTTTCATATTGTACACACAAAAAGAATAAGGAGAATGATGCGATATGATTGAAAATAAGACAGCTATTCAACAGAGTTCAAATGACGGGGCTGTTGGGAATGATAGGTCATTGTATGGCCTTCGACAATGAGAAAACGCATACCCTATAGTCAGTTATAAAGGCCGGCATGAAAATGCAATACAAGTATGGTTTCTTAAATTCCGACAAAGCTATTTAAGTATTATATCATAAACTTCCATGAACTTAAAAACATGAATAAACTTAATCTGCATGTGGTAAATACATGTTGTTTGAAATATTATACAAGCAATTAATTATAAACGGTGTTATTCATCAATGAGACAACAACCCAACCGCAAAATTTTAATAAATTAAAAAACAATCTAATTTCTGCATAAACATCATATCTATGAAAAAATAAGTACATTAATATGTTGCAAGGTTAGGTGTCTCTAGTTTTATACATCAGCTTTCCCTTTCTAAATATAGACCAACGTAAAACAAAAGGTCCATGCAGAAAACACGAGAAAGTACACAAATAGAAAAATAGTAAAACATCGTATACAGTATCAGTAAGTGCTTGAAGTTACTGAAAGCACGCTCAAAGTACTTCAACGAACCAGTCAACAATAACGTGGATTTTAATTAATAACATTGTACTAAAATACAACAAATAGGCGGAGTTTGGTAAATAACATTAACTAGATGACTTTCATATAGATAAGATCATTTTTTTTTATTTAATAAATGGCTATTGTGCTAACTGTAGTATTAAAACAGATAATCTGTCCAACCATATTATTGATGGAGTCATTTGGTTTAAGGTATGTTAGCAAATTTATTTCTTTGTAAATGACTAATAACTAAATACTTGATCACAATAACTCAAATATATCTTGGCATCGTTACTCTATAAAACCATAAATGACATCACTTTAATTTGGTCAAATTGTTCTGTACATCCTAAAAAGTTTAGAATCAATTTTGACGGAAGCGATCCATGGCATCTTATCAGAGATAATTCCTTAGTCAGATTTGACATAAGACTTATGTTAGTACCCTATGTTTTAAAGACCTAAAGTGTTTTGAATTCATTCCCATGTCCATTAGCAGGAAATAAATATCAAGGTGAAAGAGTCAAGTGCTAAACTCTGAACTTTGCCTGCTATTGCCATTTTCCAGAAACCGTTTTGTTAAGTTATCAGTTACGAAATGACGCTACTGCAATAAATTTTGGTCGGAATTCTCTGAATTATATTTAGTTTTCTCTTATTTGAACATTCTTGAAAAAGCAGTTTAGTAGTATAAATCCTCAACTTCACACATGACACATTAGAGACCTTGGATCTTGTTTTGACATCCACGACATCTGACCATGAACATAAGATCAAGGTCAAATATTGATTTGAAATTCTAGATCTTGAAGTTTTGTTGTTATTTCTATTTCTATATACTGGGAATGGACAAAACAAAATAAGAAGGGATCAAAATGTGTGTAGCATTAAGGGTTTAAATCAATTTGAATATCACGGATTTTTTTTTTTTCATTGAATATTAAGATTTCTTATCTATTAATTGGTAGATGCTTAACCATGCGGTCTTTCCAATTGGGTTTGGAGGCACATACCATAAAACAAATTCAACTGAAATTGGCCTTGTGTTAACTGGATTTTTGCACTTATTTCATGGGAAAATACAAAGAAACCATATCTTTTGGGAATCTGTTTGAAGTTTCAATTTTGATTACATCGGAAATTCATTACGAAACCGGAAGCAATACATTATCTCCCTTATTTCATAAACAGTAATATATGTGATCTAGAATAAATGTGAAGGATAAGCTTTTTTTGTGACAACAGATGTGACTTATGAAATATGAAAATGAAAGTTACTTTTTCACCTTCGTTTTCTTATCGGCAAAGACAAATTTTCTGTGCAAAGACCATTATTAACATCAACTGTACTAATTTGATAACATTAAATGCGCATTTCGACAATTTCTAAAATGTTTCTTTCGTGATGCTCGAGGCCAACATATTTGAAAACCAAAACACTAGTTCTTACTTTGAAGAGCAAATCAAATCATATTGAGCCTAAAGTATATCCAAATTCGAACGAGGATTCAGTGCTTTGCACGAGTGATATATTTTTCAATTTTCAATTATTTCCAATATTTCATAATAGCAAATTTCAATTTACCAATATCCGTATTTCCATGCAAGTACCGAAGTACTGGCTACTGGACTGGTGATCCCAGGCCACCAGCAGAGGCATCGACCATTGTTCTGAAAGTTTCGTTTTGGAACGTAAAAAAGCTGTTTAGGTACGGAATCAGTCGTACAAAAAGGGGAATAGATCTAGAACATGTAGAATAAACTATTGCTTTGTTGTTTTCTTTATACATCATTCTTATGCTTTGCTGAATGGTTTACTCTCTATATTCGTATGTTTTGACTAATGTTTTACTGGTTACCATGAGGATGGATATACATGCAAAAAAAAAAAAAAAACAGATGTTGGTTTTAAAATGTATTAATTCAAAGACAAGTTTGTAATGGGAACGAAGTGATAAATAGTGGTTTTTCCTATCAAAAATGTAAGCAAGGATAATATACTAGTGGATGCTGTACCTGCACCACTAATGGTGGACCAGGTATACGAAAATCTTTGAGTCAAAGACAAAGTTGTCGCCCTATACTAAATAGCGAAGAAATTAAGATATATAAATGTCAGAAGTCTATATTGTCAGAGAGTTTTATTTTTTATCTGAACTATTTATAACAGTGATAATCAAACGTTGTGGTGGTAATATAAAATGGGACAATCTAGGCATCAAAAAGAAAGACAAAACCTCAACGAGACAAAGTTATTATTAAAAGTAAACTTTTTATGTGATTTTGCCATTTTTTGAACGATTCAATTCTGTGAAATAAATTATATCAAGACCTTTCGATTTTTTTCACCCTTTACACCACCATATTACATTTAAAATTAAAACCCTGTCTACAAAAATAATTCCCGATAAAAATGGAACTACATGTATACGGTATTCATTTATTGATTAAGAATATAAGTCAGCATATTTTGTAACTATTGAACCCAAAATAAATCAAGTGATCAGTATCATTGACAAACAGGTTTGTTGAATTCTGAGGTAAATTTTCATGTTGTCGGCATCTTATGCAAAACAACTGTTTTGCACCTCTTCCAGTCGCATTAATCCCATTTATAAAACCTTGTAATAATTACTTAATTTACAGTAATTCTTATTTAATGTTGATTCTGTTTTCAAATTATGTTGATAAAGTGATCTCCCTTGTCACCCACGAGTTAAAACAGATCAGCAATAAAACAATTCTTAACTAATTGTTTTTTATTCTCTCTCCACTAAGACCCAGTTACAAACAACGACTACTGACATTTAAACAACAGGAAGACAAAGATATATAACATTTACTCGTCAACCGAACGATGTCTTAAAGTAGAAGATATGAAAGGGCATTTTTTTTTGGTCATTTTAATTCGAAAACAAAAGTTATTATAAATCTACTTATTTCAGAATTATATCAATTTCAAGCAAACAGTCGTAGTTATCATTATTTCATGTTTTACCAATTCACACACACAGTACACAAAACACAAAACAAAAGCCATAAAAACTCAAGGTACCGATTTACGAGTACTAACAGTTACTGAAAGCTATCATTGTGAAGACACGACCACTATGAGACAGATGTTAATGTTTCATATTGTACACACAAAAAGAATAAGGAGAATGATGCGATATGATTGAAAATAAGACAGCTATTCAACAGAGTTCAAATGACGGGGCTGTTGGGAATGATAGGTCATTGTATGGCCTTCGACAATGAGAAAAACGCATACCCTATAGTCAGTTATAAAAGGCCGGCATGAAAAATGCAATACAAGTATGGTTTCTTAAATTCCGACAAAGCTATTTAAGTATTATATCATAAACTTCCATGAACTTAAAAAAACATGAATAAACTTAATCTGCATGTGGTAAATACATGTTGTTTGAAATATTATACAAGCAATTAATTATAAACGGTGTTATTCATCAATGAGACAACAACCCAACCGCAAAATTTTAATAAATTAAAAAACAATCTAATTTCTGCATAAACATCATATCTATGAAAAAAATAAGTACATTAATATGTTGCAAGGTTAGGTGTCTCTAGTTTTATACATCAGCTTTCCCTTTCTAAATATAGACCAACGTAAAAACAAAAGGTCCATGCAGAAAACACGAGAAAGTACACAAATAGAAAAATAGTAAAACATCGTATACAGTATCAGTAAGTGCTTGAAGTTACTGAAAGCACGCTCAAAGTACTTCAACTGAATAAAAAAAATATGGTTTCATCAACTCTCGTACCGGTTACTGACCTTTATTGGATATTTTCAAAAAGCAACGTATAAAAACAATACAAAAGAGTAGGTATGCACTGCCAGGACGTACTTTGAAACCAAAATACAGATAAAAAACCATCAAAAATAACATTTAAGCACTGAATCATTTTATTCATTAGCGAAAATATGTTTATCCAAAGCACACTAGACACATAGGCTGAACAACATAAGTATACTCCAACAATGTTTTTGTTGAAGTGTGTCTATTTACGATATTCGCTTTAGTAGAAGTTTTCAGTAAAAACGTAATCGAATGTGTGTTCTCAGATTTTGGCATTTTAGCATAGCACGTAGTCAAACAACGTTGATGAAACCTATATTATTAGGTCCAAAACCAAAATGCATTGCGAGAGTATTTTATTTGTTTTGAGTTAATATATAATATATAACAGTATAAGTAGATCTGGTTTGTATATAGTCACTTTCGAAATGTTTATGTGTGATTATAAACAACGTTTATGTTCAAATTTGCGAAACACAATATGAGGGATGTTGGCTATGTACGATACAGGTCATACCATGAGACACATAACAATCCCATGAAAGAAACTTCAAAACAAACAAATATTGACTGGGAAGCTGACCGTAGGTCTGGTACCTTAGCAAATATTTAATTTTATAACAATATACGGAATCTAGTCCGAACAATAAGTTCTAAAAATCAAGCATCCTTTGATTGCGATAAATTGAAAAAGATCAGTACCTTCCGAGCAATATAGGAATTAATCCTAACAAATTTCTAAACACAAAATTCCACATTTTAATCGACCTTATTTTTTTTTTTAAATCGATTCGAACCCGCAACCCCTTGTCATACAATGCCAACACCAGCATATGACGTTTTATACGGTGATTCATACCAACAATGGTTTTGCCAAAATCAGAAGTAAAAGATAACAAGTCAGACATCGAAATATATAGATTATAAAAATAAAAAGGATGTGGTATGATGGCCAATGAGACTACTCTCTACAAGAGACCAAATAACACAGAAATTAACAACTATAGGTCACCGTACAGTCTTCAACAATGAGCTAAGCCCATACCGCATAGTCAGATATAAAAGGCCCAGAAATGACAAATGTAAAACAACTCAAATGAGAAAACTAACGGCCTTATTTACGTACAAAATAATGAACAGCCAAAAACAAATATGTTACACATCAACAAACGACAACCAATGAATTACAGGCTCCTGACAATACTACAATTAACAGGAATTAAGTTGCGATTTCGTCACTCATTGTATATTATTGCATGGTTGCGTGAAAGAGAAACAAGTTTTTTCAAAACTGAAACAATTTACATATTACATTTCAAAATGAAAAGAAAGTTATATTTAAAATTCGTTACATCCATTCTTCATGTTCTTTTTTGTGACGATCAATCAATTCCAATGTTTTCCACGGACAATATATTGTGTCTGCGTCCAACTAAAAACAAAATTAATACATTTCAGCAATACATCAATATTTCATATAGAATCTAATCTGAAATAATTTCGATGTTTTCCGTTTTTGATTCAGGAAGATGAGTAAACTTGTATTGCGTTCATTTTAAACTATTAATCATGTTAAATTTCCAATTAAGTAGAGAATATTTAAACAATTAAATAGTAGAAGACATCAATGTATAATCGAATATCTAAAATATCTATTTACTTTGTTTTTATTTTCACTGCCATTATATTCGTAGACGTATTGGTATATTAAGTAAACATGGTAATATTAAACAAATTTATCATGTTCAGGAGGCGTAATACCAGGCTAGAAAACGTAAAATTTCCCTAGCTGCTGGGTAATGTGAAATATTAAAATTTAATTCCATTTTTGTATAGCCTACCATGCATGACTATCAAAACACTCGCATTTAAATTAAGGCAACAGCAGTTTACCGATGTTCAAATCTCGCATATAGACTAGGTAGGGACAAACCAAGTCAACAAACATAAACTGAAGGAATCGCATGAAATCTAAAAGTAGCAAGGCCTGATGGGTAAAAATCTCCTCCTATGCAAATTCACCCAGACAAAATGTCACAATTGAGAACAAGACATAATCGGTAGAGTTACATCAGACTTGTTTACTGGTACATAAAGATATAAGATCTAAGATTGCAAATAATACAGCACAAATGATCAAACGAATTCGTCGAGGGAAATTAGGCAAATAGGTTTCACCAAATACAGAGAAAAAATATCCCGGAAAGAAAGGTGATAGAGACCAAAAGGACATTCAAACTCATTAGTCTAAAATAAAATGACAACGCCATAACAAAATAAAACAAAGAAAAAAGACAAACAATAGTACACAAAACATAACACAGAAAACTAAAGACTAAGCAACATGAATTCTCCAAAAAGCGGAAGTGGTTAAATATGAACATTATTCATCTGACATGATCAAAACATGAAAATGACACTATCAATGAAAATTATACAAGGTGTAATAATTATACTGCATAGTCAATACCACAATACTCGATATTGCAGTTCTGAATAATTTATTCTTAAACAAATTAGAAATTAGTATTAACGTTAAAAGTAATATCAATTTTAGGTATATGAATTGATAAGAATGAGTTTCTGTAAATTTATTAAGACCGTAAAATTGATTAAAGCTGAACATATATTCAAACTTAGTCAATTGATTTGTTACTTACGTTTGTTGAGAAGTTGTTTCCGGAACCACACTATCATTATAGCAATAAATACTGTAAAACAGACCCCAAGAGTAACACTGAGTAAAACTGAAAATTAAATCATTTGTAAATAAATTATCTCATGTCAAATATGAACGCTCCTACGAAATTAGATCATACCAAATATGATACATATAATAATTCATTAAATACATTTGTGTAATGGAATCACAATACTAACATAATGATAAGGTATTATAGTCCTTCACTTCGCTATTATATAAACTAACCCGAATGATACTAAGTTGAAAGCTGTACACTTAGTGAGTTGTTACAGGAAATGTGCAACAAAGAAATCGTGACTTACAAATAAGAAAATATATACAACATATATTGGCATACATCTAAAATTCAGAGGGTCATTTCAGAACTTAAAGTTTTGACAAAAATTCATTTTATTTGTATATGCTGCATAATTCCAACAGTTCTTCCTTATGGAGCATGTACATCTCCAAGTTGATATGATATTCCAGCGCTTGTTCTTCATTTCATATCTCTCTCAGAGAAGGTTAATGCTAACAAGTAGATATTTATCCAAGTTTTCTTAATTGTAAAGCTGTAGTTTCTTTTTCAAAATTTTACACATGTCATAATTTATTTAGCCGTCATGATGACAACGGATATGTCCCTCTTCCAAGTGACCACAATTCTGTCCATTTGACCTCACATGTGACATCACATGATGTGACGTTACGCCTTCAGTTTATTATTTCTTTTTCCACGAGCAACATGACGGATAGTTTTTCAGTGTAAGCTTAATTTTTCGGCAACAGACCTGTTTTTCTTATGCATAGAAAAAACTATTTCAAATTTTCATATTCGGTCATGTATAAGTACAAGGGGATTTAACCCACTAGTGATTA
This sequence comes from Mytilus coruscus, assembly GCA_017311375.1. Taxonomy (NCBI): domain Eukaryota; kingdom Metazoa; phylum Mollusca; class Bivalvia; order Mytilida; family Mytilidae; genus Mytilus; species Mytilus coruscus. The sequence goes on from CM029608.1 coordinate 41,584,805, forward strand.
ATGATTTTGGAAGTGTATGTTCTGTAAGGGCATGCGTGCACTGTCCGTTTTTGGATTGGTTCGTGATTAACCATCTTTAAGTGTTCCGTGAAGTTTTTTGCAAACGGACAATTTTTTTGCATGTACTTCTTTGTTTTTTTTGTCACGATCTTGGTATCTTATATCCCCCTTTTTTATAATAAAATGATTAAATTTAACAGTATTAAAATGAATGAATTTAGAAAAAAAAAACCCGGAAAAAAAGACAAATAAAGATCAAATTCTCAAACAAACATATCATTAACACCTACCTGATAACCTGTTTGAGTTTGATTCGTCTGGATAATCATGGCTGTCAGTAGCGTTATCAGTAGGTGTTACTAAAATTTGAAAGTCTCTATATACAAGTCTAAATTGAAAACAACGTTCAAACCTATGATTGCGTTGGATAAAAACCGCAATTTTTATACGTGTGCATGCAAAACAAATTTCTTGTTAGAGGAGTCTAAATACAGCACAAACAAAATTTTCCGAAAGACCAAAAAAGTGAAAAAGTATATTTTAACAAAACGCATTTGACTAACAGGTCGAACAACAAATGTTCTTAAACCCTGCTGACTGCCATTGGCGATTACCAAATAAACGGATCACCGATGTAATAAATGGATCTTAATTATAAATTTAATACTAAACAGAAAACAATAAACTTGCGGAAAAGATGGTATACCGCAAACAAAAGGAGCAAACGTTTTTGTACACCATATTCGGATTTCGACAATTAATGTCTCCTCAGTGATGTTAGGAATCGAAACGGTATTTGGAAAGCCATACAATTTACCTCAATTTAGGATATACTCTTGAATTTTGAGGAGTCAAAATAGGATGAACGGATATATATATAGACCCATTGGTGGCTTTCGGCTGTTGTCTACTCTTTAGTCGGATTATTGTCTCTTTGACAAATTCCCCATTTCCATTCTCAATTATAAATATATATATATATACAATGTATATAAATAGAATACTTTCTTTTCTTCAATATGTTTTAAACGTAGACAATATTGTGTTTTTTAGCTCTACTATAAAAAAGTAAAATAACAAAAATACCGAACTCCAAGGAAAATTCAAATCGGAAAGTCCTTTATCAAATGGTCAAATCAAAAGCTCAAACACTTCAAACGAATGGACAATAACATAAATGGTACCAATTTTTCTGCACCAGATGCGAATTTTGACAATCAATGTCTCTTCGGTGATGCTCGAGGCCAAAATATTTGAAATTCCAAAACTTATAAAAAATATGAAGAGCTATAAACAAAAAAGGACCAAAACGAATAGCCAAAGCTGGGCAAGGAATCAGAGCTTTGCATGAGGGAGATACATTCCTTAATTTTAAATAATTTCCAAAATTTTGTAAGAGCAAATTTTAATAACATAAAATTCGTATTTTCATGCCAGTACCAAAGTACTGGCTACTTGGCTGCTGATACCCTTGGGGACTATCAGTCCACCAGCAGAGGCATCGACCCAGTGGTAGTAATAACATAAATGGTACCAATTTATCTGCATTAGATGCGCATTTCGACAATCAATGTCTCTTCAGTGATGCTCGAGGCCAAATTATTTGAAATTCCAAAACTTATTAAAAATATGAAGAGCTATTAACAAAATAGGACCAAAAAGAATAGCCAAAGCTAGGCAAGGAATCAGAGCTTTGCATGAGGGAGATACATTCCTTAATTTTAAATAATTTCCAAAATTTTGTAACAGCAAATTTTAATAACATAAAATCCGTATTTTCATTCCAGTACCAAAGTACAACCAACTGTCATATTCCTGACTTGGTACAGGCATTTCCTCATGTAGAAAATGGTGGATTAAACCTGGTTTTATAGCTAGCCAAACCTCTCACTTATAAGTAGCAGTATGTTAAATTCATGCCATTTAGCAAAATATGGATGAAAAAAGACACATATTGAATGACTTATTTAGAAGCAGCGGTCATGAAATATATATTCGGATGGAATGTATTGACATTTATCAATGAATCTACTTATTAACATTATACTCAGTGGTAAGAGAAACTGAACACATCATATTCCAAGCCCAATCTTGTCCCCTTCTGAATAAAAACAGAAAAAATGATCCTTGACGACAGTCTGCAAACATCTGGCAACTTATTAATTTAAAAGTGTGGTCCCGCATAGACTTATGAGCAATACACATTGACTGATAGAAATAAAAACAGCAATTAGGTTACTGTAAACCAACTAATTTTCGCGAGCGATTTGTTTTCGCGACATTCGCGAGTAGAAAAATAACGCGAATATAAATCGTCGCGAATATGTAAAACTTGGATCTTTCCTTATTTAACTACATCAAATAAATTTGAAATCGCAAAATTAAATCGCCGCGAAGTTGACTAGAAAGGGGTAAACGTGAAAAAAAAGTATCCGCGAAAATAAGTTGGTTTACAGTATATTACATCCTAAATGGAATGATAGATACAAGCCAAAGTGATAAAGTACAAAGGTATACAAAAACTCATAAAAGATGCCGAGCTTATAGATTGTTACGCTAGATGTGCTTTTCGTCTTCATGAGTTGCATGAGTGGCGCTCGAATCAAAAGCTAGTAAGCCAGAATTCAACACGAAGTTAATGATTCCTGCGAGCCAAAATTTCCAAAAAGTTGAGCCAAATACGTCTAAGGGCATCTATACCTGGGGTAAAAAACATTAGTGCCATTCTAGGAGAGAGCATTGTTGCTGTTCTGAAACGTGTTATTCTGACTATCATCTTTTGTTTGACTATTTTCTCAACTTAACATGTTACGCAACAGCTGCGACTTAAAAGACCAAAAACACTTTTGAATGTAAATTTATCATGTTTAAAAGTACATGTATCTACATCGATATTACGTATTGTTCCTGGAAATTTGACGTAATATATTGTATTCATTTCAGGGAAGAAAGAAAAAATGTATTCTCATTATCAGGAGAATAAGCGAAATAACAAACATGATCAAGCCATCTCTTATATTGTTAGAGATAGTGGTGGAAACAATAAATATAAATGCTTAATGGCATTCGTTCTAAACACCACATACACTTATTTTACTTCATTTCAATATCTACCAATTAGCACAACTGGGTAGCTGTGTCCTGTTCCAACTTTGTTTACAGCGTAACAGGAATATTCTCCTGCCATTGACAAATCTACCTCATCAATTCGAAGAAATGGATCTTCCGTTGTTACACCACTAATACCTATCATTCCAGGAAGAAGCATTGTTGTAGTTCCATTTATGTTTCGTTCCCAATAAATGTGATTGTATGGCATATTTGATTGTATATCACATTGGAGAAGTGCAGATGAACCAGCATTTACTGTATAGTTTTCTTTATTTACAGACACTATAGGAGACTCTGCAGATGAAAAAAAGATCCATGTTCTTAGATTAAATATTTTTACTCAAGCTAACAGATTAAAATATACGCAAACGAAACAAGGCTCATGATTTAATATGCTATACACAAATTTCGTCTACGTATGAATTATCAGTGACGCTCTTACCAAAGCAGTTAAAATAACAATAAATAAAATGAATAACGTTAAGTTTGGAAATTCAATACTGGTGATTCGACGTTGAAGCAAATTGAAAACCAAATATTTCGAAAAAATGGTGAGAAAGTTTGCTTAGACCATCTTTATATAGAGGTAGACAAACCGTTATGGAAAGTTTTATAAACAGTACGTTTACAGAAAATAACGGAATCAATGGTATATCATGATAATTAGCAGACGAGTATTTGATGACATCTTAATCATGTTAATGCTGGTTCGAAAGTTGTCATTTACTTTACCTATTATGTCTACTTTTTCAGTTATAATTTTCTAATGTTTAATGTTATCATTTTATTTGTTAACAAAACTGTTGTTTAAAAGAACGACAAGGAAATAAAGCACAGCTACAAACAAATATTAATAATAGCTTAAATAAAATCAGGGTGTTTTGAATATAGATGAACATTTCAAATATATGTAACTACAGCGTGCATACCATTTGATTACGTTGCTTTTAATTTATGAAGTATAAGAAAGAATGTAACAGAGATATCAAATTATCAAAAAGATGGATATTTGTTTTGTTTAAAACAAAAAGTGATCTTTAAAGTACATATTTGATGGTTACCAATTTTTGTGGATTTCGTTCGTATTGGTTAGCCATGAATTTTTATTATCAATGAAGAAAACAATTTCTATAGGTTTGTATGCAGACTTTGACAGAACCATAAAATTAAATATCCATGAAATTTCACTACTGTTTCAATCAGTTGAAATTTGTTGCCACCAAATAATTGAATTGACAATTCTTTGATATATGACAAAAGATGTGAAACGATCAAACGTTTTGAAATTTGTTATTTAGTGTAAACATATGAAACATACCACCAAGAACAGTTAACGATAACGTCAAGCTTTCTGTGATCCCCAAAGAATTAATGGCTATACATGTATAATTCCCATTGTCTGATTCGGCAGCGGAATCAATCGTTAATGATGGACTGCTCAGACTCATACCATGTGTTCCTGGAGTTCCACTATGAATAAAGGTATCTCTGTCGTTGACAGTTTTCTCCCAGTATACATTAGTTTGAACAGGGGTAGATAAAACTGAACAAGGTAAAGTAACACTCTCTCCATATTCAACAAAATAAGTTGGTAAATCTGTTTTAACCACAGGTAAAGCTACAAATAATAAGTCAATGTCAAGCATATTTCCAGTTTTATATACACATTGCGCATATTAAAAACCAAAAGAAATCAAATGCTGAATATAGTTGTAAGTGGTTTAAAGAGTATTTAATAACTTTAATAAAAAAGGGAAATGATACAAAAATGAAAATATGGTAAAACGTTAAATGACTAATGATTCTGATTAATTGGTAATTACAATGTAGCAGAAATTAATACTAGAAATCGAACAGCAATTGTCTTGATGTGTTATGTGCATATACATGATAGGTCAAACAGTTTGCATAGAGTAATCGTTATCGTGTTTTTTATAGTTATTTAATCTTTTAAAGATAATCTAAAATGATACAATCGCACCTCCAGTGACTGATAATGTTGTCCATTGACTTGAACTGGTTCCAACAGCATTGACAGCCGAACACAGATAAGCTCCGGAGTCATACAGTGTTACAGATTCTATTGTAAGTGATGGATTATTTGGAGTCATTCCATTTGTACCAACAGCATTGTGACTCAGTGTGGATAAAACTCCGTTGACTTTTTTTTGCCAATATACTAGATTTGCTTTAGGATCACTGCTCACTGAACACCGTAATGTAATTTTATTTCCATAAACAACGTTATAAGCAAAGGCGCCAACAGTCACCAGTGGCAAACCTGAAAAAGTATTTGTATTTATAATTTTCAATTCATTTTAACAGAGAACATATTTACTACAAATAAATGAATATGGATCCTATTTTGTTTAATTTAGTTCTCAATTTCTTAATTTATAAAATGTTATTTTAATGTTTTTTATAAGTAATATTCCCTCTGTTATCTATTCATAAATTCATATCAAAGACGTTTTAAGAACGAGCATGTAATCTTTCAATCAGTTTAATTGATGTCTGCAGCTGGTATGTCAGTAACTGCTAATAGTCCTTTGTTAATTTATGTATCATTGTCATTTTGCTTAGTTTCTTTTGTTACCTATTCTGACATCGGACTCAGACTTCTTTTAAACTGAGTTTTACTGTGCGTATTGCTGTGTGTTTGTTTACTCTATATGGCTAGAGGAATAGGGGGAGGGTTGAGATCTCACGAAACATGTTTAACCCCGCCGAACTTTTGCGGCTGTCCCAAGTCAGGAGCCTCTGGCCTTTGTTAAACTTGTATATTCTTTTAATTTTAGTTCATTTATATAATTTATCAATTTTCTTTGAACAAGTACACATTTTTGTTTGGGGCCAGCTCCAGGTTCGGGATTGAGGACGCATTGGTGGCCTTCGGCTGTTTGCTTGGGTTGTTGTCTCTTTGACACATTCCCCATTTACATTATCAATTGTATGTGCACATCGATGAGGGTGTGCTCTGCTCCAGCAGGATTATGAGGAAATGCGACCAAAATTGACACTACGTAAATTTTACGGTTTTCACCTCTGTTTTTCAACTCAAGGGTAATTTTGTTTGCCTTGTTTGTTCTTTAAGGGGGTACAGAACACCTAAGGGAGTTAACTCTTTGAAAATCATCTGAATGTTTTAATCACATACTGTTAGTAAAGAAAAATCAAGCTTTTCAATGATCAAAATTAGTGTTTGTCAAACTGCTATATATCCAACAAAAATATTCTTGTAAATTGTGTGGTTAAAATTTCTTGAAATTTTTATATTTTTGTCAATAGGTCAAAACAAATATTTTGTCAAAATGTTATAAAAATTAAACGAGCAAAATCTAAATTAGTCAAAGTGTTGGGTACCTCCTTAAATACCAAACTTAATTTAATCTGTAAATTTTCCATTTTGTTCTATTCCCTATTGGGATATTATGACTGAGTTTAGATTCACCTTGAGTGATGCTAGCATAGTCAGATATGCTTATTATTCGACGAACACGGCTTTTTCCCGTCTTGATTTGTATATTCAAAATGGAATTCTCTAGATTCAAACATCGGTAACTGCTGTTGCCTTTAAACTTGCTGTTAACATGTCTATCATATATATAAATATTTTTTGTGTGTATATTTGTTTGTTTGTTTTTTTGTCGTGTTTTTGTTATTGGATGCCTTCTTATTTGTCTTTTTTATCGCTGTTGCTCTATGTTTGAATCCGCTGTATTTGATACAAATGATTTATTATTTCGGTACCCAAAATAAACAGCTGATGTTCATAAATATGTCGATCAATTAATGCATTAAGATGATTGTATTCCTTAAACTGACAGTCTGTACAGTTTTCATAATAACACTAAAAACTAGTTTTGTGTCATTGAGTTAATTGGAAATATCTTTATTATATCTTTTCTTTTATTTAATAATGAAATAATTAAGACTAACCTCCTTTAATTGTCAAAATTATCTTATCACTTCTGACAGTGCCAACTGCATTACTGGCAATGCATGTATACTCGCCGATGTCAGCAAGTGTGACCTTTAGTATAGTCAGAGAGGGGGTTGATACCGAAACTCCTCTGGTGCCCCTGTCTCGTTGGTTAATTGCTTTAATTAATCCATTTGAAGACTTTTCCCAGTATATATTTTGTAATGAGACACGTGAAATGACAGAACATTGAAGTGTCACTTCACCTCCGTATTCTACATTATATTTCATGGTTGATGTATAAACAGAAGGAACTTCTACAAAGCATAATATATTATCAAAATAATGATTCTCAAAAACAATTTCAATCCCAAGAATAGAAAAAAAGAGATCAAAGAAAATTCCAAGGCCAAAACGCAATCGGAGATTTCATTAAAGTCTGTGTAACTATATAAAACTACTCATATACATTGCGTTGACATGAAATATAATTGATATGGTGATTTTCTGTACATTTTTTATAAATAACATTTTGTCTATGCATTTAGCGAAGCGCTATGGTTCTTCTACCTCCGTACAAAGACCGTATATCGCACAATGTTTTGCGTTTCCTTTCAAACTACGTATTTGATTGATTGGGCTTTCCAACTTTTTTTTCGATCGGTACTGGTGAGTATAATTCAGACGAGACGTGCGTCCGGCTTAAGAAATCATTACCCTTGTATCTTTGATGAGCTTACCCCTTGATCAATTTCGTCAAATATTAATTCAAAGTGTAAACGGAACAAACTTGTTTTGTTTTACCTTGACTTACAGCTTCAATTAGTCGATATCCATGCATATGGTAGATAAGTTCTCGATACCAATTCAATATGCAATCAGTAGTTAGCGCTTATAGTATTCTACATGATTAATCGTATAGATATTTAAGTTATCTAAAACTCTTCCAATTTGAGAAAACGTATTTCGAATTTATAGCAACAATCAGACTTTCATGCCTTACTACGTCATTTGGTCTCTTGTGGAGATTTTTTTAATTGGCAACTATACCACCTTCTTATTTTTATAGTTATAATTATTGTTGGTAAAGTGTCTTTTCGATCCAGACTAGTCTATGTGCAGCACAACGAAGCGGGAGAAGGTTAAAGGAACAAAAACACCTCAGAAACTTGGTTGGAATGTGCAATTAGCGACTTATTGTCTAGCATCGTCATAACGACCCAATGATTGTAAACACATTACCGTCAAAGATGAAGTTACACATTGTTGAAAAGAAATTGAGAACCTAAAATTAAAGGATTTTGATAATAAAGCAAACAATATTAGTCAAACACTTTGGAAGTTCACGACCTTTAGCAATATTATATGTTACAGTGTATCCTTGGTTACAACAGCAATATATGTCCTTTTCACTTACAAAAGCATCAAACGGTAAGTTACTATAAATTTTAAAAATGTACTTGCCACCATAAATCCTTAAGGAAATGGGATTGCTCTTTCCTATACCAGCACTATTACATCCAAAGCAGGTGTAGTTACCAGAGTCATAGAAACTTGTAGTAGGAATAATTAGTGACGGGTCAGATTTACGTATTCCTTTTGTTCCTACTGCCCCAGAATTCAAAACTGTTAGAATGCCATTGTTTTCCTTTTGCCATGCCACAAAAATCAATCGAAGAACAGATGAGATTTGGCATTTCAGCACTACATGATCTCCATACAACACCGAGTAACTTGTTTTGACCACTTCGACATATGGAGCTCCTACAATAATAATAATAATAATAATAATAATAATAATAATAATAATAATAATAATAATAATAATAATAATAATAATAATAATATAATAATAATAATAAAAATAATAATAATAGTAATAATAAAATAAAATAAAATAATAATAAAATAATAATAATAATAATAATAATAATAATAAAAATGATAATAATAATAATAATAATAATAATAATTATAATATAATTCCTTGCATTATCCCATTCCGTCTTAAATACAGGTACTAAGGGAATATTGAAACTGTACTAAGGCAAAATGGCAATTTATCTAAAAAAGTGGAAAATACCAAAGGGGCTTTCAAACTCATAATTGGAATACAACTGGCAACGCCATAGCAAAATCCGAAAAAAGGCAAAATTACAAACAACAGTAACAAAACATTATAAAGAAAACTATTTAAAAAGATTGAGCAACACAAACCCCACTATGAAATCCACTGAAAAGATTAAATAAATGAATTTATGTGATAATTTTGTTGTTGTATTATAATTTATACGACTATAAGTTCAAAGTGCTCTAAAAGAAAATTTTAGTTCTTTTAAGCAGGTTCAATGGATATTAACAATAATTCAAACTTTTGACTCGCTGGTAATGCAGATTGTCCAGGTTTTGAGCTATCTTATAAGCACACATTTCTTTTCAGACCGAGTTTCGTTTCTTTTTTATGTTCTTAAAACTATATTTTGTCTCAAACGACTCAAATGTTGCATTTACTGGAAAAAATCTAAAGCGACAGAGGAAACAGACATCTGATTTCAGAAATGCGGATAAAAATAATGACTCAACTTAATAGTAGTAACAACGTTTGGGTTCAGGTTTATGATCTAAATAAAAAAATATGACCTTTGATGATTGAAAAAAACAAATGTTATGGAAGTTGTTTTCAAATTTGTGTTATTGACGTCCTTACTATCTAATTTATAGTATGAAATTTGCAGACGTATCCCATTGTTTAGTTCAAAGAATAAGAATTTGAATTCAAATAAATGATGATATTCACCAATTTTCTTGTGTTTTTATCTTTGTTTCAGATAAGTGAATGTAATCATAAAGCATTATTAGTGTTGCAGCGTCAGTTTCGGTCAATTTGTTTCATAATGTAGAGAGCAGTTTTAGCATAATTGATTGATGCCGCAACCCTCTTACCAGAAAATGTGAAGAAAGATTTAATATCAACCTTGCAGGTGGCGGCCAAGATTTTCGGAAAGCTTTTCGGCCTGAAAAATGTTCAAAAACATTTTTTTACAATATCTTCAAAATGTGATGACTTTAAGGTACATGATGCACTCTAATGACAAACTTTGTATTATCTTGCAATGAGATAAATAATTCCATTGAAAAACCAAATTGGGACTTTTTTCATTAAACATCTGATAAAAGTGAACCTTGTTGTTAGTAATGATGTAGGGATATGCATAATATGACGAAATACTATATATCAGATTTTTTTTGGCGTTTGTCTAATTATCGCTTTTTCCGTGGTAGACATTTTACCATGATAATCACCATATGCTAACGTTTCATTGTAGATTTATCTTAGTGCAGTGTTCAAGGCCAAGAATCACGAATAATGAAAATTGTGCTGCCCCATTCAAATCCAAAACTGCGAACAAAATCGACGCAAAATAATCAATGATCCGTAAAAATGCAAATGACAAGATTAAGAAAGTTATGACATCATAATTACCTCGTAATATGCACCTAGTATTTAAATGAAATGAATACATCTTATTGTGTTGTGCCCATACGTTTTCAATCCAACATATTCTCAAAAGCAGTTAAAAACATGAAAACAAATTACATAATAGAGTAATTTCTTCATGGATTGTGCTATTGTACCTCGTGCTGAACACCTTACTACCTAATCATGTAAGAATTCATTCAGTATAAAATGATATCTTTAAAATTTGCTTCGGAAAAGGTTTACCTACATTCACATTTCACTTGAATGGTTCACCTCTGAAATACAAGAACACAAAAACGTACCACCATTTACAGTCACGTTGACAGTCTTGCTGAACCCAATTCCTTCGTCATTTTCCGCAATACATGTGTATAATCCATTATCAATGTCCGTAACCTTTGAAAGAGTCAACGCGGGGTTATCAACAGTTATTCCATCTGTCCCAGACAAACCATGATCCAATGTTGTTATGACTCCACTTGAGTTCCGTATCCAGTAGACTTTATGAACTGTTGAGCTTGTCGGTATTGTTGTGTCAATTACAAGTTTTGATCCATAATTTAGATTAAACTCGTCTTTATCTACAATTATTGTAGGAGTGGAAGCTGGAACCAAATTATCAATTTAAAAGTTTGCCATAAAGCTATTTGTAAAATCAACATAGTATTTATTGTGTAATATTTAAACTCATCATAGATACCAGGCTTAACATTGGTTCACCAGGCGCGCTTTTCGTCTACCAAAGACTCATCAGTGACGCTCTAATCAAAAAATTTAAAAAGGCCAAATAAAGTTCAAAGTTGGAGAGCATAGAGAGCTAACAATTACGAAAGGTTTTGCAAAATACAGCTAAGTTCATCTATTCCTGGGGTAGACAATCCTTAGTATTTCGGAAAATTCAAAGTTTTGTACGCAGATAATTAATAATTATGACCATATCAATGATAATTCGTGTCAACACAGAAGTGCTAACTTCTAGGCTGGTGATGGCCTCGGGGAGTATTCATCCGCCAGCCTATATAAATTATTTCTTTTAATTTTCTCGTGTTTCATGTCGTGGAGTTTATAGCCAACAATACGGTATGGGGTTCTCTCATTATTAATGACCGTACGGTAAGCTATAATTACTTATATCCACTTCATTTGTAGTCTGATGGATAGTTCATTCATTGGCAATCATGCCACATCTCCTTATTTTTTATATAAGCACAGAAGCAATACAAGATCCGATTTTTACGGCCAATATCCAGTTGTCTTTGAAACAAAGTTGATATATATTCACATATGTTACAGTACTACCTGTGATATATGGCCTTTTTTGTCCTTTATCATACCACCTGTGGTTTGATCAATACACAAGGTATTACTAACAATTAAATCACCAGTCAAGGGAACTGCTTATTGCATTTTGTGGTAAACTTAAATAGCTTACAGGTAATATTGTATCCAAGGTAACTTTTGTGTGTTTTTGACAGAAATTGATAATTTGTGCAATTATTAATAATTACTGTGATATTTATAAGAAAAAAAAAAAGAAAATTAAATTAAATTAAATATAAATGGTATGTACAAAATGTATATACATAAACATCTTGTTGAGCAATTTTGAAATAGCTAAATATGTCAATATTAAAAAATAATAGTGTCTAGTTCGTAAACTTCGAAATGTTGGGTTAATATTTGATTCTAGGGAAACTAATGACAGAAAAGGGGAACAAGAATTAGTCACAATTAAAAAATCATTTGTTGAATTAAATTGAAAAATGGATTGTGTGTTTTTCTTTTTTTTTTTTTACAAGATTTTCTTTAAAAATTAAGTGAAATATTTGATAGTTTTTCTATTTCTTTTCTTCTCTTTTTTAAAGTTAATATTCAACCTTTATTAGTAAATAAATGCAGTATTTTTCAGATCAACAAACTTTTTTCCTTGGATAAATTTTACAGTGTTATATTATGTCAATATAGTAGACAATTGACAGGAAAGGTGAAAGGTAAAATTAAGCCGTTAGTGTAAGTCTCTTGTGTACTGCTGTAAAGGTACAAAGTTGACATCTTAATGAACCAAATTTCAGTTAAACAATACAATCAGGGAAAGTTTATTATTGCAATTAACAATCATTAAAATGAACCAAAACACTGACCATATAGTAAACCCCTACCCATTATTATTATGTTTCAATTAATTCAGAGAAAACAAATGGTTTCATTAATTTTACTATTTATAGAACAGACATAAGATTCTTGATGTTTTTAAAATTGAAAAAAGGAAATGTAATTCTGTAGACTTTACTACTACTAGAGTCCAAGTCTTTTCATTTGTGATTGTTTCCCGTTTACTTTGTATATAAGTATCAATTATATCAGGTTAGTTTCATTTATACATGCATCATCAAATTTAAGAAGTCGTTTAGTATTGTTTTCCCACCTTTAAAATAATTCTATTGATTAACCTTATATTTCTTGTATTTTGACAAGAAGTGTTTTATATGTTAACTGGGTAGCAGCTGAACCCCTTTCAAATGAGGAACAAGTCTTTCAGTTTTGAGATGAAGTATTTAATGGATTTTCCAAAACTATACGGAGCCCAAGAGGATAATAGCACACAAAACCGTTGATATTTACTTTATATATATGACACACATACATATGTTATCAAGAAATTTCAAATAATTTTCTGATGACTTTTTTCATTCATATATTAAATCAGCTGTGAATTTTTTATTACCAGATTTGTGACTTTTTACCCATCAACCCAAAATCCACGGGGAACAAGGTTCCATTAAATAAATTAATGTTACTACTGCATTTTCAGACAACATTCCAAAATTATTTGCTAACTATTAAATTTTGTCACCAGTTTAATAAATAACAAAGACATATAATACTTTCCCTGATGCATATTGTTATATGTATCTCTGTCTATACATGATATATGTACTTAATGAAAATGATTGAAAATAACTTTTTGTAAATTATAGAACTAAAACTGAATGGTGACATATTTTTTGTCAGCATTTTAAGAAAATTCAAATGAAAATGCTACAATATACTTGAGAATGGGAATTGATTTGAATCACATAAAAATGCTGAATGATAAAAATATCAAATGTCAAAATTAATTTTACTTCATTTTTACTGATACATGTAATCAGTTTCAAACCTCATGAACAAAGAATAAAACCTCTATTTAACATGGAAGTAATTGGACAGGGATAGGAACTAACTACCAGTACAGGTAAATTTTGATGTACATGCAGAATGCCATTTTCACATCTGACTGATCAACAGATAAATATTATTGCATCTTACCAGGTACTCTAATTACTTTGCCTACTGGTCCATACTTTATGACTCCAATGAATGGTCAACATCCTTTCATTTATGACCCCTAATAAATGGTCAACATTTGATGGTGACCATACCAGATGTTGAACATTTATTAGAATATGTCAGATGTTGTACTGTACATGCGTATCACATTATTCAAAACTAAGCTTTAATAAGTTTTTAATAAAAATTGGCACCAACAAACTATTTTAACCCCGCCACATTCTGTATGTGCCTGTCCCAAGTCAGGAGCCTGTAATTCATGGCTGTCGTTTGTTGCTGTGTAACATATTTGTTTTTCGTTCATTATTTTGTACATAAATTAGGCCGTAAGTTTTCTCGTTTGAAATTTTTTACATTAGTCATTTCGGGGCCTTTTATAGCTTACTATGCGATATGGGCTTTGCTCATTGTTGAAGGCCATACGGTGACCTATAGTTGCTAATTTCTATGTCAGTTTGTCTTTTGTGGAGAATTGTCTCATTGGCAATCATACCACATATTCATTTTTTATTTGTTGTAACTTTATGTTAAAAAAATGAATTTCATAGAATTCATACAAAATTCTTTGAATGTTTGAGATAAGTAAAGTGATTTTGACGATCCTTTTGATTCGGTTGACAGCTTTGACTTTTCAACTCATAACACTAATTTTCCACACAATCTTATGAATGAAAAGTTTGCCTATTCAGTTAAATGGTCGTTTGAAATCTGATTGCAAATTAATTTGCTGAAACTCATATAAAGCCTCTTCTCTAATATAAAAGGTGTATATGCTAGCTAGATATAATTATTAGAGGAATGATGAGATGATTGAAGCTGTAAATTTTCTCTTTGAAACATTAATGTACGTTTCCGCAATTTATCAACAGATTGAAGGTATCCCTACTTGCACCAATTGAGCCCCTTTAATTGAATTGTAAGAAATCACAGTTTATGAAAAACTGAGTAAGGACCCGTCTTTTAAACTCATCATAGATACCAGTTTGCATTTAATAATTGATCAATTCCACAACACTTACCGTTATTTTGATGATATTTTTTCGTTAAATAATCCAGAATTTTCTATATATACTGCCGAGATTTACCCAGAGGAACTTACTTTGAATAGATCAAATATAAACGGTAATAACTGTCCTTTCCTAGATTTAGATATTCCAGTTTTACACGGGAGTCTCTACACATCAATCTACGACAAAAGGGATGATTTTTCGTTCCCGATTGTTAATGTTATTGTTTTGAACGGTGATTTTCCTTTGGCACCATCTTACGGTATCTATATCTCACAACTCCTTCGCTATTGTTTTACTAGGTATAAATATTGATTTATTTATCAGTAGATCAAAACCAACCTAAATATTATTGTTATAGACATATGTACATTATCGATTCTACAATCTGTCGATACATATAATTTGGCATTGCATAAGTCATGTTTTTTCCTTGACTGTTAATGACGTGTTTACACTAAATCCAATGGATGTAAGATGTGTACTGATTGTTATTTTAGTATTACACACCAGTTTTTCATTAGTTGTGATTGGTTTGAACTAGCGCTCAGTAACTGCTGGTACTCTTATGTATCTGTACTTTGTATCTTTTGTGTTTGTGTTAGTTTTTTATGTGCTCTGTATCGATCTGTGAGTTGAGTCTTTTTCAACTGATTTTTATAATTTGTTCTTATGTCGAACTGTCAAACCACTGTCCAGGTTAGATGGAGGGTTTGGTACCAGGAAACATGTTTATCCCCGCCACATTCTCTATGTGCCTATCCCAAGTCAGGAGCCTGTAATTCAATTATTGTCGTTTGTTACTTTATATCATATTTGTTTTTAGTTTATCGTTTTCTACATTAATCAGGCCGTTAGTTTTCTAGTTTGAACTGTTTTACATTTATTATTTCTTGGTCTTTTATAGCTTACTATGCTGTTTGGGTTTGGCTTATTTTTGAAGGCGTACGGTGACCCCTAGTAGTTAACTTCTATTTCATTTGATTTCTGATGATGAGATGTCTCATTGATAATTGTACTAAATCTTCGTATCAAATATTCACCGACGAATGTATCCCTTACCATTGTTTTATAATAACAAAATGTTTTCATTTGATACCGAAGTCTGCTAAGGCTGTATTTTACTGCATATAGTATCTTCTCATGGGTATCAGTTTAGTTAAGTGATCACTTACAACCCTTAAACAAGTTTCATGCTGTTTAATTCCCAATAATAACATAATTGGTACTAATTTTACTACACCGTATAGGCATTATATTAAAGTTTCATTCACAAAATATATGAGATAATGGTGAAAGGCGTATGGTATAATTCGAAATGTTGTTTGATGTTATGAGAACGATATATAGCGAAAAATAAAAGTTTACCGCAACCAGAACTGTATACATGTGGCCAATGGTTCTGACATTTTATTATTGCCGTTGTTCAAAGATGTAAGTATTGCATAACCATCATGACCATTAATCATGAATAGTCAATTAAAAATGTTGATATTATTAAAAAAAAAAAAAAAAAAAAACCGAGTATTTAAATTCAAATTAAGGTTTTATGATAATGCGGTGTTTTTAATAAAATCTCCCTCATTGCAACAAATATTTACAATGGTTACCAATATCATATTTGTCACTGAATCTTGAATGACAATACATTCAAATGTCATGAATCATTCATTTAATTGTTTTAATGACAAAAAGAATGAACAATGTAACTACAGGTCTTAATTCTTAACAATCGTTATTTAAACTACGACGTCCAATTGAAATGAATAATAATGCAACTTGTAAAATCTCATTGATATAACACTCACTTGAAAATTCTGTAACACTATTATTAGTAAAGACGTTCTACCATTACCTTACTTTAAATTCATACCTTCACTGACTTTAAAAATGCACTGTACAATAACATGAATACAAATCAATCTGTATGAAGGTCTTTCTTTCTGCAAATACGTTTTAATGCGTGTTTAAGATTAACAGTAAATTAATATTTATGAATTAGAATAAATAAAGTTAGAAATTTAATATGTATGAATAGGTTTCATATTTTATGAAATCAGACTTAATTTGTTTTAAAACAGAAATATGACATTGACATTTTTTCACATGAATACAAATCAATCTATATGAAGGTATTTCTTTCGGCAAATACGTGTTAAAACATGTTTAAGATTAATATAATTTAATACCTATGAATTCAAATAATTATGTTAGATCTTTAATATAAATAGGTTTCAAAGTTTATGAAATCAGACTTAATTTATATTTTCGCACAGAAATTTAAAAATGTATTTTCAGATGACAAAATACATGAAATTATAGTAGGATCATTTATGAGATTTTAGCATCAGTTTACTATGGTTGCCTCTTGTTGTTTCTTTCCAGTATTCCAAATTTATTAAATACTGTTCACCCGTTTGTTGAAGGAAAGAGTGCAACCGGCATACATACATATTTAAATGCGTTTGTGCTTCACTGCGTAACTTGATTTACTTTAAATATCATTAGGAAAATAAAACTCATCAAAGATATTATGCTTACAATTTGTTACGCCTGACGATCTGTTTGTCTACAAAAGATTCGTAAGTGGTGCCCAAATCAAAACAGCCAGCATTTAGGAGTAAGAGCAACGGAACGGAGTCAGAACAATTTGTCCGGGTAGGGAAACATGTCTTCCTGCAGACTTTTACCCTGTGAACTATCACGTTAAAAATTCGGCTACGTGTGTAGGTCTTGTACAAAGCAGTTAAACAGTCATCCATAATCATCATTTATTATGGCCAAAATAGTTAAGGATTATTGATCAACGTTTTCCATTAAAGTATTATTACCTTGTCATATGATATATTTATTTTTACAAAATGTATCAAATGTACACTTAATTATATCTCTTACTGTTGATCACATTTAACGCTTGGAAAAAGCTAGGGAGTCAGTTTTCAAACTTGTCTCTTTTTTTTGGTAAAAATGCAGATTATAGGATTTATAATGTTTACAAAAGTTTGATAATTCGAATGAAAGATTGCATTTTAGGTACCGACGTTGTTTATCATCTTAATTACGTGTTATAGTGTTCTTTTATTTGTCTTTGCAAATTATCAAGCTTTCCTTGTACTGTTTAGTCCATTTTTGGTACTATTCTTGTCTTTCATTTTTGCTTATGTGCTTTGTCTACATGCCATTTCGTTTTTCTTTGTTGACATATTTGTTTGTTTTAAAAGTGATTCACTGGGGTAAAGCTGATGACAGTAATTCGATTCACGGTCATCCCAAGATGGCGGACGCAGAATTAGGTCAGAATCGGTTTTGTCTGTTAAAGTGTTCTGATGATTTATTCTATATAAAGCATACATTGGTATGATATAAATTTATAAAAGTTTCAAACGGAAATCACAAATAACTACCGAGAAATGTATATGAAACATCGCTAAGATGACCATAATTCCATTCGAGATGACCGTATAACAGTACCAGCGATCCAAAACAGGGATGACCGTGATTGGTAAAAGATGACCGTAACTTATAAAGGAAAAAAAAAAAAAAAGAAAACTACTAATTTGATTTGAAATTTTCCTAAATGAATGTTATAAATAATCAATTATATTATTTAGTTTCATCAGAAATATCAATTATGGACTTTTTTTTCTAAAAAAACGAAACAAATGAAAACTCATGAATAATGAACCAAAAAACAACATTTTAAGGTAGTCAGAAGGTTTATCACTGAGCATGTATACCCTTGGACTACTTAAAAGTAGTTCTATGTAAAATCCAGATGATTTCAAATTATAGTCTGGCTAAATAACAAAGATGTGTTCGGATCAGGGTTGATGCATGAATTTCCCGAACAATTAAATATTGAAATTTTGCAAACTTTTTCAACTCAGGGAACGATCATTTGATTCTGAGGTGAGGGCCTGGTAGATTTGATCGGATCAGAATATTTATTTTAAAAATTTTGCGGGTCAGCAAATTTATTTCAACCAGTTTAGAGCAAGATTTTTTTTCTTACCAAAAAATATACATGGCGGTAAAAATAAATTTTCTAGGAAGTTAAGCCAAAATATTTATTTATCGAGGTTAGAAATTTTTTTTGAAAAGTGAATAATTCGACTTCATTAAATCCGTATTCATGTGAACTTCAATTGAACCCCTTAGATAGAGATGGGTTACGCATGAACTAGGCATGTTCTGTTATTGAAAGGAAAAGAATGTCAACATTGGATGTGAAACAAGGGTAAACCATTTGGGTGACTGATTAGATCTACTAAAACTCATTCTTATACAGGTAAAAACGATTATTAACATATTGTTTTAACCTATAACATGAAATCAAACAGACCTGGAAAAATAAAATTGCACGAGTTTTCTATCTATTTCTATCTATGTTTATGTTTATATATTAACAGAAAATGTTTTTAAAAAAGCTACGATCAAACTAATGAAGGTGAGCTCCTGCAAAATATCACCAAATTTATAATTTAATCTACCACTTGGATCCTAGAAATTGTCTTGTACTAATAGATTATTACAAGGAGGAACCTTGTCAAATTGTATAAAACAAATGTTATTCATACATCAAGACAAAGTTAGCTTTTAATCTGCTTCCCGTGGAAACATACACATGGGCTCAGTTAGCGGATATAAATATGTTTAATCAATTTAAAACAAAACCTTTTTATCGTATCCCTGTCAATTTTAATTAAAATTTTAATGTTGTTATCAATATTTCATTGTTTACTAGCAATATGCAATTTACTATCTATGTCCTGTACTGAAAATACGGCAAAAAGTTAAAAAGACATTGATTAAACATATTTTTATCCGCTAACCGAGCAACTATTAAGACCAAATCAACAGTATCTGTTGCTCTGATTATGGAATCACGGTCATCCTTGTTATATATAACGGTTATCTTGAAAAAATAATGATGATGAATTACGATCATCTTAGCGTTTTTTCAAATCGAATTTCCTGTTTCATATTCATTTTTCGGTAGTTATTTGTGATTTCCGTGTGAATCTTTTATAGATTTATATCATACCAATGTATAATATATCATAGAAACACTTCAACAGACAAAACTGATTCTGACCTAATTCTGCGTCCGCCATGTTGGGATGACCGTGAATCGAATTACGGTCATCAGCTTTACCCCAGTAGTGATTTAGATTGTAACACAACATGACAATGTTGACTGCTGTACCCCTATTTTTGACATTTTTACCTATTATGTCTGTTTGTTTTGTTCACACATTGTTGTCAATATAACGGAATTTTATGCGACTGTCATACAAGTGAGAGGTTAAGCTATCTATAAAACAGGTTTAATCCACCATTTTCTACTTTAGGAAATGCCTGTTCCAAGTCAGAAATATGACAGTTGTTTTCCAGTCGTTTGATGTGTTTGAGCTTTTGATTTTGCCATTTGATAAGGGACTTTCCGATTGAATTTTCCTTGGAGTTCGGTTTTTTTCGTTATTTTACTTTTTACTGCAATTTGGTCTTGAATTCCATATTTTCGATTGCCACGATTTATAAATACAGATCAAGCAGCTGTGTTAAATTTTTATACCATACACTGACAAGAAACAGTAGAAATGTCAACATGGTGGATGTTATTAACTGACCAAAAATGCCCTAAAAATTCTCAATTTTCTCATTGACTTAACGAATCTGGTAAAAATGATATATCTCGGTCCAAAATAACACTGAAAATGTCAAATGGGAGATTAATGATTTTTTTTTTTATTTCTAAAAAATTGATTTTTCACGAAACTGTTGCACAGAATGGCAAACAAACATAATACAAAAAGTCATGCCGATTTGCTGTATGGTTATGTGGATATTCCTGATAAAAATCTATAAACAAAACGTATTTTTATAACTTGTTAAAGTAGTATATTTTGATATTATCCAGTAGATGATGCATCGGTTGATCGCAACAGAGGTAAATTAATTTGCATTGAATGTGATATCTAGCTATGATGTGCTAAAAGACGTGCTAAAACAGTGCAGAGTTCGGAATAATATTTAAAATTAAAAGAAATTTATGGGTCCAACATATTGAATTTGGTTTTGAAAAAATAAAATTTGACGTTCGATTTGTTGTCTGTAATGGGACTATCTTATACGATATTATAGAGATAAGTAAATTTGAGTGCCTTAGGATACCTATATCGAGATCGACCATCACTGTACAACGAACACTTGCATGAGTTTTGAAAACATCTATGGTCATCGATTATATAAGCTAGTATTTTATCGAATTGAAAAGACAGTTTTGCATTAAAATTGTGTAAATAAAACTTACCTTCTTCATTACAATTATATTTGTTGATAAATTGTCAAATTATATAAAAAAAAGAAACCATGCATATAGTTCACTTGGATGAATTCTGTTATTAGATCCCGTTTTTTTCATACAGCTCATCACGTAATCAAATTCTTATACATACTTGGGTATTATGTTCATATACATTGTGAGTTTAACAATTAAAGTACAACCATGAAACCAATCAACCAATCCATGCGCTTATATATACAGCTTAGTGATATATATTATTTGATATTAACAATAGATATGTTAAAATGTAAATATCAAAAAGGTAGGAACTACTTTTATGATAATGTCACTATTTTCCAGCATATGTACACGTTTAATTTTTATATTTTTTTTACACTTATCGAACATTTTCTATTTATTCGTATTTATACTGTTTAAACTAACATATTCTACAAGGTTTTAACAATAACGAAAGCAACATTAAAGATAATGTTATATATCATATTAAACACAGAAAGAGAAATAGCGATCAAATACGGTCATTTGCTGAATATCTTCAGCTCAACATGTTGACTTTGTCGGGCCGATGCAAAAAATAAATAATGAGTAAGTTTCTAGAATCAATGCAATCCTTAAAACTAATGTATATTATAACAGGAATGTTCAACTTTTATATCTTACTCGATAATATCTTTTCTTTAATTATAACAGAAAACAAGACAGACGTAATTGGGAATTTCAATAGTAAACATATATCGTAGTAACAGTAAGTATCGGCAAAAAAAAAAACCCTCTTGTATGTCCAGATAAAAAAGAAGAGAACACACACACATCAAAAAGCATTAAGGAAATATGTTTAATTTTACTGAAATTCTTAACAACGTACACTTGTATTAGTATTGAAATTAGAAATATTATACTTAATGTTAAAAGCAAAATATCATCAATTAGAAAAAATGAGAATGAAAAGTAGGAAAGAATTGGTTTCTCTTCTTCTTATGTTGGGTACGGTTAAATGGCTATCTCATCATCATATCGGTTTAAGTCGGTTGTTTTTTTTTTCTTTTATCATTTCATAAAGTTAAATTTAGAACCTGATCAAGACTATGGAGTATTACATAGATTTAAACATATAAAGTTACGTTTTTGGAAATCTGATCTGAAGAAGTTTAAATTCAGCGTCAATAAAACAACTTGCATAAAAGAGGAACTCGTTTAAAGATCAATAATGATATTTTTAGATAGATGACTCATTTCGTCAAAACGTATTCATACTTGATTTTGGTTAATTTCAATCATCTATAAGTAAACACAATCAAATACCAAAAGGTGAATTTGGAAAACATCATACGGTTTTAAGAAGTGGTGAACATTTTGAATTTATTTTCAGAACCATACATTGAAAAATGATTTGTTTATGGATTTGGTTTGTGGTGTATGTAGGTACACTTACAGGTAATTTATCGATTGTTTTGTTTCGTGTTTGTATTAGTTAATTTAGTTTTAATTTATATCTATGAAGTATGTTTACTCAATTGTGGATGTTGGATATCAATCATTGCCAGGTTTACTAACTGTTATAAAAATAAGAAATGGTGGTATCATTGACAATGAGATAGCTTTCCACCAGATACCAACATGATGAAGAAGCTAACCACTTTAGGTCAACGTACGGCCTTCAAAGATTGGTAAAACCATACCGCATCGCGAGCTATAAAAGGCTCCAAATCGACAAATATACAGCAATTCATTACAAAAACTGACGGTTTTTTATGTACAAAACAATAAATGAAAAAAGAAAATTATTTACAGCGACAAAAGACAACCTTATATAACGTGTTTTATTTCTATTTTAACGAAATGTCCACTATAGCCCTAAAATTCTGTGAAATTAAAATTTGATGACAAAATATGTAAACAATATCTGCCAAATACAAACTCATACAGCTCTAACGTATAAGATCAATTGTGATGTCATAATGACGTCGTAATTGTGCACCCTTATAAAAAATAATAATTTTGACTATATTTTGCCTAAATTGTAATAGTTTGTGCTTCTTCAAGCGACATTAGCCACATGCATGAAACACCATATTTTTTTGTTAGGATGTGTATCTGACCAATATATATCTTTTTATAACATTTTTACTTTGTTCAAAGGGTGTAGCCTTTGTTTTTCAGAAGGAATTAGACCTTAAAAATACATAAAAG
Organism: Mytilus coruscus; assembly: GCA_017311375.1. Taxonomy (NCBI): domain Eukaryota; kingdom Metazoa; phylum Mollusca; class Bivalvia; order Mytilida; family Mytilidae; genus Mytilus; species Mytilus coruscus. Next base: position 41,608,153 of record CM029608.1, read on the forward strand.
CAGGCAATTTGCCTAAAAACGTAAACAATATCATACTTTGAAGCTGTTTTAAGTGTAATACCACCATTGTTTTCCCCTGTTAATCTTTGTTAAATTTGCACTTTTCAAAAAATTGTGCAGAATTTATCTTTGTTTCAAATAAAGAAACACTTGGCGTTGGTAAAGTTTTTTCCTATCCAGTACTACAGATAAAATGTTGAATAACGTTTCATTGCATATAAGATAATAACCTTCACTGGAAGTTTACAAGCTTTCGTAACCATGTAACCTCAGGTTTCCAAAATATTCTATAGAAACACCAAATAAAAAAGAATGGTGCTTTGAAACACCCAAGATATATGTTTTACTGCAATGAAATGTAGGATTAATTTCCTACAACTCTCTAATTCAAGGGAATATTATTTCGACCCTTTTTCGTATGCAACCGGATGTGACGTACTATGATTTGGTGGTATTACACCTTAAACAGACAGCAAATGGGTTGAGGTTATCTACATTTGTGTATTCAAGTTCGTGAACATAGGTTTTTACATATGGTAGAACAGAGTTTGATTTTTAAGACCAATATAAGGCCATCATGTCCATACTCCTTTGAGAAAGTGAAATAGGTGACAAAAACCTGACACGTGATTTTAAACTGGATGTTATAAAGTATTACATAACTATCTTTAAATTTTGACAGCTTCCAAGCCTACAGTAGACGTGTACAGTGTAAAGCAAATTAATATTTGGCCACCCGGATACAATGTCAAACTGATGGCTGATGTAAAATCTGACGATAACTTGACTGTAGTGAAATGGATTTTTGAAAGGAATTTTTCGAATACATCCTGGTATATCGATACATCTAAAAATGACAAAAAATATAGCGGAAGCACTCTCAAGTATCCGTCACTTTTGATATGGAACCTGACTTATTCTGACTCAGGAAATTATCGCTGCATTGCTAAACATATGGATGGAACGACGGAGAGTGAAAATTCCATTATGGTAGTTGTCAAAGGTATAAACACTACAATTTCCTAAAAGGAATTTCAATTCTTTATTTATTGATGAATATATAATGATTTCTCTGTATGCAACAGAAACCCAAACACTATGAAGGCAACAAGCAAGATCGAGAATGGTCCGGAGAGAGGTTGGTCAAACACTCTCGACAGTAACTTGCGTCCAGTCATATTCGCGATATCAACCAATTTTGTGTAATTGGTTTACAATCGTGACTATGTCATGACAGATTCTGTTGTATTTGATCTAAAACGGGATACAAGTAATCAACCCCTAATGATTTTCCTAAACAAAAGTGGCTGAAACTAAAAAGGCAACAATTAATGAAAATCCTACAACCCATAGAAACCCCTTCCCCCCAAACAAAAAGGTGAAACTGATTCATATCAAGGATAATAAGTTCCAGCATCACTTGTCCTACATGCAACCATGTATTACCATTGTTGTATTTGACAAAACCTTTCGGAATTGGTAATCCCCAATGTCTCTTTACAATTCTAAAGCATTTTGGCTATTTAATTTTTCTTATTCGAGCGTCACTGATGTTTTTTTTTTTTCGGAAGAAACGCGCGTCTGGCGTAAAAATTATAAGCTGGTATCTTTGATGAGTTTTTGTATTGCTCAATCTTTTATCATTGTGCTGTGTTTTGAGGGTAATACCAGCATTGTTTTCCCTCTTTAGTCTTTGTTTAATTGACATTAAATGAATTGTGCAGAATTTACATTTGTTTCAAAGAAAGAAATACTGGGAATTAATATAGGACAATGATACAGTGAAAGTTTTACACATCATCTCATTGCATATAACATGTATAAGAAAATATTTTACTCTGGGAGAAAACAAGACAATTGTTTATCACTATACAAACATCTTGCGTCCGAATTTTACATCCGAATCAGAAAAAAAAACAAACCCCGAAACACTGAATATGGCTCACTCTTTCTACTAATATGACATATCATGCATGGGATAGCCCTTTTGTAGGGCAACTTTTCCTAAAATGTGTTTTTGAGACTCAGCCCACAAAGAATATGCAATTTTTGCAATATGTCAATGAAATAACACGAAATCATCTAAAAATATGAGAGGACATACAAGTCACAGGTGCATATGCAAGGTCAATAAATTTGAGTAAAGCCACAATGGTTTCTCTTAGGTTAGTCTTAGTTTAATTGACATTTAAAAAATATTGTGCTGAATTTACCTTTGTTTCAAATAAAAACATATTTAGCATGAATAAAGTCTCATTTGTCTAGTACTACAATGTACATTTCACATAACATTTCATTGAATATAAGAAAATAAATTTATTAACCATTGGTTTCTTACGGATTGAGGTTGAACAATTCTCTTTCTCAGATGTTCCAGTGGTAGAAATTGAAAAACGTGAATACAAAGTCGCTTTTGGAAGATCGGTCGAACTGAAATGTACAATTAGATCTCCCCGGTTTCCTATTTTGTCAGTATTTTGGGAAAGGCATGTAGACGGTGGATTATTCATTCTTCATAGTGGATTGTCTGGGATATCAGGTGCGTCTGTTGGTATTCCGTCCTTGACAATAGAGTTTGTCAGTGTTGCGGATGCAGGAACGTACATCTGTTGTGCTCGAAATAAGATTGGAATTGGAAAAAGTTTTGAAACAAATCTAGTAGTCATTGGCGGTTAGTATTCATTCGTTCTCTTAATTACAATATTCAATACATTTTCTACTAATAAAATATAATCGTGATAGTAAAGATGGACATGTACAAATTATCTTTAACTCTTATATGTTCTATAAATAAAGCTGCTAAATAGAGTTTGCGTATCGTAAATATATATATAGTTACTTGGTAGACATAGAGGCATAAGTATTTTACATATGTTAAAAGCTCATAAATCCATTAAGAGTAAAATAACAAGAGTACCGAACTCCGATGACATGACAATTCAAAACGGAAAGCCCTTATCTAGTGGCAAAATCAAAAGCTAAAACACATCAAACGAATTGAAAACAACTGTCATATTCTGAATTGGAACAGGCATTTCCTTATGTAGAAAATGGTGGATTAAACCTGGTTTTATAGCTATCTTAACATCTCACTTGTATGACAGTCAAATAGCATTCCAAAAAAGATCCAAATCAAGGTAAAACACAAAATCAAGTGGTTAAGAATAAACTATAAATATAAGATCAGGTATGTCGACAAAGTAAACGTCTCCTGCTAGGTGTGCATCACCATCGGGTTTAAGACATAATCGAAAATTGCCGATCAAACGACATAGATAATATAAAAAAAAAATGAAATTGTTTAATGATTGTTAATTACACAACTTTTCACCAGAGACCAAATGACGAAAATATTAGCAACTTGAGGTCACCCTCAATGTGACAAAATTCAAACAACAAATAAAAAACAAACAGCCTGATTTATATACAAAAATATTAACGAAAAACAAACATGTATGCTCATTATTTGTTTTCATTATTTTTTATAACGAATGTGCTATTATTTTTCTATTCATTTCGTATCTGAAAATTCTAGATGCTCCTATTATAAGCCAACCAAATAAAACATATATAGAAGTACCTTTCGGAACGACCGTTACAATAAACATTTCTGTTGAAAGTGAAATACCCCTATTAGAAGTGTATTGGAAGTTCAAACCAAATGAAAAAGTATCAAATATTAAACAAGGAACAGTTGGGATGGAAGGTGGTAACGTGACGATCCCTTCACTGACAATTGTATATCCAACAAAGTTCCATATCGGATTCTATATCTTCTGTGCTACGAATCTTCTTGGGACGAGATGTAGCGAGCAGATACAGCTTACTGTAATTGGAGGTAAAACAATGGTTTACATGAAACACATCTATCTTTAGAAAACAAAATCAACCATCTGGGTTTCATTATAAAGATTCTGTCCTCTTTAACTGTAGCATTAAATGCAGTCTAGAATAAAAAAAAAAAATGCCATTTTTTACAATTTCTTTCTGTAGCAATATGATCATACATGAAAGCAGTTTCGATAAAATAAATAATAGTACTATGTTTGAAGAGCTTCTCCGGACAATTAGGGATTGTACGATAACAACTCTTGAAACAGAGTAATGGTATTGCTATTTGATTGATCATGAAAAAAAAAACACACGAAAAAAACGTAAACTATGATTGCACATCATGTTGGCTAAAGACTTCGAACGTTCAATATCATATTGACGTCAGACATCCTCCAATCAAAAGCATGGTTAAAGATGTTATTGTTATAATGTATATTACTAACACTTAGCTAAAGGGATGATAGATAGATATAAGAAGATGTGGTATGAGTGCCAATGAGACAACTCTCCATCCAAGTCAAAATTTATATAAGTAAACCATTGTGGGTCAAAGTATGGTCTTCAACACGGAGCCTTGGCTCACACCGAACAGCAAGCTATAAAGGGCCCCAAAAATTACTAGTGTAAAATCATTCAAACGGGAAAACCAACGGTCTAATCTATATAAAAAACGAAAAACGAGAAACACTTATAAACCACATCAACAAACGACAACTACGGAACATCAGATTCCTGACTAAGGACAGGTGCAAACAATTGCAGCAGATTTAAAGGTTTTAATGGTACTAAACCTTCAACCTTATCTGAAACAATAGTGTAACATCACAACATAGAAAGACACACTATAAAATATCAATTGAATGGCTTCTCAATCAAAAGACATATTGACACCAGTGAACATACACTGAACAAATAAATTTGATCTATGATACAATGTAAATACAAAAAAAAATAAACTAAGTGAAGAATAAATAAAGTAACATGTTATACCGCTGTGAAATGTTAAACAATTTAAGAAAAACAATATGCTTGAACACAAATAACCGCCATTTGCAATTACTTTAAACAAAGGTAAATGAAAATAATTTTGTTGTTAGGTATACGTGTACAGTTCAAATGGAGAAAGGAAATATCTTTACAAAATAAAAAATTTTGATGTTTATTGTACGAAGAAGTGAAAATTTATAGTAATACCAAACACTTATCAAAGCTGGTATATAGACCAGATATAACCCTGAAAAAGTAAACATTAAATAACAAAAAAAGCATTACAATTAGTATCAACAGGTCAAATAAACAAGAAAGTACGATTTGAGAGTACTCGCAGTTACTGACAGCTAGTTAAAAGCAAAAAAAAAAAAAAAAAAAAACAAAATTAATAATAAAAAATCATGCATCAGAGACTAAAATCAACTAAAACACATCCTAGGGATTAAGTATTTTAACGTCATGGACAGTCAAAGAAGACATGACTTGTGCAATGCCAAAAATAAATGTATCGAAAGGCAGTAGGATAGTTAGGAGTTAACCTCTTTATAGATCAAAATGAACGTGGTGTGTCTTTATACATCCCGTTTGAAAAGAATACAAATTTAGTTATGTTTTAGTTTGCTGATGACAAAATCGATATTAGTCCCAATGTAAACTATATACAAAGATCTAATTACAACATTGGTAAGATAACCTTTACTAATAAGTTTGTTTAAAGGTTCGATGAGTTTATACGGATCACATAGTGATTTCCGCGCTTTAAGAACAATATAACCGTAAAATTTAGGATGTGAAAAACCGTTTTTAATCAGTTTTCTACAGGTACAGCCAAATTTACTAATCAAATCTTTGTATCTATGAAAGAATCTAGTAAAAGTTTTATGTAATTTATGGTAACGCAATCCCTGACTTAATAATTTACCAGTGATGCATTGATCGTTTGTTAAAATCTATGACATCACTACACACACGGGCACAACGAACGAGTTGGGATATATAAACACCGTATGAAGGAGCCAAAGGAACATCACCGTCTAAAAAAGGAAAATTAACAATAGGGAATGAAAAGTCGTCTCTTTTGTCGTAAATTTTAGTATAGAGTTTTCCTTTAGAGATTGAAATGTCCAAATCTAGAAAAGGACAACTACTGCTGTTTATGTTAGATTTAGTTAAAGTAAGTTCTTTTGTGTAAATTTCGGTAGTATATTTAGAGAACTCTGGATTCTTTAACAAAAAAATATAATCCAGATAACGGAAGGTATTGTTGAATGTATCAACAAAATGTAACAATGACGTATCTTTAGTGAGTTTGGTCATAAACAAAGATTCATAGCAATACAGGAATAAATCTGATATTAAAGGGGCGCAGTTAGTGCCCATATGAATACCTACTACTTGTCGATACACTTTATCGCCGAAACGTACAAATATGTTGTCCAGGAGAAAATTTAAAGCTTGAATCATATCTTCACATATCCAGTAAGTGTATCTAGCATACTCTCCTTTTTCGTTACAGAAAAAGGCTTTAAACGAGTTACAGCAAATAAATTTGCAATGAGATTTTTCAAAAGACCATTTAATTAAATATGAAAACTTTTTCTTGATAAGATTGTGTGAAAGTGTAGTATAGAAAGTAGAAAAATCATAACTGTCAACAGAATTAAAAGGACCATCAAAAGCATTTATTTTATCTAAAACCTCTAAAGAATTTTTAACACTCGAAAAATAATTAATACCATTATTTTCATAAGCTTTATTACTAAAGTTAATAACAAGTTCTTTAATAGTAGTAATGGAGGTAGTTAGAAGCACTGATAGATTGGTAGTAGAACACTTACTAGAGCCTATTATAACCCTAATAGTTTTTTTTTCGAGCGGTAACAACACAAATGTAACTTACTGATCCTTAGCTTTCAAATTTTAGGCTTTGAGCGTTCCTGATGAAGGTAAATCCAGAAAAGCGCTTCGAGCGCATGGAATTTATAACGTTTTGATTTTATTTTTTCTGTATTATAGATACAATGCATAAGCGTTGATTCTTGAAAAAGAAACCATGAGCCCGCTTATTCATTATATCTCTAACTTAAACTATTGTGTTGATGTCTTTTCAAAATTTAAGCCTTTTATTAGAAGGTATTGTAGGTGAGTTTAAATAACCATGTTATCATGTTCAACGATGCATTAATAAATCTAAGTTCACAATTCATTGGTTAGAGAAATACAAATATAACATAATACGTCTGTCTTTAAATTATCAGGCATCTGAATATCATCCGTAATTTACAAAATAAAACATATTCGAACTTATTTCTAAGTACATATAATAAGTATGCTTTCGAAAATTCTATCAATAAGCCTAATTCAAGACACATCACGATTTACTCGCATATGGATTTGCGAATAAACATTTGTAAAGATATGTAGTAAAACAGATGAAAGCTTAAGCATACTATATTGATAAAACAAAAATGGACAAATTGAATGTAATCAATTTCTTTTTAATTATGTGAAATAGCCAATAATATTCCAAAAATAAACGGGAAAACCCGCTATTATTACAAAAATATCCACAGTATCATTCAAAATAAGAAAAACGGAAAAACTAAAGAATAGGGACAACAAAGAGAATTCGGGATTCGAACCTAAACCGGCAAGTCTCTACCTTTAACTTGACTCTTTAACTCATTAATATTAACCATTTTAACCTCGCGGCTACAAACTTATACTATACGATTGTTTATTATGTATACATAAAGGTACAAGCCCTGTGTGTCCGTTGTACCGATGTGTATCATATGTTCATTTTTATACGTAAACTAGATATTTAAATTGCAACCAATTGGTAGCCGAGAGGTTTCGTCGATGTGTTGATGTCAGTCACACATAACAGATTTCAAGGAGGGGTTCAAATCCCAGTGAAGGCTAACGCTCGTTCTTAATCATGAAGAAAGGGATTATCATTCTCTTACATATACTTAGAATGTCACAATAATACTATCAGATGAAAATCTCCTATTAAACATGAAGTATGATGATTAAGTTACAATCTAACATTTGACTTTTTCAAAGTTGTGTTAACATTCAAAATAAGTAGTGAATAATTATTATATACTGAATATGTATGGCGCCGATTTTTTTTTATTAATAACTCTTTCATCAAGTTCGCTGTATACTCTGTAAAACCATACCCCCAAAAAGGCTATACTTTCAACTTTAAGAATCGTTGGGATCACAATCGGGGAGCAAACAGCTGTTTCACAATGGTCAATAATGTAAGTATTTTCTGTAATGCACGAACCACACGTTATGTTATATCCAGTACCTGATGTTGAGTAATAAAAGTTAACATCAATTTACAGATGTTCAGATAAGTCCTTTTTGTATATAAAAACAAAGACAAAAACGAGGGAACCACACGCAAATCCTTAGCCAGCACTCTTGGTTGAGTCGAAATGTATGCGCATATTATCTGCCATTCGAAAACAGCCCCAGTCAAAAATAATCAGTTAATTTACAGCCCAGATCAGTATTCTTGTGTCCTAAAAATATTTCACACCAAAAACATATCTTTCGTGAGTTCATAAATAAACACATCGTATCGGTAACAAAATGTTGGTGGTGACTCTGAAGACTGTGTTTCGTCGAATCGTATATCAATTTGAAAATACTAACCAAGATAAAAAAAAAAAGTCCCCTGGTTGAAGCGAAATGACTGTATCGTTCTGTGTATTTAGCAGGTATTCAGAAGGTTGCATAGACGTTAGTAATTCTTGTTAATAAAAGTAGACATGTATGATCTTCCAGAAATGAAATGCCTTTAGAAAATTTGTCATTTAACACGAAAGAACAATTTTTGACAATATATGAAAGTTTAACTGATAACACAAGAAACTGAACGTCGAGTTCGAGAAAAGGAGACAAATGCTACATGTTCGGGAAAATGAGGTAAACCTTAGTCATTTTATGTCCGTGAAAACCTACCCCTATCGCGACAGTCGTATAATCCGACACATAATAAAGAATATCCTTCGTAAAGCGTTTTTACTGTTTTTATTCCAGAAGTTCCGGTTGTTGGGGTTTTGCATGATGAATATTTAACTTTTGTTGGCAGTAATATTACGTTAACTTGTCAAATAACTGGAACACCAGAACCAACAGATGTGTACTGGGAAAGAAGAGTTAATAATGGCTCAAAATTTATAACAGCCGGAACAGCTGGAATACATGGTTGTTCACTAGAAGTACCGTCATTGACTATACTCTATGTTACAACATTGGATAGTGGAATGTACACGTGTCACGCTATGAATCCCGTTGGCATTGGAAGTAGTCGTCAAATAAAACTAAAAGTTATAGGAGGTAGGTTCAAAAGATGATTTAAAGGTTAATTCAATTACATCAATTTTGGTCTCGTTGTTTCCTTGTCATTAACAATTCGATTACTTTGAACAATTAATAGATATACATTTTTATTATTGATAGCAGATTTCTGATGAGACCAAATGTTTGTTCTCCGAGTGTTTGTTTTAGATCGGTATAAAGATATTAGAACATTAAACCAACCCTTTTTTTAATTGCCAGATTGTAAAATGAAAGACGACTTACTTATTTGTATTCGAACATTCATATTAGATGATTGGGTACTTGATAAAAAAATGAAAATGTCCTAACAACTAGATGTGCAATAATCTCACAGGCTCCGGACTAATCATTGAATACGCTAGTCATGATTTCTTCCTACATAAGACTCAACAGCGGTGATGGAATGAAAGGTCCAAATCTATAACGAGTTTGAAGATAATGTAGAACGAATGCCATTTATGTCTGATGGTAGAAAAAACCCATAGTGTTTTGAATGATTTTTTTATTTTATAATCAGTTTATTTGTAAACGAAAATAAAATAGAACATATGGGTAAAATGCAAGTTTTGTCTTTTATTTTGAAAACCGTTATAAATAGAGAAAATCTGACGGAGCAAAAATGTTCAGAATGTTGAGCACTACCAATTGTCTATCATGTCAAAACTGTCAGACGACTTATTATAGGAGTTATTGCCCTTAAATGACAATTTTTTTTTCACTTTTGCCTATTATCTTGAATACTATAATAGATAGAGAGAAACTTTAAATTGCGAAAATGATCTGCAAGACAAGTTCTACAAATAAATTTCATGGTTGAACTTGTCAGTCGACTCCTTATTAGAGTTATTGCCCTTTGATGACGATTTTTACCATTTTTTTTGCGTTTTTGCTTTATATCTTAAAAATATGATAAATAAATAGAAAACTTAAATAAGCAAAAATGATCAGTTAGACAAAGATAAATAGACACTTTAAATAAAGAAAATGATCGGCAAGGCAAGATCTATTAACAAGTCAAATTTTGCCGTTACAGTTAGTAGATTGTTACTCTTTATAGGAGTCATTGCCCTTAAATAAGGATTTGTTTACCCTCTTTTGTGTTTGAGAAAAAACTGAAGATAGCGAGAAACTAAACAGACTAAAAAATCAGCAATACCAGATCAACAAAACAAAGATTTTTGTCATGATTCTATTCTCGTCTACAATGTTAGAGAGTGTTCTTTGTTGAATATGCACATAGACCAAGGTGAGAGACTCAGTCTCTTTAGAGCCTCTAGTTCTTATATGTTCTTATATATGAAAATAAGAAGATGTGGTTTAATTTCCAATGAGACAACTCTCCATCAAAGACCAAATGACATAGAAATTAACAACTTTAGGTCACCGTACGACCTTCAATAATGAGCAAAACCAAAACATCATAGCTATAAAAGGCCCCGAAATGACAAATGTAAAACAATTCAAACGAGAAAACTAACGGCCTAATTTATGTAAAAAATAATAAACGAAATACAAATATGGTATACAGCAACAAAAGACAACCACTGAATTACAGGCTCCTGACTTGGTCAGTCACATACACAATGTGGCGGGGTTAAACATGTTAGCGGGCGCCAAACCCTCCCCTAACCTAGAACAGTGGGTATTCGTACAACATATGAACGAACTATACAAATCAGTTGATAAGGGCTTAACTCATCAGATCGATACAAAGCAGATAGCAAGTAACAAAAACACAGACCGAACGTGGCAGGGTATTTATATATCCCTACAACAAAAAAGACACAAACTACAGATCTGAGAGTACTCGCAGTTACTGAAAACTTATTCAAAGCCAATAACAACTAATAAAAAATCATGTATCTAAGATTAAAGTATCACTCAGTACACATCAAACATTCAATGGATTTAGTGTAAGACGTCATTAACAGTCAGAGAAAAACATTGCCTTGTGCAATGCCAAAATACAGGTATCGACAGAGTGTTGAACCGTGAATGTGAATGTGCATATGTATATGTTTATACCACTAATATTAGTTTTGTTTAAATTAACTGATAACAAACTCAGTATTTATACCAATAAAACAATATTTGAAGATCGTATTACAGTGTTGAAGTTGTAACCTTTTTGAATAAGTTTATTTAAAGGATTGATTAGTTTACCCGTATCATATCTAAATTTACGGGCTCGGTAAACAACATCTTATGTCTAACGTATCATGTTCAATGCTATTGTGAAATACATTATGTTGTTTATATGTTAATGCTATAATCTTCAAAAACGCATGTATCACATATAGGTAAAGTTTTGTTGTGAGAAAAATTTTATATTTTTTCCAGGTTCTGTTTTTCGTTCTGTCCTGCGAACCGATAGAAATATTTTTATTATATGGCAAATGAAATAAACACTTTATTAATTTGCGTCTGAACCGCTTTTATTGTACCTTCATACGGAACGGTCAAACCGAAATATTTCCGGCGTTGAAGGAACTATATATTCATACAGAACTTAAACAGAATGGTGAATCACCCAGTGTCTAATTTGCCTGAGCGAGTTGAAACTCTTTTTTCGAAATTATTTGCTGAATGTGCTACCTGAGTATTTAAGATAATGTTTTTGCTGTCAATAAATTAAAAAAAAACCAGCTAAATATATATTGCTATACATTTATTAACACTTACGGTTCTATACCTGTCGCTACTTATATTTTGGCATTGCTCAGGGTCATCTTCTCTGTTTATGACGTCTTTACACTAATTCCATTGGATGTTGAATGTGTACTGACTGATGATAAGTCTTGCATACATCATTTGTGTATTAGTTATTATTGTAGTTGAACAAGCTTTCAGTAACGGAGAGTACTCAGTGTCAAGCTTTTTCAGCTGATTTTTATAGTTTGTTCTTTTGTTGTGCTGTTACACAACTGTCCAAGAATATGGGGAAGGGCTAGGCGTCCTTTACATGTTTAATAACGCCACATTCAGTATGTGCATATCCAAATTCAGGAGCCCATAGTTCAGTGGTTATTATTTGTAGCTGTATATCATATTTGTTTTTCGCTTGTTATTACGTAAATAAATCAGGCTGGTGTATGGTTCAATTTTCTCGTTTGAATTGTTAGATATTTTGTCATGTAGATGCCTGTTGTAGCTTGCTGTAAAGTAAGGAGTGTTGTTCATTATTGAAGGTCGTACGGTGACCTACAGTTGCTACTATCTATGTCATTCAATCTCGGTCGGATAGTAGTCGATACCGAAGCACTGACTACTGAACTGATGATTCTCTCGGGTACAAACAGTTACAGATAGCAGTATAAACTCTAATACTAAATGAAATCAACACTTTATAAATTTCTTGCACCCGAAGCGCTTTTCTCGATTTATATTCATCAGGAACGCTTACACATAAACACTTAAAAGCACGGGATGCATAAATACCCAACAACTTTAATTATGAGCTATATAACAAAAAATGACATAAACAGATTGACCTGAGGGAGTTTGAACTATAGTTTCTTGATCACGAGGAATATTTTGTTTTACCTCTAGTCATTCTAATACAACATTTGTCGTTTAAGCATTGCCAGAGGTTGAAATAGGTAACGCTTTGTACATAACAGTTCATGGTAAAATGGTTACTTTAGAATGCAACATCACAGCGGATCCTCCTGTTACTATGGTGTATTGGATCAATAATAAGAACGATCTTAACTTTACAATAACTGATGGGTCTATGGGAGTATTTGGATCTACTGTCGAAACTCCATCATTAACAATTGAATATCCTTCCAAAAGCGACGCTGGTGTATACTGGTGCTATGCAATCAATGCTGTTGGGCATGCATCGAGTTTATCATCATCTTTGATAGTAATTGGTGGTAAGTATTACTTGTGTTAACATAAAGATATAACAGTAATACCAATACAAATATACGTAAAGTATAGGAAAATTCTTTTGACTGTGGCTCTTTTAGGCTCGTGTCATCAAATTCCAATTGGAAATTGTATACAATTGTGTCCGAAAGAGTACAAAGTATGTAAACATATATTCAGTTTCCTTCAGAATATATACATTCAATACATTCAGTAGCTGTTGTCGGTAATATATTGCTTTCAATATCCTCATAAACAGGACAAAAAGAGTAAAAGTGTTTGTACATGCAATACCAAAGCACTTGATTTACTGGGTCTCCAACTATAGTTCTGGCATTAATACAATATTTTTAACTAATTTAGTTTGTAGTAGGTATATATGAAAATTTGATTCGATCATTAATGTGAATTGAATTTTACAGATATCCCACTACTCTCCATTGCAACAGATTTATATACTGCAAATTATGGATATGAACACACAATAGAATGCTTTGTTAACGCCACCCCTAAACATACAGAGGTCTTTTGGAAACATAACGCGTCAGGATTCGTGCGGACCATAAATGAAGAAACATCTGGTGTTCGAGGTGCTTCGGTAGATGTTCCATCGTTGACGATCAATACTGTTACAACATCTGATATTGGTATCTATACATGTATGGCAAAGAATCCCGTTGGTATTGGAAGCAGTCAACAGATAGAGCTTTCGGTTAATGGAGGTATATTATCTTATATTGCAGTATGTAGCCGACATTATTTTGATAATTATTCACATGCCTGATTATTCAACTGACATGAAAAAATGTGCTATGCAAAACTTAACTTTCTACTGGACATGAATATGCAAAAAGGTTACTAGTAACTATTCACAACAATAAAGTTAAAAGGTGAACACCCACAGCGAACTATCATGCCTTCAACAATGATCAAAACTAATACCGTGTAGTAAACTGTAAACGAAGAAAAAAAACATAGATGTAAAACAATGGAAGCAATATAGGGTTTAGTTTTGCATTTAACATTTTGCAAATATAATAATGTTAGTACCGACGAAGATATTGTCAAAAGACGTATCTTCAATATTGATTGATAACCGTTAATAATAAGCTTGTTTAAATGACCAATAAGTTTATATGGATTATATATCAATCTAAGAGGTTCATAAACATCAATCAAATTTTCAAATCTTTTCTTTTACCATTTTAAAGAAATAAGAAAGGGAATCAAAAGAGCGGCGAAAGATACCAAATGGACATTCAAACTCATAAGTCGAAAATAAACTGACAACGCCATGGCTAAAAAAGAAAAAGACAAACAGGCAAACAATAGTACACAAAACACAACATAGAAAACTGAGCAACACGAACCCCACAAAAACTGGGGGTGATCTCAGGTGCTCCGGAAGAGTAAGCAGATCCTGCTCCACATGTGGCACCCGTCGTGTTGCTCATGTTAGTACAAACCCCGGTAATAAGTCTTATTTGGTAGGTCACATTCAAGTGGATTGAAATCATCAAATAAAATATTTGCAAATTTTACAAGAATAGTTAATATTAGGTACTTGTCTATATATTGAACTCTGAAAGTAATAAAGTCAAGATGTTTTTTTTTTTAATTTGGCTGATGTTAACTATCTTATGAATTAATATTTTATGACAGTTCCTTTTGAAAAAAATAATAAAAAAAAAAAATCCAAGAAGCCAACTTTTAGGTCGGTTGGGTCTCTTATGGAAAGTTGTCTCAGTGGCAATCATACTGGATCTTCTTATTCTTATATTGTATATATGCCACATGTGTCATAAGTATGTCACATATTCATTTGATAGACGCTTTGTAAAGATTCACTGCATGATATTTTTTTTTGTAATTGCAGGAATTCCAAAAGTTTTCATTGGTTTATCAAAATACACAACCAAGCTAGGAGATGGGGTAACACTTCTTTGTACAGTCAAAGCGCACCCTAAGCATGGTTTAGTGTACTGGACCAAAACATCTGCAGACAGTGTTGTTATATTAAAAGAAGGGGCAACCGGTACTGATGGCATAACGGTAGTGACACCTTCTTTAACGTTTAGAACAACTGAAATATCAGATTCAGGAGACTATATTTGTTATGCTACAAATGAGATAGGAACAGGAATGAGTAGACCCACAACACTAATAGGTGCGTTATTACATTAAATGTATTTTTTCATTTTAATTAACCATAACCGAGCGACCGATTAATGACCTACCTCTGGGTTAACACATTTATAGTTAACTGTTAGAGCGGAGGGTAAAAACAGCCCTGTACTTCTGATTTAGCATGAATAAACGGGTATTGGTTTTTTTTTAATTTTTGGTGTCGGTCTCTAAATAGTTAAAGCTAGGACATCACAATAAAATTTAAAACATTTAATAATGTAGCATGGTAAAAATATAAATACAATTACATTTTATTTTTCTGTTTATATAGGAGTACAAAAGATAACGAGTATTCACCAACGAAAAGGAAATATCAATAAAATATACGTCTTATGTTTTTTATGACTTAAAATGTTTTCTTTATTATTAACATGTTAAATGGTCATTGATGAGCGTCATGGCCACGATAATGTGCATATGAACAAACACGTTTCAGAACGTTATCCGGATAACTTCCGTCAAAAGCAAAATATTTGTGTAATTCTTAATATTACTATTATCTGGACGTATGATGAAGGTAATTTCATTAGCATTATACATGTAAACCATTGATGGTGAACTGTAATACCCGAATGTAGTATCATCAATCTAATAGTCAAAGCTTATGTACTGACAAGATTTTAATCGTACCTTTCTTGGATTCTCAGATTATAATTGAATTCAATAATTAAGAAACGACATATAACATTCAAACTCTCTCAGGCAAACTTGACCTCAGATGAGTTTGGAATATTTCCTTTTTGTCACGTGGTTCTTCACGTGTTTCAGATCCTTGTCTTTCAAATGTTTGGGTTGGAGTGTTCCTGATGAAGGTAAATCCGGGAAAGCGCTTCAGACGCACGAAATTCATAAAGTGTTATTTCATGTTAACTTTGTAATTAGAACTATTTTAATGGAACTTATTGATGTGTAAACTTGATGTGTGACTCACAAATTATCACATTATGTCTTATAAACCATATTATGTTTGTGACTATATGGGTAAAATTTACACATTAATATACACATTTACAAATATTTTTAATACTTTACTAAAAATTAGATCATGCTATTCAATTACTATTCTATTCATTTCCTTTACAGTTTATAAAGAAAACAACAAAAATCTAAAGATAGAGCTTTCTGATTCTGATTCTGGAGGTATTTTACATATTTTATTATTTAAATTAACGCACTGTTATAACCAATTATAAAACAAAAATTGTTACAATACCATAATTGATTGTGACAAGAGAGAGATAAAATCGATTGGGCATTCCAAATCACAACTGTAATAAAAAAAAAAACCAAATATACTAGGCTTATAATTTGAACGCCATGACAGACAACATAAAATAGACAACACCATGACAGAATAAATAATAATAGAACAGAAAACTAAAGACTGAACAACAGGAATAACGATGGAGTGAAGTCAGATGTTCCGGAAAGGTTAGCAGTTCTTGCTTCATTATTGGCACCTCTTGTGTAACAAATTGCAAGTAGAAAATCGGTGATAGACAGCATTCAGTAAAATTGTTATTGGGGAAAAGAGGACCGCGTAATTGTTTCGACAAATGGTACATGTCCGTGTTAAATTGAAATCCATATACTGTCAATCAAATCGTGATTGCGTCAGTAAAGCCTTCTAAAAAATCATAATCGGAATCAGAGGACCCGAAAAATTGTATCAAATTAAAGATAAGTCCTCCGTATGCAGATGCTACTTTAATGTTGCTACACAGAACAGTTCACACTGGAAAGCTGGAATCTGTTTTGTTATAAAAGCAGTTTTCAACCAGCACTCATTGCCAACTTCTAGGTGTAAGCTTCGATATGAAGCATGAGTAACTGTTTCTGTGATGTCCTGAATGAACTTCTTTAAAATTCATTTAGATAATTGTAGTTAACATAGTCACAAAACTTTTAAATGATTCAGGGAAACGACATCATCCATAGATTTGAACGTAAATATAAAGACGATTGTCCGCTTCTATTAGTTTTTCTCACAGTAAAACTGAATGGACTCGTATTGTATGCCCAAAGATTTCTTGAATGCTTATTTGTAACTTTCAATTTCAGTAGCGTTCTCATTATATATGATCAAATTAAAAAAAAATACTAAAATACTATTAGATAAAAACAACAGTAGTATACCGCTGTTCGAAACTCATAAATCGATAGAGATAAAAACAAATCCGGGTTACAAACTAAAACTGAGGGAAACGCATCAAATATAAGAGGAGAACAACGACACAACAGAAACACATTAAAATGTAACACACACAGAAACGAACTATTATATAACAATGGCCATTTTCCTGACTTGGTACAGGACATTTTAAGAAAAAAAATGGTGGGTTGAACCTGGTTTTGTGGCATGCCAAATCTCCCACTTTTATGGCAATGTTAAAACATTAAAATGACAACATTACATGACAGGACTACAATACAAATACATGGGAAAACATATAGGACAAAAACACACGAATAATAGCTAACAAAAGGTACTAGGTTTAAAATTTAATACGCCAGACGTGCGTCTCGTCCACACAAGACTAACCAGTGACGCTCAGATGAAAAAAGTTTGAAAGCCAAAACAAGTACAAAGCTGAAGAGCACCGAGGATCAAAACTTCTAAAAAGTTGCGCCTAACACGGCCAGGGTTTTCTTCCTGGGACAAGAACATCCTTATTATTTAGAATAATTTATACTTTTGCAAACAGTAAATTTTATAAAATGACTATATAATAGATATGCATGATAAAACCGAAGTGGGGACTAATTACAGAATAAAAACGGATACTTTACATAAAACAACTTAATCCAACACATAAAAATACACAGCCGAGTTAGCCAAAGCCTCAACGCACAAAGTGACGTCACATTTGAATTTGTAAAAATATTTCCCAAACATAAGATAGAATTAGGATTGATTCAAGATTAGAATTGTAATACTGATTGTATTATCTAGCTATGTCGGTGTTTCTTCTGAATCAAACTGTAAACCAAATATATCGTATAAATTTCGTTGAACCAAACTAAAATCTAATAAATGAAGGGGGTGATTAATTATATTTACCATAACACACGAATATAACAGAAAAGACGTTAAGACATTTGACAAAATCCGACGAGAATAACAAATATAACATCAAAATTAAATACATGAATTTGGGATAGAAAAGTACCGTGACATGTCTTATAGTAATGCGGTTTCACACTCAGCAAAACAGTCACAATCGGGAATCAGTCACGTTCGGTAATTAAAAGATCAGACGACGTAATGACAAACCACAATCTAACACGTGGTAAAAATGTCCTTAGTTAGTTTGGACAAAGACACATCGTATGGATCAACCGATTCGTGATGGTGTCCGTAAAATTTACGGAGTGTCATTTTTAATCTGTCCTCCTCATAACTTTATTGGATGAGTAATTCATTATAGTCTAACAATTCATGCATGGTAAAAAAAAAGTGATAAAGTTCAACCTGTTGATGCTTCTGTTTTCAAATATATTTGATACTTCTTCAATGATAAATTGTTTCATGAAATGTTTTATTTATTTATTAGCTGAAAGGACATTGGAAATAGTTTTTGCTGCCATCAGTTCTATTGCTGTCCTTGTTGCTACCATCGTTGGTGTTGTATCATTGATCAGAAAATGTCGAAATATAAATCGAACGAAAAATATAAATATAAAGGAAGTTCAGGTAGCTATCTATAGATTACCCCCCTCACCTCCCCATAAAAAATAAAATACAAAAACAGAGAAACAAATAAGAAGCGCCTTTTGATTGTTTGATAATTCTATTGCATTCCCTTGTGTAGAAAACAATTTGAATCTTGCTATGAAATATTTTTTTCTAATTTCTTACATAAACAGAGGGAGTAGATATCAAGATGGCGAATACAAACCATATGTTGATATCATGGAGCGCCTATGACCAAAAAAGAGTAGCGAAATGTGACAAATATAACAATATCAAAACACAATTTGCAAATCCTACCGATTGCACAACACGAACCACATGAAAACCTGGAACTATCAATGCGTTGCTTTTAAAGTGTTCAAAGTTTCTGTTTAACAAACGACACCCGCTAGGGTATTTTTTTTTATATCAAAAAAGCCAAAACAGTGCATTTCCATGTATACTAGTTTAACCTTTGTGAAATTTTACAACGAAATAAAAAAAATTGTATACTGAAAGTGTTAGATTACATTCTATATTCTAAAACAAGAGATGAGAGGTATACGTCAATGAGACAGTAACCATGCATTGGAACAAATAAAAAGATGTCTGAAGATCTTCAAAATTCTTCAATTTTCACAGGTATCGCTTATATATGTCAAGTTCGTAACCAGGCTGATAATCCTTTAAAAAGAGAAGGTGTTTATCCATAGCATAAATCTCGAAAATATTGTCATTAACAATAGAAAGGTTTATATAGAATATATCTAACTTTAAATCGCCAAGAGTTAATAAACATTTTGATTGAATTTAATAGAGACTTACACAGATCTATCGTCGACACAAATTTACCGAATAAAAAAAATATTAATATTTAATACAGTCTACACGAATATATTGATTTTAAGAATGCTGTTGATTTATTCAATTTCTGCAAACCTGAAATAGATCTTGCGTTTTTATCAGTAAAAATATTTTTTTCTTTTTGTAAATGAGCTTTTATATTTTATTTCTAGATTTGCATAGAATTCAGGTGACATTGTTATGTTTACGAGATGAAACGGACGAATAACTTATAACAATGATTTCGGACAGTGAAATATAAATTAAAGAAATCGAGATATTTGTCAACAGCTAGCTTTCGAAAAAAAAAAACTACATGCGTTCCTTTTCTTTTGTTATATTTTCAAATGTACGTCGTGATCTTACACCATATACCTCTTTGTTTCCGTTAAATCTGAAATTTAATATATATTAATGAAAGAATCATAATTCATTTTGATAGCGAAATACTACCTTTTATACTAGTTCACTTTCACAAAGTAGAACGCCTACTGATTTCTAATATTAGTAATATCAATAATAATAATATCTTTATTTAAATAGAGTTCCTCGTTGTGTTTAACCAATTCGTAATAAGGCTCTCTAGATGCATTATTACCTACATGAATAAAATATTTAAAATCTATTGTAATGGCTTGTTCAACTCTAATATAATGCCTTTTTCACTGTGACAGTCATATCAAACTGAAAACAACTTGATTGAATATATCTCTTTTAGTGAAAATTGTCTGGAGAAGAATTAAAGGGTCCGTAATTTGTGAAATAGGGATCGAAAATCATACACTATTTTATAGATTCTACTTTATCGCCCATATGAAAATTGATGAATACAATTTCAAAACAATTGGATTAATTCATTCAATCAAACAGACGCGATAATCTAATTTAGATGTATGTGGGCTGTGCAACTGAACATAACTGTACCGACATGTTTTTCAGTTATGTTATGGATTGTGTAATGTTCATTTGGATTTTGACATCTGTAAATTTAAAGCTTCATCAGTCTCACTAAAACATTTTATGTAAAACATGATAGAGATTAATAAACTGACCAATGTTTCCCTCATAGTTTGTTTTTTTTTTTTTAACATCACGACTTAAACATGCGTAACAATCATATTGCTTGCAATTCAATGTCGTTCTATAAACCGCACATTGAAGAAATTACGGACTGGTGGTTTTAAAGTAAAACGATTATGATCTTGTGATGCTAATTAAGATTAGTCCAAAATAAACATTTCAATGTCGATATGCATCATTTTAACAGGCTATATAGCTATCAAACCAGTGATGGTCATGGTATATTATTTATTATAACATAAGCATAGATAAAGACAGACAATAGGCTAAAATAACTTTTGGTATTCACGTGTAATTAATAGCATATCATGTAACTTGAGTTAGTTATCACATGTTATATAAATGTCAACTGAAGCTTCAAGTCCCAATGCTAAGAAAATTGTAGGTGAAAATGGGTATACAGAAAATGTAAAATAAATTTTGTCAACATAATGGAACTATCAACAACTGTCATACAAGTGAGGGTTTAGCTAGCTATTAAACCAGGTTTAACCCACCATTTTTTCGGAAAATTCCTGTACCAAGTCAAGAGTATGACAGTTTTTTTCCCACTCATTCCGTTAGTTGAAGACGTTTGATTCTGTCAGTTTTTATGGACTTTCCCTTTTTCAATTTACCTTGGAGTTCGATATTTTTTTATATTTGTTTCTAAAATGTATAGGTAGGTTAATATAAGTGAGATACTGTAAATTCAGAAATTATTATGTGCATTTATTATTGCGAATTTCGTACAGTGGACTTAAATGCGAGATTAATTGTTGCGATTTCAGGAAAATCTGTCACAGTTATATGTATCAGATATAGGAATGCGAGTTCTTATTATTGCGATACTCATTCAGTCGCATTTTTCGAATTAATAAAAACCTCGCAATAATTTCTGAATTTACAGTAGCAATCAAGCGACAAGAAAAAATAAAATGTTTTAACAGAGACCCCAGCATAGTGCCTTCTATACCGCACATAAATGACATGACGATTTATTGAAAGACAACTAATGATGAGATAACTTGCATTGAATGACAATCAAATGCAGGAGAACACATCAACAGAGTGTATGCGTTTAATAATTTGTATACTTATAAATTAGAACGTTAGCTATAGAGGCATTATATATCAAGGAATCTGTGAGTTCTTTTTTTTTCATTCATTATCGCAGGTTTTGCGACTGTAAACTTTATTCACAACACAGTATTAAAAAATGGTCATGATGGTATAGCATACATAAACAGAATAAAAAGCTAGGTATACATTTTCTAGTTGTGGCTCATGGTTCTCATCAAACAGTTCGAAACAACCAGTCTATTTCATGTATGTCAGAACTAACTTAAAATATATGTGTTGGTTTCACATGTTATAAGATTTATAGAGATTGGTGTCAGTGCAACAAGTTTGAGACTATGAACTTATATAGATCACCTCTTCGTTTCGCTGTAGCTAAAATGTCCAAAAGGTAATATGCTGAGGTTTCAGCACTGATTCTACAGCTGCAAATATCACCAAGTTTCAATTTTGCATAAACCAAGTCGCTTTTTAATGAGCTACATCCATTTCAAAATTTAGTATGCAAATTACTAATGTATCGATAACCTTTAGATTTTAAGTGATTTGAATCTACCTTGTAGTTTCAGCTGAAGTTTGAAAGTTTTGATGGATGCTAATAATTGACTAATTGGATATCATCTTCAATTTATTCCAAACAAAAGTAGAGATAGACAGAAATAATGACTGATGAATAATGTAAATACTAAAATCAGTTAAAATGTATTTTATAAATATGCAAGTTTCTAAGATTGTATCTAGTAGTTTGGTACAGTAATCTGAACAATCACCAGCGAATATTTCATACAACACAGCAACTTATTTTGTTCCGAACTATGTTTAATGGTTCTTATCAAACCCTTCCCCTTTGGATTATTGATACTAACATAACTCATGTATGCTAAGAATAAAACAGCCTAAATTTGAACCATCTCGTTTCGCCGCAAATTTTCTGTTCCACAATAATTAAAGAACTCACAAGCATATTCGAGAATAGATCGTATAATCGTAATTTTTTTTTTATTGTTTCAATACTCTTCTGGTCAGTGTACATTGCAAACTGTGATGAATGTGAAATGAATGTGAAACGCATTTGAAGCAAACTAAATCATGTATTTCGTCCAATTAAAGTATAATCTGAACAAAACATCGAGATGTCCATGAGTGAATTTGCGATCTAGTTACTGGTGCATCAACCCATTATGACAAACGACGTGTATTATCTGAGCCATATGATTAAGTGTGGTTTGTCATACATGGTTTGTTTTGAAGCAAATAGCTGGTTAAGCTCATAATGTCGTCCGCAAAATCGTTTACGAATGCAAAAAAAAAAAACAGAATAACCTACAACTGATCCTTGAGGCACCCCACTTCAGTCTTGAGAACTCTTTGGAGTATATAACTGAAGTAGCAATGAAACATTACGACTAAATTCCTTTTCATTGCATATATGTCCCATTTAAAAGTAAACCTTTTATCGAAACGCTTTCAAATGCAATACTAATATTTATTATACATGTACTAAATGCCGTTTATGTCATACTGATGAAATCAAATGATACATCTTCAAATGTGATATATTATGCTATGTCAAGGCAACACCCGGAGCGACATTTATACCGTACATTAATGGCTGCTGTACAATAAGAAGCAATAGAAGGTTACCAAAGTTTAAATCTTATAAATCCATTAAGCAGATAAAATCAAGTAAATAAAATTAAAAAAACAAAAAACAAAAAACAAAAAACCGAAGGAATCACATGAACTCCAAAATATAAGCATCTACTGCTTTGCCAATTCACCATCTTTATTGGTAAAGCAAGAATCATGAAAAAGAATAAAAAAGTTTGCTAAAATAATCAATAATATTATGCAATTAATCAGCTCACACAAACAGCATTCCTATTTGTTTTATCATAAGTGTTAATTATCATGTTTATACCTTATACAATATAAAAGAGGGACAAAAGATACCAGAGGGACAGTCAAACTCATAGATCGAAAACAAACTGACAACGCCATGGCCAAAAATAAAAAGACAAACAGACAAATAATAGTACAGATGACACAACATAGAAAACTAAAGACTAAACAACACGAACCCCACCAAAAACTGGGGGTGATCTCAGGTGCTCCGGAAGGGTAAGCAGATCCTGCTCCACATGTGGCACCCGTCGTGTTGCTTATGTTATTACAAACCCGGTAAATAGTCTAATTGGGTAAGTCACATTCGTGAAAAGGGAAGGGTATTGTAGTTACGACATAAGGAACATATCCGATATCATCTGTGAAACGGTTATTCCATAACGGTCAACCAACTCGTGATGGCGTCCGTAAAATTTACGAAGGGGGGATGATTTCAACTTCACCATTTGGAACTCTTGGTTTAATAGCTTCCTTGTGAGCAGCAATCCTCTATCAAGGAAATCATGATAGGAAACACAAGCCCAGGAATATCGTATCAATTGGGAGATATATACTCCGTATGCAGGCGCTGCTGGAATGTTGCTACATAGAAATGGAAAGTTCACAATTGGGAAGCTGAAATCATCTCTTTTGTCGTAAAGTTTTGTTTTCAACCGACCCTCATTGTCAATTTCTAGATGTAAGTCAAGATATGAGGCAGACTTAACTGTATCTGTAGTATCCTTTATCTCTAGTTCGATGGGATAGATTCGTTCAACATAGTCACCAAATTTTGTATTATTTAGTGAGAGAACATCATCTATATAGCGGAACGTAGAGTTAAAGGATATTGCTAACTTCTTATAAGTTACACGAAAAGCAGATCTGTACAGATTCGGCTGCTAGATCCCAATTTAACCCATTATGTCTGTTTGGATTGTTTGCAAAATCTTGTCAATATATCGGAACCATAAACAACAGTCGGATTAACTATAAAACCGGGTTTTACCGAACTTTTTCTTCGGAAATGCCTGTGTCATGCCAGGGATATCACAGTTAATTTCGATTGTTCCGTTAGATGATATAGTCGAGCGTTTGATTTTGAATTTATACTTTTGTGTGTACGTTTCGTCTTTAAAAGACTTATCAGTGACACTCAAATAAAAAATCTTAAAAGGCCAACCCAAGTACGAAGTTGAACAGTATTGCAAACCGAAAATTCCGAAAGGATTTGTCGAATACATCTCCGGTAATATATTCCAAGGTACAATAGCCTTAGTATTTGGAATAATTCAAAGCTTTGTAAACAGTTGATTTATAATATGATCACATTAATGATATTCTGTGTCAACACATACGTTCTGATTACTGGACTGGTGATAAACCACCGACATAGTGTTTGACTCTGAACAGTAACAATTACGTGTAATCACGTTACTTTTTTTAAGTATTCACATTTTTCCGTTTTAACCTTATTCAATATAGTATATAACAATATATTGAAAAACAATTTAAGTCTGTTAAACATAAGCAATTATTAACCCATTAAGATATTTGATTAATGTCAGCAACCCAAAGAAAAAGTACAAGAAAAGCACTATACATTTCCTTTCGTTTCACCAACATATACCAATCCGCAAAGGTTACACTCTAATCCGTAGACGATATTTAAAAAGAATTCATCATGTTCATGGCAGCCGTAGATTTGTTTTCATTTAACCATGGATTGGGCATTTATATTCGATTATTTTATTCCGAGTGTAGCGAGGGGTAAATTACAAATAGAAATGCGCAACCCATGGTTGCAGGAAAACAAATCTATGGATGTCATGATTTATTTCGATTCTAATAGGACAAATACAGTAATTCTTTCAACCGTGAAAGCCCTATAGACACGATACGGTTTTGGCTGTTCGAACGTATGATAATATTAAAAAGTTAACTTATTCAATAATAAATAAAAAAATCTACGTTTTTCACCTAAAAATGTTCAAGAAGCTTGCATATGGTCGGTGTTTTTATTTGACGTCAGAAGCATATATATGACGCCACCTTGTTTAATTGCCAAAGACGATAACATCATTTCGTGGAACGTCCGTTTTATGAAATTTAACACCGAAATAATAACTGAAATTGACTGAGTTGTTTATTTTGCATTAGAAAAGACATAACCGTAGTGTATTTGAAGTTTGGCCTACCTAGGTTTTTACTGTCGGAAATTGAGTTTACCTGGTCGTATAAATAAGATAGGCATAACACGGAATAGCCAATTTTGTGTATTACTGCGTTTGCGCTAAAAGTAAATATACTGCGATAATACTGGTTGACGATATATAGGTCGTCATATTATAATTATTGATTTACAATTCAGATCAATGTAGCATCTTTTATGGTAAGACCTTGCATAGATTCTTGAAT
Source organism: Mytilus coruscus (assembly GCA_017311375.1). NCBI lineage: Eukaryota > Metazoa > Mollusca > Bivalvia > Mytilida > Mytilidae > Mytilus > Mytilus coruscus. The sequence goes on from CM029608.1 coordinate 41,634,356, forward strand.
TATATAGTTTGTACTTCTTCCTGTTAAGTAGAAAAAAAGATCAACTACTTTTGGTTTAAGAAAATAACTTTCATGTCAACTGATTGCTTGCATTTTAGTGATTCTAAACATTAATGGTTTCTTATATTTTCCTATAAAATAAGGTAGATAATTGGCAACTTCTGGTCTTCCAGTGTCATATGCTAAGCAAAATAGGTGGAAGTAAATATCAAAAAGTTTTTACACGGAAAGTTGGAAAGTCCTAATTATGTTTGACCATCAGAATGTACTAGTATAGAGAACAAGTAGAGGAGACAAAAAGGAGGACAACAAAATAATCACAAAAAAGAAAATGTCCAACAATTGCAAATGAGACAGCTATTCATTGAAACCAAAGGAAAAGAAGATGAATTACAATATGTTACTGTATGGTCACAATCAATGTGAAAAAACTGCTTTTCAATTATTTGTTGAACAAAAACCCTATCGTAAGTTATGTTAAAAAGAGTCCATGAGTAACGAGTTTAGAAATATGAAACAACCCAAATAGAGACACGATCTGAGTATAACAAATAACAGACGGAAAACGAATAACAATTATGACAGGGTTCAACCACAACATTGATAGGGCTACTAGCTGCCAATGTCGGACACAAAAAGAATATGTTTGAATTTAAAAAATGTGATCGCTAACCCGTCTTTTTCATTCACCTTGAAAATTGGATAGCAAAATTGTAAAACAAAAATAGGTAAAAGAACAGAAAAGACTGAAATTGTTAACAAACGATTAAAATATTAAACCAGACTTTTGATCTAGTACGCCAAATTCATGCAAAAGTGATTTTGATATATCATTTGGCAAACTATAGTTTAGGCCGTGTTCACGTTGAGCTAAACTCGGTGTGGTACCAGTGTACTCAACTTTTAAACAAAACTCTATTACATTCCCATTGATGAAAATCAATGTTTGAATGTAGTTTAAAACAGGTTTTGACTACATGCAGTCAATAGTCAATGTAGGCCTTGTTAAGTTTAGTGTACATTACACTAGATATAAAAGAACGTGGATTTTATTATGAATATTAAAGGAAGTTACATATATTGAATAAAAATTATTATAATAATAATATTATGAACTAAGTTATTTACCTATTTGTATGACAAAAACTAATATTTCCTGCAAAGTCCTGCATTTTGAAGGACAAAATATTCATTTTCAGCATATCTTGTACAAGGTTATTTTTTACAGTAAGTACCAGTCCAGACTATTCATTTCCAAAATGTCCCAATGAGTGACTGGGGAATAGAAATATGGTCACATAGGTCTTCTTCCGATTGGCAATAAAACCCTTGCCAGAGTGTGGCGTCCGTATGGCTGTGCTGGATGTACTAGTACGTATCCACGTCAGCTCATAAAAGGAACGCCTGTTGCAAGGCAAAAATTCTGTCCCTTTGCAACATACTCTCATTTTCCAATGCAAGTCCAAATTGCCCCGATCTTCATTTTGGACGACCTTCATTACAGGACCGACTTGTATCTATTGTGAATTTGTTCTCGTCCTGAACATGCATGAAATATCTACCACTGGACGTTAAGCAACCAAAAATCAATCAATCAATCAATCATTTTTTAGATTCTTTTTTCGTCTATTGTAACGTTGTTTTAGCCTGCGTAATCGTGACATCTTTAGAACTCTCAAAGTTCTCCAAATAAATAGAACAATTTACAGAAAGGTACCGACCATTCATTTTTCTTGGACAAATAATAACAAACAGGAACATTTTTTAAACTCCATGTTTTAAACACCAAACAAATGGATTTAAACAATTATACTCCCCCTCCAAACAAAATAGAAAAAAAAATATGAATTGATATACGCCTAATTGATACAAAAGTTCACAGAGAAATTTTAATTCAAGTCTATGTAATGTACATGTAAATTACGTGAAAAACTGAGAAACACAAACTAAAAACTGGGGTGATCCCAGGTGCTCCAGAAGGGTAAACATATCCTACGCCAAATGTGGCATCCGACGTGTTGCTCATGTTAGTACAAACCCGGTAAAAAGTTTAAATCGGTAGGTCACATTTAGGAAAAAGGGACGGAATTGTAGTTACGACATTAGGAACATATCCGCTATCATCTGTGAAATATTCCATAACGGTCAACTAACTCGTGATAAAGTCCGTAAAATTTACAAAGGGACTTTTAATAGCTCCCTTGTGAGCAGCAACCCTCTATCAAGGAAATCATGATAGGATAAACAACCCCAAGAATATCGTATCAACTGGGGGATATAAAATCCGTAAGGAGGCGCTGCTGTATTGTTGCTACATAGAAATGGAAAGTTCACAATTGGGATGCTGAAATCAAAGTTTTGTTTTCAACCGACCTTTATTGTCATTTTCTAGATGTAAGTCAAGATATGAGAAAGAATTAACTTTATCTGTTGTATCCTTTATCTCAAGTTCAATGGAATAGATGCGTTCAACATAGTTACCAAATTTTGAACTATTTATTGAGTGAAACATCATCCGTTAAAAGGATACTACTAACTTCTTTTCTATCTTCCAAAGAAGTTCCTCTATGAATTTAGCCTCATATGAATAAAGGAACAAGTCGGCAAGAAGAGGAGCACAGTTGATTCCCATGGGAATGCCGATTGTTTGTTGAAGCATACATCCTCTAAATGTTAAAAATATGTTGTCAATCAAGACATCTTAATAATGGCAGATTCAGAGCATTCTTACTTTGAATGAGAGTGATTTTTTTACAAAGTACGATTTATCCTTCCCTTAAACAAGATTCTACGTTGGCCATTGAAACAAAGCAGGACACACTCTTTCAATTTGTCTTTTAGTTTGGAATGAGGAATACTTTTGTAAAGTGTAGAAAAGTCAAATGTTTTAATACTATTGCAAGATGAAAATTCTTAGATTGTATGTACTCTAAAAGATCTTGGATCTTATTAGTATCCACATCTCATTCATACCACCTCTAGAATAGGTAGTTCACAATAACTTTGAATCCCGGCTTTGATTGCTGATCAAATTGATGTTAATAATTTAGAAAGAGGTTTCAGGGAGCACTTATACATACAGCAATATAACGTTGTATGCAAGGACACTTATGTACTTTCGGTATCCAATACAGTAATGGCAGATCTAGTTATTCTTTAGTTGAAATTCCAAAGGAACATAGAACAGACCTTTGATTATCAGTAATGGGAGATCAATTTATTCATCTCTAGTTGGAATTACAAAGGAACATAGACCTATGATTATCAGTAATGGGAGATCCATTTATTCATCTTTAGTTGAAATTACAAAAGAACATAGAACAGACCTATGATTATCAGTAATGGAAGATCCATTTATTTATCTTTAGTTGAAATAACAAAGGAACATAGAAAAAAGTAAAATCACAAAAATACTGAACTCCGAGGAAAATTCAAAAAGGAAAGTCTCTAATCAAATGGCAAAATCAAAAGCTAAAACACATTAAACGAATGGATAACAACTGTCATATTCCTGACTTGGTACAGGGATTTTCCTTGGTTAATTTATCTCTAATGGAAATTTCAAAATTTCAATGGAACATGTGATTATCCAGGATTTGGTAATGAACACCTAGGGTTGTGGTAGATTGATTAATTTATCTCTTAAATTTCAATGTGTGTGAACACCCTTACAACTTTAACATAGTTAGAAAGAATGATCAACGTCTTTTTTGCACGATCTCACGATGTCTTGAATAATCCTTAGCGTATTATATACAATTTGAAAGTTGTTTTTCGACTTAAGTATTTGATGTGAAATTGCAGAAATCTCTCTGATAGTTTTGCGGACCCCATCATTACTTCGTATATGGTTAAAAAATTTCGGTGTCACAGATAATGATATGTTATTTATGGTTTTGAAAACAAGCAGGCTACACATTTAAGGGAGACAACAAAACTGATGAAACTATTAGTGAAAGTGCTTTCTAAAAATCTAAATGATACAAACACAAAATAGATAGAAACGCCAAGAATACAATACTTCAAACAAACTTTTTTAAGTCATTTTTTAGTAACAACAAACAAAAGAACTATGTCAATTGGACCTGCTTTGATACTATAAATGGCCTTGAATTTTTACTAGATAACATTTTTGTTCGCTATGTAGATTCCGTATATCGTCAGGTTATCGGAATTCCCATGGGGATTAACTGTGCACCACTTAATGCGGACCTGTTTCTGTATTGTTATGAGTTATAATTTATGACTAAAATCAGCAAAGACCCATCGAAACAACATCTGATTCAAAAATTTAATAACACTTTTAGATATTTAGATGATATATTGGCTCTCAATAATGACGACTTCAGTATGTACACTTAAGAGATTTATCCTGCTGAACTGACTTTAAATAAAGCTAAAACTAACAATGAACACTGCCCTTTCCTGGATCTTGATATCTTTATCTTTAACGAGAAGCTTAATACCAAAATTTATGATAAAAGAGATGATTTTTCATTTCCTATTGTTAATTATCCATTTTTAGATGGTGACGTTCCCTTGTCGCCATCTTAATCTTATGGTGTTTATTTATCTCAACTTGTTCGATTCGCTCGTGTATGTAACAACGTATTTGATTTCAACGAAAGAAATCTCTGTATTACTGAAAAATTATTATACCAGGGTTTTCGATATCACAAACTTGTCAAAACATTTACTAAATTTTATCATCGGTACAAGGACATCATTCGTAAATATAAATCAACATGCAGACATCTTATACGTTCAGGTATTTCACATCCAATATTTTATGGTAATATTCTTTGCAAAGCACAAAAATGTCGGCATTCACCTCAAAAGCTAACCAAACCTTTAAACAGACTTATTCGGAAAGGATATAGTTACGATACTGTTGTCAAGTCATTAAGGATTGCATATTTTGGTATTAATATTGATTCTTTCATAGGGTCTTTCGAAAATAAACACATTTATTCTAAAACCAATTGTTGGCATGATACGGGTTATGTTCTTCTCATATATTTTATGATAGTATGATACTAAACCCCTAACGGGAGGGATTGTACTTGATTTTCATATGATGAAGACATAATCTTTCAATCAGTTTAATTAAGGTCTGGAGCTGGCATGTCAGTAACTGCTAGTAGTCCTTTGTTCATTTATGTATCATTGTCATTTTACTTAGTTTCTTTTTTACCTATTCTGACATCGGACTCGGACTTCTTTTAAACTGAGTTTTACTGTGCGTATTGCTATGTGTTTCATTATTCTACATTGGCTAGAGGTATAGGGGGAGGGTTGAGATCTCACAAAACATGTTTAACCCCGCCGCATTTTAGCGCCTGTCCCAAGTCAGGAGCCTCTGGCCTTTGTTAGTCTAGTATGTTTTTAAATTTTAGTTCATTTAAATATTTTGGAGTTTAGTGTGACGTCCATTTTCACTGAACTAGCACACAATTTTAGTTAGGGGCCAGCTGAGGACCACCCCCGGGTGCGGGATTTTCTCGCTGCATTGAAGATCCATTGGTGGCCTTCGGCTGTTGTCTGCTTTTTGGTCTGGTTGTTGTCTCTTTGACATATTCCCTATTTCCATTCTCAATTTTATTTATAATCATGCTGCCTTCATGTGAAAAATTACAGTGTTAAAGTTGTACGTATTATTTCTTTAAAATAAATCTTTATCTTTAGGGTCACCGAAAAAAGTACAACAAAAATACCGAACTCTAAGGCAAATTGAAAAAGAGAAGTCCATAAAAACAGGCAATATCAGATGCTATCGATCAACGGAACAAGTGAAGAAACAACTGCAGCAATGAATTATATTCGACTTGATTTTGATTATGAAACCTCACTTGATTTTTGAAAGATTTATTTGTAGATCTTTATAAAATCAAAACGCTTGTTAACGACGTCACCTACATTGCATTACAAATAATCGTTTACTGTCATTGACTATTCTTTTACACGTGTAACTAATAAATTACAGTCTTTGATCATTAGTTATTATTTGGCAGATAGAATAAACTATGCATAAAACTAATATTTATTTCAATATCTTTTAATCAAAGGATTAGCAGATTATTATGTATACCATGTATCATATAACAAATATTGTAAGTAAGAACAGGAATTACTACGCAATGGCGCTTTCCATAGTGATAAGTCTACGTCTGGTATATCGTCACATGGAATTCTCTTGTTCCTAGTAAAAAGAAAACCATAACAAAAAAATAACATCATATTAGGACAAATAAACCTTCATTTGAAATTTGTTTATACATAAAATGTTTTAACAAAAAGTTAAGAACTTTCTATTGTTCAGTTTGTTTCCTCAAATGTCAAAAAGGAAGAGAATCAAAATTATTATAGACTAATCTCTTTAAATAATCTTTCCTAGGGACCTATGAAAAGTCAATCTCACCAAAATAATGGAAAACGAAATTAATTGCCAATAGTTGCTTCCACTTTATTAAAGTCATTATATTATTTAAAAAAAAAAAAAAATTACGATTTTGGCTGTTTGTGGTATGTTTATTTGTAGTAAGATATCAAAGCAATGATTCAGATCCATATTAGCTGATTTTGTGTGTTTGTTTCTCCTTCTTATTATTCTAATTTTTGAGTGTTTCTTTCCTTTTGATTCTTTGTTGTCAATTGCAACGTGCGCTACAGTGTTTAAAGTCCATGTTTAATGATAAGTTTTGCTGTATAGATTATCAGCTCTATGTTCTTGTTCAAGAGTAGCTTTCCATACAATTGAGTTGGAGTTACGATAATTAATGAAGCAGCTCTAGAAATTATTTGAACTAGATTTTTGTAATTATTTCAAACAACTCAAAACATCTTTTATTTTCTTTTTAAACATTATAATGGGTACATCATCTTTATATGCTTAACCATTTAAGTACACGTTGTAGTAATTTTATTCAACAATTAATGGGGACTAAATTATTCAAAGTTAGACTCAGTTATAAGATTTTAAAAGGTAATATCCATGCAAGCGTTAGAATTTCGTTACTCTTCAATGTCAATAAGATGTTTTTGGAAACAGATGTGTGTAGTTTTTACAAAATTGCGATGTTTACTTACAAGTTTCTTTCCGGAAGAAGAAACATATTTTCCTGTATTTTACTAATACCAAGGTTGCGGCAAAATATTTTGGAAACACGTGCGTTTTCTTTTATAGATCTAAGTTGCTCTGAAAAATAACAAGCACTTCAAAAAAAGATAACACTGGCGGGTACATGTATTTCCTTGCAAGCAGGTTTGTCATAAATTTATTGTACTTGTATGAGGGTGTGAATGGGGGTTTACAGAATAGAGAATAATGAGCAAAAATATAAAGAGTAGAGAAAAATGGACAAAAAATAAAAAAATAAAGAATGATGAGGTGCTAAAATATCAAGAACAGAGAATAATGGACAATAGAGAAAACTGGCCTTAAAATCAAAGAATACAGAATTGAAGGACTCCCATCCAGACCCTCTTGTATTTCACAACATCATGATTCTAAATGTACCATAATAATTGTAATTTTTCGATAGTGCACATCGTCAAGAGATTTGTTTGTCTAAAAGGAATCAACTCCACATCCTTAAATCAAAACATGTATTGTATAACAAAAACATTAGAACATGACCAACTATGTTTTTTAAACCTAAACAAATAGATATATCCTGTTATTTAGATTCTTTTCATTTTGTCTTTCCGCTCTCTTGTTTGCTTAAGACTAGACGGGAGGTATGTAAAATCGCATCTAGATATTATAAGAAAAGAAGAGAAAATGATTTATCTTTACCTTTAGTAAAGGAAAACACCTGGCCCGGCCGTTCATACCAGAACCTGTCGCCTTGTTTCATTCGTTGATATTGAAATCCCAACAAACACTGGAACGTTGGTCCAATATTGAAACCTTGGTCTTTTTCTAACATAGCACCCACGAATAAATCAATATCATCAGGATCACTGAAATCAAATGATGAATGGACTACAGAAATGAATATTTTGCATCAATAAATTCACAACGCTTTTTTGGAAGTCAAAACGTTTGTAAATCTTGAGAAGAAGACTGAATTATTTCTTATTCTTTTAGTGCGATTTTATTCCTAGTAATTTGACAAATGTCGAAATTTTGGCTTTTCCATAAAGATTTCCCAAATAATTTGTGCTATGCCAAGTTGTGCTATACCAATATATCATTTTTTTTTTTGCTAGTTCACACAAATAAAAATGTTCCCACATACACGAATTTGCACACACTTACCACACACACAGAGCAAGTTAAAAATCGACAAAGAAGCAAAGGCAAAAAGTGAAGATACGTTAAAAATTGAAAAATTAAAAAAAACGAGTAAAGCTGGATTTCACCTTTCCTGCTTACTTATACAATTTCATTAGTGCCTCCCCAAACTTTCCAAATTTGTTGAATAAATTAATAGGTTCGAGGCCACAGAATTTCCGCCATGTGTTGTATCCCGACACTCCTTGGTCCCGTCCTCTCTGTATGTTTCTGGCGACAATATCAGATCCTGGTGGTTCTGGTAAACGGAGTAATGTGTTTCGCATCCCATTGACAAAAAAGCTGTAATGACAAACTACGTATTTACAATGTAGGGGGCAGTAACTGTCAATATAATGAAAAGGCTTGGTTGTGTACACTAAGTAAGTACCGTAAATTCAGAAATTATTGCGTCCATTTATTATTGCAATTTTCGAAGAATGGACATAATTGCGAGATTAATTATTGCAATTTCTGGAGAACATGCACACAGATATATGTATCAGATATCAGAATGCGAGGTCTTATTAATGCGATATTCAACCAGTCGCAATAATAAAAACTTCGCAATGATTTTAATTTTTGAATTGAAAGTAGTGCACACAAAAAAGTTCGTATAAAGATAAGTGGGTTTTAAGTGTATTTAATTTTCCTTTTTTCATCGGGGATGGTATATAACTCTTTAATAAAGTTCAATAATTTATAAACGTGCTTATCCTTTCTTCGTTTTTTGCCATGGCGTTGTCAGTTTTTCGTCAACGTATGAGTTTGAATATACCTTTGGTACCATTCTTTTTTTTTACCCCTCGAAATACCTGATGATATTTTTCTTGTGTAAGTGCACCAATTAGTTCAACAAAATTTCCCTCAAGCTAATACTAACAGTGATTTCATTTTTTCATGTTTTATGTTTTGCTGTTGAAAAGACCAAACTTCATTCCCAAGTTTATATTCGGGATTAACTACTCCCTGATTTGTATCTTCCTACGCAATCAAATTTTCGAGAAAGAATATAATCACAGCTTCAATTAAAAAACACCTTTCACAGATATTTTCCAGTTTACAGTATGAGAAAGTAGTTGTTTCCCTAGAGCCTTGTAAACTCTACAAAGGTATCTGATTGTGCAACTGTTCCTACTGTTGTCAGTTGTGTTGTGATCTTGAAACGTTGATTTCGGTTCTTGTCGTCTGAAAATTTACAGCTTCATTGTCATCAAAACATTAAGTAACCGATGAATATTATTATGTTAACAAATGTTATCTTTGTGTTTGGGTTGCTACACTATTTTAGACCTTTTTATAAACATTATTTAAACTTACTTATCAGTCTTGTTACTGGCTGTACAAGCTAAATGTCGTCCTAGAAATGGAACATGGATTCCATTGTTTTGTTGCAGAAGTCGCGGATTTTCAAATATATCCTTTAGTTTATTTACAGCCACTGTGTTGCAGTCTTCGTCCAAAAAGTTCTGCTCATTTGTTACTTGGGAGTGACCAAAACGATGTGCTGCAACGTTAACAGAATTCAATACTTGTGGATTAATATCTTCGTCATAGGGATCACTGAACAGATCTTCGTCCACATCTCCTGAGAATAACTCAAATCTCTGCATTGAAGTTTGACCAAGAATTAGAGGAAGAAAGTCATTAAATGTAATATGTTGAAACATAGCTATCACTATCTTCCGCGCTTCCTGGAAAACGGTTTCATCTTTCCAATGCGGGTTCAGCATGCGTAGTTCTGAAGCAATACGGTTATGTTCCCTATGCCAAGCTAAATGCTGAACGTTCAGCATTGGTACTTCCACCACTCGACTGTCACCTACAAATTGCAGTTATCAAGAAATAATCACCAAAGATATACTACCAAAATATAAAAAAGTTGAATGTCTATATCATGTTTTTGCAGCAAAAGTTTATGAAAAACATACCAGCCAAGGTAAATGCTGAATAGTAAGTATTGATGCATCCGCTATGCGATTGTCACCTACAAATTGCAAATATTTAGCAGTTTACATTAAAGATAAATTACGTAAATAAAACGTTGAATGTCTATATCATGAATGAGTGTCTAGAAGGGGTCTACTAAACAGAGAGAATGGTCAATAAATACAAAATGAAATGGCAAAAAAAAAAAAAAAAAAGAATAAAGCAAAATAGGCAAAAAATATTAAGAAAAAAAGTATAACAAAAAAACTCCAAGGCAAATTCCAAAAGGGGATGTCCATAAAAACTGACAAAATCAAACGGTATCAGTCAATGAAACCAGTGAAAACCAACTGCCATATTCCTAACTTGGTACAGGCTGTTTCCGAAGAAAATGGTGGATTAAACCTGGTTTTATAGAAAGCTAAAACTCCCACTTGAATGACAGTTGTTTATAGTTCCGTTATATTGACAAAGTTGGAAGAGCAAGCAAAACAAACTAGAAAAAAAATGGGGTGCTAAAATATATAGAATATAGAGTAATGGGCAAAATAAATTGAGAATAGAGAAAAATGGTAAAAAAATGAAGAATAAGGAAATAAAGGATCCCATCCAGACGTTCATGTATATCCAGCATTTCAAGCTGACATGACAAACATACTAGAATTCCCAATCTAAGTCTGTTAACTTGACTTTAGAGATATTTTTACTTGACATAAGTATTTTAAGCCATAAGCCATAAGCCACCTTTCCCGATTTTGAACGGTAAGAAGTATGTAGGATTACGTTTACATTTAATTTGATTTGTACTTTTGTTTACCATTTTTTACCTTATTCAGTGGCGTAAAATACTATAAAATATATAGATGTACAGTTACATTCTGTTCAGAAATGAGAATATTAGCACTATAAATGTTGCTTCATGTCAGCAACCGGACACACATACCTAAATGACATAAAAAGCAACAAAAAGTCTTTAACTTTTGGAATATTACAAGATCGTGTCTTCTTGTATTGCTTAAAAAGTAGCTATATACAATCTTCCATGAAGTACAGCCTATGGTGATAAATTCAGTGTAACACAAAGATTTCAGATCAGTATGTGAGGTATTTTGATCTGGCTTTCAGTCACTACAAGCGTTTTTTTATACTGTATACATGGTATCTTATTGTCTACTTGTTTGTATGTCTACCTTTTTTGTTATATAATGCTCTTATTTCATTATCAAAACCTGTTCTTGTGCTGTTTTACAGTTTTCTTCTTTTTGAATGCTTTCGGAAGTCAACCAATCGAAACAAAAAGTGGAGATTTCAAAAAACTTCACTGTAGTCGCGTTTTAGATTTCAATGAACGTAATTTATGAATAAATAGTAATTTTTTAGTCACAGATTTAGTTACTACAAATTGATTAAAACTTTTACTAAATTCTTCCATAGATACAAATTTAATACTTGGTTAGGAAGTTTGGCTGTTCCTGTATAATTCTGATTAAAAACAGGATATCACATCCTAAATTTTACAGTGATATTGTTTATAAAGCCCGTAAATTTAAATACGATCCATGTCAACTCATTAATCCTTTGAATAAAGTCATTCATAAAGGTTCTCAATTTAACACCGTTTTGAAATCATTGAATATTGTGTTTATCGGTACTAATAATGATTTTGTTTTTGATAAATTAAAATATAATTAAATATATCTTGTTATATATGTACAGTGACTTATAATCCTACATCATGTCGATATTTTTACTAATGTTTTGGCATTGCACAAGGTCATCCATTTCTAAGACTGTTCATGACGTCCTAATACTAAATCCATTGGATGTGTATTGATTGACACTTCAGTCTGGGATAACATGATTTATTTATTAGTTATAATTAGCTCAGAACTAGCTTTCAGTAACTGCGAGCGAGTACTCTTATATCGGTGCTTAGTGTCTATTGTTTTTATGTTACTTGGTTTATTTGTGCTTCGTACTGATTTGCTGAGTTAAATAAAGGCAACAGTAGTATATCGCTGCTCAATAGTCATAATTCGATTAAGCAAAAACAAATCCGGGAAACAATTAAAACCCAGGGAAACACATCCACTATAAGAAGAAAACAACGGAACAACAGAAACACTGAACTACAACAAAAGCAAACGCCAACATGCATAGAAACGGTCTGTAGATAACAACTGCCATATTCCTTACTTGGTACAAGACATTTTACGAAAAAAAATGTGGGTCGAACCTGGTTTTATGGCTAGCCAAACCACCACATGGCAATGTTACAAATACTGCAAAAAAAAGACAACACTACGTGACAGGAATTCAGTACAAACAAACGCAAAAACACTCACCACAGAGAAATACATAAATAATTAAATAATATTACATAACAACAGGTAAACCGCAGAATAACAACATACACCTCCCATGAATTGACGACAGCACACTAGGACACCACAAACGAAATATAAACTGCGCGTCACATGAATAGATCAACATCACAAAAAGTGACGTATTTTTTGTAACGTTTATATCATAACAGGTAAATTTCTAGAAATAAAATAAAATAGATTTGTTTTATTTATAGACACTTACAAGAATGTTAAATTGGGATTGAGTTTGTAATGGTGTTATTTTGCTATTTGCAACTGATTTTTACAACTTGTTCTTATGTTGTTCTGTAACACAACTGTCCAAGATTACGGGAGGGTTGAGCGCCCTAAAGTATGTGCCTGTTCCAAGTCAGAAATCTGTAATTCAGTGGTTGCCGTTGGTTCATGTCTTTCATATATGTTTTTCGTAAATTGTATTGTATAATTGTATGATAACACTTGGTAACATGAGAAATTTCACCTGTGTTGACCTCCGTCATAAATTCTTCTTAAATTCTGGACAATGTGTGAAATGTGAGTTCAGTATATAATTATTAATTAATTTACTTAGCCAATGGTACTTTCTTGAAATAAGAGTTGCAATATAAGTAATTTCCAACACAGTCTTAACTTTAATTTTAACTATCTGGTTTTGAAAGTGAATTTATCATGTAGTTAAACACAGGTGAAAGTTTTTATGTAAACAAGTGTTATCATATAAAATGTAAATAGACTCCAAATCAAGGGAAATAATTAATAAATAAATAAACAAATCTTGCCACAGTACCATTTGCATTTGACGCAACACAGCCACATATCAATCAATCAATTACAAATATTGCCAGTACATACTAGCAAAGGTTTTTACTTTTGCTTTTATTAACATGGTATAGGGTAATACTTCCAATATATATTTATAACTGTTATATATCAAATAATACAAATAATATATTTGGAGGTGAAACATCTAAAGACCCCTATTCAAATGATAATTTAGACCTAAAACTTTAATTAGTACCTGCGACTGGACATTTTTTTGGCTTAACGGGGTTAAAGCAAACGTTAACCCCAGCTGGTGTTGGTAAAAGATTATCATCTGTTTTCAACAAAACTGAAAAAAAAACATATTCAAGAAAGCAAATAAAAATCCATTTGTCTGGATGAAAAGAACAACACAAACATTGTTGTATTCAGATATATATATAGTAAATGCAGAATTATGTCATCAAACACTACAATTGAACCTTATTTGAAACCAGGTTTTTATGAACTTCCTACTTTTTGCATTTACCTTACATTTCGGTATTTTTGTTAAACTTTTTTAGTGTAAAACCATATTCTAAGTTCAGAATATCATATCTTGATACAATTTATATCTAATTGAATATTTTCTTTTGAGGAAAGTAACAGTAGTTTACCGATGTTCAAACCTCGTAAATCATATTCGAAGATAAATCTATGTTAAAAATACTGAGGAAATCGCATTTACTCAAACAGGAGCGAGCCCGGATGAGATGGTGTAAATGTATTATGCATGAAAAGTATAACAAGAATCACAAAAAATACAGGGTAGTAGTATTCACATTTTTTGAAAATTCTATGCATTTGTGTTAGACTGAATTTCAGTAATCTTGTTGCCTTCTACGTAGCACTAGTAATTTTAAGATACCTATTAACAGTTAAAGAAAAATAATATGTTGAAAGCAGGCAGAGTTCTGAACAGTGTTTACCAAAAAGTAATGACAATATACGGACATATACTTTTATCTTTAACAGATTGTTTTGTCAAAGTACATGTTGTAGGCAATTTATTGTGCAGTTGACGTTATAAGTAGCAAACATGGCAACTGATCAAATATACTTCAGCGAAAACAAATACTAAAAAGTCTATTCGTGTATCAAAATAAAACAAAACAACAAAGTAGGCATACAAGCGAAAACACTCACAGCTTCCAGGCAATCGCAAAAGTTTGCTCAATTCTGGAGTACTTCCATACACCACACTGGCATCGACGAAGGCTGTTGCGAGGTTAACTTGTTGTCTTACTGCAATATCGATAAAATGCATATAAACGAATAAAACACATACTTAAATAATATTAAATAATACTCCAAACCGAAAACGACCGAACCCAAACGATCGCTTCATGGGTTACTTGTAATTTCGCAATTAGCATTTAAATGTTTATCTCATCCAAACAACATAGACAAACAATTGTCCATAAACTTTCAATCTTGACGATAGCATAATACATCTGCTTTATTTTAACACTACAGGTAGGTTGGACAAACTTGAGATAAAATAACGAATAATTATAAACTATTCAGAAATTCTAACTTTATATTTTTTTCAAATACTTTCGTTATATACTTGCTTACCAAGTTCATAAAGCCAAGCCAATAAACAACTTAAACAATTCTGTCTATCAATTAAGGATTTTTTTTTTTAATCAGTCAAAGTTGATTAGATAAATGACCGTTTCAGGGCCGACAACTACCAATAGTTTTTTTTTTATTTTAACGATTTTCCTACCTCCATCGTCATCCATTGTTCCTCTTGCTCTTACAAAGTTTAAACACCCAGGTGGTAAATCCATATCGTTCTCTGGAATTTGAAGTGGAAAGCAGAAATCACGACTGAAACGAACAAAAATCTTATTTTGCAGAACTTTATAATCTTGATACAAGTAAAAACAAACCCAAAATATTAGTGATAGAAAAATTACAATATCATTATAAAACATTTTTGATGGATTGACAGACAAATAATGACTGTAAATTCGAAAAATAAAATGCGTTCATTCATTATTGCTATTTTAGACCGATACATTAAAATGCGACGATTTATAATTGCGATTGCAAAAATGTTGCATACTTATCATGCTATCAAAATTTAAAATGCGAGTTTTTAATTTGGCGCAACCTACCCGTGGCAATTTTGAAGTTATATAGATATCTCAAAAATTTTGAATTTACAGCAGTTAATTTTCTATTTAATTATAGTTGTTAAAGAAATAGAAATGCAAGAATAGTCTTTATTAGCCAGAGAACATCATGTAAACAAATACTGCATGAGGGGAATTTTTCCACAAATTTATATATATTTTTTCTACTATGTTTAATAATGATGATTTAACTATAAAATTATCTGTTTATTATAACTAATTGATTAAGAGGCGTTTAATAGATGCAAACAATAAAGCGTGTGATAAATTCGACAAGTCATATCTATACATACTTATCTCTGTACGGGTTTTCACAGCAGTCATTCTCAGAAAATGCTTCGAAAATAAAATAAATACATTTTTAGGTAACTACTTACGATTAAACATATATCACATTTAACATGTTGAAAAGGTACACCACTGTCGAAATATGGGAGAATTAAAAAATTGTGCATGAGTGACTTTAACTGATATTTATCTTTCCACGGATTGGCCTTTTATGCTAGTTATTTTACCACGAGCAAAAGCGAGGGGTAAAGTATCGGAATAAAAGCCAACCCGTGGTGAAATCAATATAAATCAAGTCCCTATGAAATATTTCTATTCTAATTGGACAAAAATGGCAATTATTTTGATTCGAAGCGCTCTAGGTGAAGGCAAATAGTCATTGCTGTTTCTGTAATTGAACACACTATCTATATTGATGTAAAAGACGAAAAAACTGAATTAGTGACATGCTTACACTATGAACAATAAACTTGACATGTTTGGATGAAGTCAAATGATTATCTAACGTGGAAGTTTGATTAGAACAACAAAAACAAGAGAGGCATTCAAACTCATTAGTCGAAACTAAACTCACAACGCCATGGCTAAACCAGAAAAAGACTAACAGAAAAACAACAGTACACAAACCACAACATAGAATACCGAAGACTGAGCAACACGAACCAGTCCTGACGTTGCTGATCATTTGATAAACTATACATTTGGAATTTACCACGGGTGTGTACTTAAAGCGTTACAGAACGTCATATTAGAATTCAAAATTAAAAAATGTTAAATTCAGTACGAGTCTTCATTTGTCCGTTCTGAGCTAACAGTCTGTAGTCCACTGACTTCTGTTGTTGCCAACTGTCACAACTGGGTTTATCTGCGTAGATGAGATCGTTAGTTTTAAAGTTTTGCATATTTTGTTACCTCTGTCTTTTACTTTACTTTGTGATATGAGTTTTGCTCATAAATGAACAGCATGCGATACAACCTGTGCTGACCTCTAGTTTTTCACATTCTTGTCGTTTTGGCTGTGGGGATAACAGAATTTTTAGCAATGATACTTCATCCCATACTTGTAAATGTTCTAGATAAGCCATATGATATGAACATTATATTTTTTCAAATTTGTAAAATGTATTTGGACTTCACAATTATGGTACATATCTGAAATCAAATGTACAAAACATTCATTGCTATACGTATGAATAAAGGGACATGTCCAGTAAGATAGTAGCCAAAACAAGTCAAAACATCGGGAGGTCAACATAATTATGGTCGTCTGCCATAGGCAAGTGTCTATCCCTAATTAAAGCTCCAAATCGCCCGATTGCAGGGAAATTGAGGATACATTACACTTACAAATGAAAAAAAAAAGCGTTCATACCTAAGGATTATCTGGTTGACAGTTGTTGAATACCTTTGTCATATATAGCCACAGGTACGTCTGATATGTAGTAGCCACAATCCCTCCTTCTCTCTTTTTTTTTTTTGGTATATTGATACGGTAATTTTCCATTAATTAACTATTAAAAAATATCTGAAACACAATCATTTGTGTAATCCCCCTTTTTACGAAACACGTGTCTAAGGTATGTTTCGTTAGTATCTAGTCAACACTGTTTATATCCAAGCAATAGTGAGATTACATGATAAATATCTGAAAGGTAAGCAGATTAAACGACACATGTTTTTGGACCAAGCTACTTGTGGTAATCTTAAAACCTATATTTTCAGAGTCAAATAAATAATATTGGGACCATAAGACCAAGACAACTGTCTAATTTTAAATCATCTGAAGAGTTAGTTTAAGTACAATTTGCTTATAATATTTGACAACTGAATACTTAGTTTAAAATGAGTCATATGAGTATTTCTTTGTAGAAGAGTTGATGACCTTAGAAAAACCTACGATTCCAAGGTGATCAAATCCTACTCAAAGCACGTGTTTAACTTTGAGAAAGTATTTCAAATATATAAAAGAGCCTATTTGTCAAAGAGATAAAGGACAAGGAACCAGTCTAAATAAGTTCTTACATGGTATATCAGTTTGAATGATGTCGTGTGCTAGTAGTTGGGCATGCGATACAACCTGTGCTGACCTAATTCTATCTCTCTGTATAGGTGGTCCTAAATCTTCGTCCATTATTGCTTGTGAAATTAAACGAGCGTTTGGTAATTCATCACCATTTGTTGCAACACGGGGTAATCCTGTACCTATAAAATGTCCAAATAAACCAAACTTGTTGTTGAATTTACATGAGTCGTATATCTTGTCAAGTTTGAGTAACATTTTTTTTTGATAATATAAGAATTGCAAGTTGCATGCTAAAATGGGGGATAATAAGAAAAAAACATTCAGAAGAAAACTTTGGGTATACAGAACATGATGTTTTATGATTGATGTCGCGGTAATTATCTGATATCTTTAAAAAGCAAACCATGACTTGGTAGGGTTTTAAAATTTTCACGCCATTACTCAATCATCTGTTAATAACGATGAACCAAAACTGTATTGTCATGACAGCAATCTATGGAAATGAATAAAACATTACTGTAAATTTAATTATTAAAAGAGGCCATCCAACTGGCACTGGAAATTGCTAAGGACGCTTAAGTGGACTTGCGATCTAGAACAGGCGTGCAAGGCCAATGAAATATTTGAATCATTGGATCTATCTCTAGTCCTGCTTGTGCAACGCCGGTCGTCAAAGTCCATGATAATAAAGAGGTAATGGTTGGGCAGAGTAGAAACCATTTCGTTACTACATTATAGTGTCCTACCAAATTTATGTCGAACTTTCTATTTTTAAAGTGTTCGAAATGTCATAATTCGTAAACAAAACATTAAAAAAATAATTTCAAATACTTTATTGCCTTAATCCCATTCCAGGAAATAATGGGATTAGAATATCTTTATCCTAAAAAGTGGAATATTAAAGCACGAATGATCTGACATGCCAAGTTAAACTTAGTTTGTGTGGCTCTTATGTTATAATATCAATATTGAAATAAGTTGATAATGAAGTTCAGATATCAAAACGAATAATGTCAGTATTAGTATAATAAGAATTCATTTAGGTATTATTAGCCTAAGGAGGATGTAACTCATTGTTGGTTAATCGTTCACATTCTTTGCAGCACTGACTTCAACATTTTCATAGACTAAAAGTATGCGAACAACGACATTCTTGCAGATATATCAAGTATGTACATATATATATATATTCCGATTGCTCTAGGGCTGATATTGACCGAGGGCTGATGATACATCTGAGATGAAAAATGACATGTTATGATCTTTTTATCATATGCTTCAACAATGGAGAACAGTTTAATATATTGACCCTTTTAAAGTGGTTCTCATATAGAAGTTCAAAAAGTGAAAAGTGTACAAATGTAAAAACATCCGATATGAAATCTTTCTATCATATGCCTCAACAGAGGAGAAAAACAAAAGTATAATATATTTTTATATTGACGATAAAAAAAAATTCAACAAAACATAATGAACACTGTTTGGAAAGTCAACATTTGTAAAGTAACTTGCTAAATTATGCTGGAAACTTTGAAAAATGCATTTATTGTATCATTTTATTTGCATTTTACATTAAATATTTTCCTGTTTACTAATATTTGTTTTGTACCCTACTTTGTTATGTTTTTTCACTAAAACGTACCATTGGGGTGTATTTTCCGGAATTTGCCGAGTAACGTCGGAAATGCATGCGATAATAGCCGGAAGCAGTTGAAATTTTTTTCATATCAGCCCGATAAGCACCATTTCGGAAAATATGGAACTCGCGTAAATTTAATGCTATTATGATACTGTAAAAATTATAAGTTATTTACTTTAAGTATATGATAATATTACATATTGAAGACTAATATTCTTACCATCTGCGTAATCAAATATTTTGGTCCCATTTTCATCAACAAATCTCCCAAATAAGGAGGTGGATTTTCCATATCCTGGATTCTCTATGTTGTTACACGATCCATCAATTGTTCTGTACTTGGCATAAACATCACCCGCTGCATTCAAACAGAAATAAGATTATTATATTTTTTTTCAAAAGTATGATCGAGTTCCTCATTTTGATTATGGAGAACAGCCAATTGATCTATTTAGAATAAGGAAACAACGACTGTTTGTAAATTTTTTTAACATATGACCCTCTTAATATCTTTACCACATGAGCTGTGATAATATAATTGATACCAATCTAATTCATCTGATCAACTGAAGAAATTCAAATATTTACCCTTTCACTCCATAGACCATAGAAAGGTCAAAGTACAGTTGTTCAGAATGCATTTACTATCTATTGTTTCATAAAAACCACAAAAAAAATTATTAAGTCTGGTTAAAATCGGTTTCGACAGGTTTTCTCAGCAGTAACATACCCTCTGCCCCATTGTATCGTGTTTACATATCTCAGTTGATACGTTATGCTCGTGCATGTTTACACTATACGGACTTCATATACAGGAGTGTGCTTAATACGCAGAAACTGCACCAACAGAGTTATGAGGAGGAAAGATTAAAAATGACATTACGTAAATTCTATGGACACCATCACGAATAAGTTGATCTATACGATGTGTCTGTGTCTAAACTAACTATCAACATTTTTACCACGTCTTAGATTGTGGTTTACCATCTACGTCGTCTGGTCTGCCAAGCCAAACGTGACCTATTCCCGAATGTGACTGTTTTGCCGAGTGTGAATTCGCATTGCTATTAGACGTGTCTCGGTATTTATACATCCAACATTCATGTATTTAGGTATGATGTTTCTTTTGTAAGTCTTGTTGGATATTGTGTTATGTCTTATCGGTTGTTGTTTGAATTCTATTTTTATTTTCTATATGTATGTAAAAGTTAAGATAATTTATCAGCTAGTTCATTTATATGATTTTTAGTTTAAAGCAACTATATGCACAGGATTTATTTGTTTTTACAGTTTTGATTTAGAAGAAAAACCGACATGGTTTGAAAATACAAATAATTTCATCATTACTAACACAATTCTATATTAATATTCTTGTAATGATTAGACAATACATAAAATAACACCATTACAAACTCAATCACAATTTTATATTCTTTTTTCAGAAATTTACCTGTGATAAAATAAACGTCACAAAAAATACGTCACGTTTTGTGGTGTTGAAACATTCGTGTGACGCACAGTACATAATTCTATTGTAATGTGCTGGTGTACTGTCGTAAATCCATGGGAGATATCTGTTGTCTGTGGTTTAAATGTTGTAATGTACTATTAATTTATTATTTATGTATTTCTCTGTCCTGAGTGTTTTATTTGCACTGTATTCCTGTCACGTAATGTTGTCATTTTAGCGGTATTTTTAACATTGCCATCTAGCGGGAGGTTTTGCTAGACATATAATCAGGTTGAACCCACCATTGTTTTCTTAAAATGTCCTGTACCAAGTCAGGAATATGGCTGTTGTTATCAAATAGTCCGTTTCTATGTATGTTGGCGTTAGTTTCTGTAGCAATTCAGTGTTTCTGTTGTTCCGTTGTTTTCCTCTTATAGTTGATGTGTTTCCCTCGGTTATGGTTTGTGACCCGGATTTGTTTTCGCCTAATCGATTTATGACTATTGTACAGCGGTATACTACTGTTGCCTTTATCTATAGGTATTTCTATTGGCAATTATTGCGCCTCTTCGATAGCAAACTTTTTTCTGTTCGTTGACACAAGGGTAACAAACTGTGTGGTTAAATATATATTCTCGTCCTTGAGGAAAGGAGTACCTAACTGTGTGGTAAAATAAACATTTTTACTGTTGATAAGAGGGATACAAAACTTACTGGTTAAATGTACAGTCAAATCGTTCATTAGAGGGGTACCAAACTGTTTGGTTAAAAAATATTCTTAATGATTAATGATTTTAAGTTTGGTTTAAGTGACACACATCAATTCAACTGAGCATACTTCCAAATTTTTTTGTTCTAAAACTGGTGATTATACATTCCTGTTTTTTATTTTTTGTTGTGTTTGAACGTTCCTGATGAATCTAAATATCCACATGATCCAGAAGAACGCTTCGGACCCTCGGAACTTATTAAGTACTGCCTTATTCTGAGTTAAGGTGGTACCCAACACCTTGACTAATATTAATTTGGCTCGTTTAATTTTCATAAAATTTTGACAAAATGTTTACTTTGACCCTTTGACAAAAATGTAAAATTTCAAAAATTTGAACCAACCACTTTATCAGAAAAATTTCGTTGGTTATATAGCAGTTTGACAAACACTAATTTTGATCATTGAGAAGCTTAATATTTCCTTAACAAAACAACGTGATTAAAACGTTTAGCTGATTTTTACAGAGTTATCTCCCTGTAGTGTTAGGTACCACCTTAAGTCCTCAGAGTCAAGTGTTTCCCACCACTTAAACGAAAGACGAATTATGAACACTAAGGTATTTAAGAGTATTACCGCAGCCATCACTAGAGCCACCAATCCACTTGATTCGTCTAGGACTGTTAAGAAAATATATATCATGAATACTAAACAAAGTTTAAAGTTGTTTCCTTAGAATAAAAACAAATTGATTCCAAATTATGCAGTTGAGTCAATTACTTGTTTATTAGACTCGTTCGAAGATTTATATTGTTAACCAATTCTGTTATTTGGATATTCATTATTCGTATTTTTATATTTAGTTTCAAATATTTTTATTATGTTAAAGAGGTAAACTCCTTGAAACTTTTAATGGGAATTCGTCGGTATATGGGATATAATCTCTCCTCTTTTTGTGGAATCATTTTAATATACTGTGGATTTATGAATTTTCGTACGTACCAATGTTCGTGGATTTAGGAAAAATTGTATTTTCGTTGATATTTAATTCCTGATTTTAAGTCTGCATACAAGCCAATGGAAAATGTGTACCTTGTTAAACATTTAAATTCGTGGTTTATATGTACCCACGAAATCCACGAAAATTGGTATCTCTCGACTAATAATGAATCCACAGTATTTATTTTCAAAGAATATATAATTAGTTTCATGGTGATCAATTCCGTCCAAGTCACTTGATAAGATTGTCAATATGATACCACAAGTCCTATGCTCCTGCGTAAGTTGTGTATATTCGGGGGAGGTGGAGGGGTGGTAGCACTACTGGACGAAAAAACAAATATCCATACCAGTAACAGTCATTGTACGACTGCTTCAATCTGTGGAAGACTGTAAATGATTGCCAAATGAGCTGATAATAACTATTAGGGTTATGGCAGTTACCTTATTACGTAGTAACAGTTAATTTATATCTGTCCCAACACTTTAAGGGGTTGTGAAAAAACTAAATTGCTATCCACAGTTATTTGAGGACTGTTGCAGTTGTTTACGGCTTTGACACAGTAAAAAACTATTTGATACAGTCTTTCCAAAAGTTGTGGCAGCTGTATAATGTTTGTCTCAACCTGTAAATGGTTGGGACATTTGAAATTTGTTTTTGTCAACTTTTCAGACGTTGATGCAATCAAAAAATGTTTGCTACAACGTTTTTAGCGTTTTGACAGTTGTAAATTGTTTGTTACAACTTTTAAAGGTTGTTTCAGTCATTAAATGTTTATTTACAACTTTTTAAAGGTTTTCACAGTCGATAAATGTTTAAAACAAACAAATATTTTAGCGTCACGGTTGCAGCCGTTTAAAAATATTTTCACAGCTCAACCTCTGCATGGTTTGGCATAGTTGTGAATTCTGTGTCGTTTATAACTTGCTTTCATCATACCAGAAGCCTTTGTTAAAAATTAAAAAAATAATGAGGTTTAGAATTATTGCAAAAGATATTAATTTAGTTCATTTAAAGGGGCATTAGCTGTCAAATTCATGCTAACCGATTTGACTCAAATTCTCATAATATATTTATAACATACTAAAATGTATATCCAAATTACAAAAAGTTTAAGATAAAGAATTAACAGTGCAGGAAATCGATAATATTTCGAGTGTATTTTTGTCTAGACGTCATCTTACTAACCATCGAGATGATCTCCGAAGACTGCCGACGGTCATTTAACCCGATATAAATATAAATAGATAGTGACCACGTGGAATTGGATTTTTCTAGGTCTGTTTGATTTCATATTGTAGGTTAAAAGTATGTTTATCATCGTTTTTACCTCTATAGGAATGATTTTGTTGTGAATCGAATCAGTCAAACAAATGGTTAATCCTTGTTTCACTTTCATTGTTGACATTCTTTTCCTTTTAACAGCTGAATACATGTGTTACCCATCTGCAGCGAAAGGGTTAAATTGAAGGTCACATGAATACGGATTCAATGAGGTCGAATTATTCACTTGCAAGTGAATAATTCATCAGCAATTATTCTTAGGTTATTTTGACAAAAATGAACCAAACTGGATGCTTGAAGCGAATTGTTATTTCACTATTTCACTTTCATTAATGGTTGTACAAAAAAAAAATCATGTTTTATTTTTTTTTATTATATCTCGTAGCTAATGCCCCTTTAAATTTAAATTTGAAATAGTTTTGATAAATTATGTGGAAGTGAAAATGTTACGAAGTTTAATGAATCGTCGCACGGCACAACTGGAAAATTTAAAGAATATGATTACCTACAGCATAATAAATCGTTTCATTTGAATTGCTACTGTATGTCCGAATTCAGTATCCAGGAGTGATATTTTTCCATGATAAAGCCGTTCGACTTAGGGTCTATAAAGTTTTAAAGACAAATCTGTCAAGTTAACGGAAAACAATTCTTCACCGTAAACGATTTAGCTTTTTAAAATTTTTGCTGCATACTGTCGGCCGGCTGGCCAGTCGGCATAGTAAATGTTAAACAAAATCCTAGAATGGCAGATACAGATGTTAGACCACAATATAAGCTGAGCTGGAAACTGCATTCCGTGAGAAGAAATGAACAATATTTAAAGCATATATATTTATTTATGTATGATGTTTATATTTAATTGCGGATCCAGTATTTTGAAGGAAAAATGTGCACCAGGCACATTTTTTCTTTCTACAGGTATTCATGAATCTCCGTTCTATATGAGTATATCGCCGCACTCCTACACAGAAGCATACATGTACTAAGGCAACGTTAGCAGAGGAACTTGTCAAAAATTTATGCATTAGTCCTTGTTTGACTATGCCCTTCAAAAAGTCTTATTTTACAAGCCTGGGCTGTTTATCCTGTCGCCAACAAGACTGTATATGTGTGGATCTAACATGGCAAATTCGGACCTGCAATCCTTGGGGGTGGGTGTGACAAAATCTGACGTCTCATTCAAAGGACCTGTGACTTTTAAAATGTTCAAAACCAAAATTCAGATCAGTTTAAAGTGACCTATAGCTAGTGACCTGAGGCACTTTTTAAATATGACCTTGCGACCTATTTACGGTACCCTACTGGCCCATATGTTTCATTGTTTTATTTGTATGTTCAATTTCAAGTTCAAGTTCAAAAGCTTTATTTATAGACGTATATCAGTATACAGAAACATAAGCTCTATGGAGCTTTTATATCGTCTTATTACAAACAAAACATTTAAAACCAGCATGTTTAAAACAAAGGAAGCATACAACACACAAAATAGCTGCACAATCAAAGCAAATCATTACACTGAAGCATACATTTACCAATTGCATGACATGAAGAGGTTAAAATTTGTTAAAGTATGCAGAAATATTAAAAGTACCAGAAGCAATCAATATTCAAAGAATATAAAGCACTTTAAAACACATTAGCAGTTATAGCACATTAAGCAGAAAAGCACTCTAAATTAAGCATTAATTATTTGCAGGCATTGCATTGGTATGAACTACCATTCCAAGTAACAATAAGTTTAGAAAATTGGTTAAAATTGTTTTTTTTTCTAAAACTCGGGGGGTAGTTCATTCCAAAATTTTGCAGCTGTGTAGCGAAAAGAATTGATGCCATAGCTTGTTGTTCTTACCTGGGACTGTTCGACTGTTTTTCTATATCAGAAGGAATATTGGTGATTTTTATATATCAATCAAATCATGTAAATAAGATGGACTCTTTTTGTGTATAATTTTAAAAGTGTATATAGCTATTGATCGTAATCTTCTAACTTTAAGAGATAGAAGTTTTGACTTGTGTAAAAGATCTTCATATGAGTTATCATAATCCTCATAAACAAATCTCAGGGCCTTCTCTTGGGTTTTTTCCATCTTAACTGTGTTTCTTTCACTACAAAAATGCAAGGTGACTGGGCAATAATAAAGATTAGACAAAATAAAAGAATAATAAATTGTTAGAAGACCAAGTATATTCAGATATCTACCAATATACGTTTAAGAACATTAAGTTGACGAGAGACCTTCTTACAAATGTCAGATATATGTTTATCAAAATTTTAATCTGTAATCTAGTGTAACTCCCAGTAGCTTACCATCATTTTGACATTCTGTTATATTTCCTTCAAGATTAAAAAACAATATCATGATTAAAATATTTTTTGCCAATTGCCAGAACTTGGAACTTATCCGGGTTAGCTTTCATTAAATTGAAATCAAACCAGTACAGCATTTTGAGACTATCACTTTCTAAATTTTTTATAACATTCTGTATATCAAAATCAGCATAGGATAAGGTGTTGTCATCAGCATAATTATATATAGTACTATTGTCAACTATACCAAAAATATATATCTTTGTTCAAATTGTATACTGGTAGATTTCCGAAATACTGCTAATGAGTGGAATTCTCATAATCATAAATCTTACTGTAAACTTTTAAATCCCCTATCCACTTCACATATCACTCCAAGGGTGACTGGGGAATAGAAATATAAGGTAACTCTTGATCTTCTTCAGACTGACTGTTACAACCTTGCTCATGTGGGGCATTCGTTTGGTTGCCTTATTACAGGAACTACATATATATTGTATGATAGTATATTGTTAATTGTCTCGTCCTAAATATGCATGAAATATTTGTCACCGGAATCTGAATAACCAACAATCAATCAATCTTCACATGTATATATGTATAAAATGTGTTGCTAATGCTGGTTGACAAGTATTTCCATGGTTTTGCTTTATTACTTTTTGGATGTCGATTCGATGTACAATACTGAATACTTGCATTTTGAAGGCGTTTGTAGCAGTTGTAAAATATTTTAAAATAGAACATGTAAAATTTGAGAATAAAGTATGTGTTGAGAAAATTGAATTTGACTAAAAAGCAAATATTCACATGTTTTGCTGTGACAATTATTATGTTAGGTCACTTATTAAGCAAGATTGCATTATTAGTATATTTTTCTTCAAATATTCTGAGTCATGGACAGCAAAACAGTTTAATTTAATGAACATATATAATATATAGCCTTCACAGTGAGCAGGTGAGTATTTATATGATAGTTCAAAATAATACTTATCAACAAAATAAAACAATATTAGTATAAAATTCAGTTTCCTGAAACAGCGCATAAATATTCCATACACACAGTCATGACAGTTGCTCTTTTATAAAGGTTGATTAAACAAAATTTGTTTATTGTTTCATAAATACTATCTTCATCATGTTCATCATCTTCGCTAGCCAAGGGTTACGATCCAGTCCCCTCCTCTCCACCCTTGGCGGATTAAGATAGAATATCGGATCCACGAGGTAATGGTTCACATTGGTCGCAGTTGTAGCTGGCTGCATCCAATCAAAAAGCGCAATTAAGATGATCAAGTGTAAATGTAGAAAATGTAAATAAACAATTGCCACATGCTGATTGTGCAACAAGTCTTTACCCCTAAATCATAGGACGATATTTAAAGTTCTTAATGAACTAATTGGAGTTCCTGTGTATATTTCTGGGAAAAATGTTGGAATGTCAACGTATATTTTCGGTTTCTGTTTCACGAAATTTGTAAACACTCGACACAATTTTTTACACCTCCACACTGAAGAAAGTTCAAGAGCTACCATTGGTCAAGAATGATGTAGTCGGAATAGGCATGACTTTTATCTACCGGTAGATGGCGCAGAATTTTAATCATAAATGTTGGCT
Organism: Mytilus coruscus; assembly: GCA_017311375.1. Lineage (NCBI taxonomy): Eukaryota > Metazoa > Mollusca > Bivalvia > Mytilida > Mytilidae > Mytilus > Mytilus coruscus. The sequence goes on from CM029608.1 coordinate 41,662,190, forward strand.
TAATCTGCCAAGGTTGAAGAGGAGGAACTGGATCGTAACCCTTGGCTAGCGAAGATGCATGTTCATAAGGATTAATATTGAATAAAAGACGACAAGATAAAACGCTCTTTATTGATTCTAGCAAAAGCAAGAAAAAAGATGCACCAAGAATTCTTTAGTAACTTGTGCCGTTTTGAATTCGGAGAATAATATGTGCACTTCTGCGAAGGAACTTATAATTTATTTGAAAAAATACCTATATGGTCTGAATACTCATATGGTCCGACCATATGCGTATGGTTGGACCATATGGGTATACGCATATGGTCCAAATACTCATATGGTCCAGAACATATACAATAGTTCAAATAAAAATTCAAAAAAAATTTTTTTTTAATAGGTGTTTTCTTATTCAAAGAAAATAATCTCAAAAACTGAGTTGTGACTTTTTGTCCTGTGACTATTTGTCCGTGACTTTTTGTCCCAGACTTATGTCCTGTGACTTTCTGTCCTACATTCATACCCAACATCTCATTTGGATTTATATTTTGAATATTAGCATAAATGGTCATCCACATAAACAAATATGTCACATTTGAGTTTCTTTCTGTTTATTCCATCATTAAAGGATAATTTATGAGTCATATATATCGACATGTATTTTGCTTACTTTTTTGTTGGGTTGATGTATCATTGATATATATATCATCATTTTATTCATGCATCTGACATGATTAATGTTTTTTTTATAATTATTTTAGTTTCAACATCGAATATGAGAGAAAACACACAAACAAATCTATCCGTAAGCATAAATTTTTATGTAAACATGGTTAGTATTTCATGAAATTCAGAATATTTTAATTTTGTAATAACAAGTAAGTTGTCACAAAATTGACTTAGTTAATTACATGGTGTGTCTCAGAAATAAGTTTCAAGAAAATTAGTATAGTTCTAAAAAAAAAAAAAAAAAAAAAAAAAAAAAAAAAAAAAAAAAAAAACAATAATACATATTTAGATAAATAATTAAAATATATTTACATGAATTCATGACCATTCAAATATGAAATTAAAATGGGTAATAATCAGGATTTCAATATTGAATACTAAGTAATAATCCGAAAATTCTAATATATATGCTATAGGTAATAAGCAGATTAGGACACAAGCCTGGAGGGATGAATTTTAAACTGTCATGGGTATTAGAGATTAATTTATAATGATGTTCACCAATGTTAATTGGTGTCTTCAAAATGTGGATACTGAAAATAAATCAAAAATTTAAAGAAAAATATGAAACAGCTTGATATAATTTTATTTTGGTATTTTGGATAGAAAAATTGAGTTTTAAAAGTTATGTGAGTATTGATTTATCAACATAAAATAGGTAAATAACTAAAATGAAATAAATAATGTATTCTCTTGGGTAAAAACTGCAAAGCAGTATTTAATACAAGTAAGAAAGTAAGTATATTTTATTCAAAATTGGCATATATGTACAAAAATAGATGAGCTCTGATGAGCTTTTTAACCGACTACAAACTGTAACATGTGTAATAAGTGAAAAGTATAACACAAATGATGTAAATTAAACACAAGGTTCACTACTAAAAATTTGAAGGAAATGTTAGCTATTTTATTTTGCTAAAAACATTAAAAGGCAAAGTTTCCTTATGACAAAGATTCTACATTTACCACAGAAAATTTATAACTTCATTCATCACACAAAATCCCTAAATGCACTTGACAAAGGGAAAGTCTAAAGCATAGTAACAGTGCATTTATTTCTGATTTTCTTCTTCCTTTGAACTTATCTTTGTAGTAATTTATTTCCTATAACAATAGGTCATGAAGTTGCTAATTGCAAAAGAAATCACCCATTGTATATTAGAGAGAAATAAATATTTTCATGTGTGATAAGGCAATATTATTTATTTTCCCCTAAATGGGGTCCAGAATATTTATTTCCAAAATCTGCCAGCCCCCTCAGAATGATACAGTTCGAAATGTCTTCATACATTACGTCTATTTATTCATAAATACATGTTTACAAAATATGTATGGTGGTCTGGATGGGGTTTACAGCATAGATAATAATTGGTTAAAAGTGCAGAATAAAGGCCCAAAAATATAAAGAATAGAGAAAAAAGAAAAAGAATAGAGAATAATGGAGTGCTAAAATATAAAGAATAGAGAATAATGGGCAAAAATATTTATATAATAGAGAAAAACCATATAAATAATTAAAAGTTACAGACTTGATGACTGTATCAACGGTTTTGAATTTGAGACACATATAAATTAACTATTTCTATCTAATGGTTTTAGCAAATATATTTCAACTGTAACAACCTTTTCGGCGTTTAAACAGTTTATTCATGACTGTTTCGACGTTTTTCGCGTTCGGACAGTTTTATATTACATGTATTAACTGTTACAACTTTCAAATGGTTGCAACAGTCTTATTATATTATAACTGTGACAACCTTTTTATTTGGCGTTTAAACAGTTATAAATCAACTGTTACAACTTTAAAATAGTTGTAACAGTCCTATTATTACTGTGACAACTATCTGCAGTGTTGTTGCAGTCGGTCTATATTAGAAACAAACACCTTTTTAGAGTTGAAATAGTTACAAAATAAATGCCACAGTGAAATCTAGCAACTGTTACATCTTTGACAAATATTATTAGTCTTAGAACGACTGTTACTTGTATGGACAGTTTTCTTTTCGTCCAGTAGTGTATTCTTAGACTTGATTTAAGCATACAACAACTAAAATTTAACATTTGGAGTTTGGGTTTAATGATCAATTGATTACAACTTGGTAAGAACATTTTCATCTGAAGTCAAATACAACTTCAATGTTAACAAAAGTGAGCTGCGTCGGATAGAAGTCAACCTTATGCAATGCACATATACAGGTACAAGTATAAGACTTTGATTAGTTTTAGAACATTAAAATACGGATTGAAGGATGAACTTTGGCCTGTTCTATAATTTTCAAACAGTAACAGACTTTGCATAGAGATTTTTTCAACCCGAAATAGGATAATAGATGTATTGATATGCATTTGCATAAGGTCGATTTCTAACCGACGCAACTCAAATAATAGACGTAGAAGAAATCGGGTTTGATCTATAGAATATAAAACCATAATGGTCCATTGTTTTTGCCCTAATATGACTGCTTACACATTTTTCACGAGACGTATCTTAATGAATACAAGTGATTGGATTTATAATTGAAAAAATTAAAAAAAAAAAAAAGCTCTCATGTCTAATTATAACGATTTATCCTTTGTATTACCTCATAAGTAATCACCATCTTACTATTTAATATAAGACGAATTCTTCATGGATGCAGCTAACTGAATGCAGATTAATTTACTTTTTGGCAATATTATCCTATCTGAAGAGCTAAATTCAAGTTTTTTTAATCAGTTAAAAAAAAAAAAAAAAATACAACAAGCAGACAAAACAATTTAAGTTGTTTTGATCAATTTTTTTTTTTAAATTACCCCCCATATTTATGTTATACAAGACTTCTAATAACTCTATAAATTTTCTTTTTGACATTTATGTGTTAATATATAAGAGGTTCAGTTTCTAAAGCTGTACTGTTTTTCACTTCATAAAATTGAATATAATTATAATTCTTGTCGGTACAAATTTACAGCAAAAACTTTAGTCAATGTATAGGTGAACTTGTCAGTTAAAGAAAGTACCTTTCGCTAACATATTTGTATGATATCCTAACGTTAAAAACTAGCAAGATTAATAAAGTGTTGCTAAATGCACGTACGATCATTTAATTAAAAAATATCTACCATTGATTAAGTAACGAAAATAATAATTTTACGCTTAAGCATAAATACAATAATTAACAGGGGAAAAATTCAAGTCATGGGTTGCGAAAAACAAATGATATGATCTCAGTCTCCAATTTAAAGTAAAAAAAGTTCTGAATTTTTTTTCTTTGAATCGAAAAATTTGTTCATGCCATGCTCTAGATCTATGCTAATTTTTAACATGAGTAGGCATTAGATTTATAAAGATATTACAAAAATAATGCCTAGCCATGTTGCAATAAGCGACGAACATGAAATGAAAGAATTATGTCTTAATTGGATTTAATTTAATTTCTTAAAGAAGTACAATTTTCGACAAGAACCACATGATAAAACATTTTGCAGACTTCTTATGATACACATACTAATAACATTGATTTGGTACTTTAGATGGCATATCATAACTATAGTGATCCCCTTTGGCAAATAGAATAGAAAGGTAACACAGTGTGAAAAAAGATCATTGCCATTTGTTGTAACATGATCACATTTTAATTAAAATCTGTCATTTTATTTTTGTCCACTATTAAACTAATCGCAACCTCGAAAGTACAAAATTGAGTGACCAAAACTTTTCATCTGTATTTCAAATTGGGACTATAGGGGGCTAGATTATGATGAGTCGCGTTAAGGTTTACATCCTGTACTATAAAAGAGCACATACTAACTTCTGATAAGAAGAATATGATGAGCCGCGTTACGGTATGCATCCTGTGTTATAAAAGAGCACATACTAACTGTTGATAAGAAAAATGTGATGAGTCGCGTTACGGTATACATCCTGTACTATAAAAGGACATATACTAACTGCTGATAAGAAGAATATGATGAGTTGCGTAACGGTATGCATCCTGTAATATAAAAGGACACATCTAACTGCTGATAAGAAGAATATGATGAGTCGCGTTACGGTATACATCCTGTACTATAAAGGGACAGATACTAATTGCTGATAAGAAGAATGTGATGAGTTGCGTAACGGTATGCATCCTGTAATATAAAAGGACACATCTAACTGCTGATAAGAAGAATATGATGAGTCGCGTTACGGTATACATCCTGTACTATAAAGGGACAGATACTAATTGCTGATAAGAAGAATGTGATGAGTCGCGTTAAGGTATACATCCTGTACTATAAAAGGACATATACTAACTGCTGATAAGAAGAATATGATGAGTTGCGTAACGGTATGCATCCTGTAATATAAAAGGACACATCTAACTGCTGATAAGAAGAATATGATGAGTCGCGTTACGGTATACATCCTGTACTATAAAGGGACAGATACTAATTGCTGATAAGAAGAATGTGATGAGTTGCGTAACGGTATGCATCCTGTAATATAAAAGGACACATCTAACTGCTGATAAGAAGAATATGATGAGTCGCGTTACGGTATACATCCTGTACTATAAAGGGACAGATACTAATTGCTGATAAGAAGAATGTGATGAGTCGCGTTATGGTATATATCCTGTATTATAAAAGGACACTTACTAATTGCTGATAAGAATAATATGATGAGTCGCGTTAAGGTATACATCCTGTACTATAAAAGAACATATACTAACTGCTGATAAGAAGAATATGATGAGTCGCGTTAAGGTATACACCTTCTACTATAAAAGGCCACATACTAACTGCTGATAAGAAGAAAATGATGAGTCGCGTTAAGGTATACATCTTCTACTATAACAGGACACATACTAACTGCTGATAAGAAGAGTATGATGAGTCGCGTTAAGGTATACATCCTGTACTATAAAAAGACACATACAAATTGCTGATAAGAATATGATGAGTCGCGTTACGGTATACATCCTGTACTATAAAAAGACACATACTAACTGCTGATAAGAAGAATGTCAGCACTTTCTTGTTATCATTACTTTATATGGAAAATGATTAAATCAAAATAAGATCATTTTAGATAAAAGTTCAATGAAATCGATGAAACAGGAAATAATGATTATTGTTTCATTTTCACTAACTTGCATACATAACTAAAAGCAATCAAACAAACAATAAACACACCGATTGATCTCAAGGGCAGAAGGTGTATATCTCTGCATAAAATCGAGGGTTAGAAATTATCTATCATAGTTACGTATTGCAAATCCTGTTCAAATATATTTTTCAAATCAATATTGGTCTGTACTATTTTACTGTATGGTTGAGATATCTCGGAAAACGATTTGTATCACATTTCGACTACAGGATGAATTCCATTAATAGTTTTGAGATTTAAAAAAAACTTTCTTACTGGTTGCAAAAAGTAAAAGAACAAAAATACCGAACTCCAAGGAAAATTCAAAACGGAAAGTCCCTTATTAAATGGCACAATCAAAAGCTGAAACACATCAAACAATGGAAAACAACTGTCACATTCCTGACTTGGCACAGGCATTTCCTTATGTAGAAAATGGTGGATTAAACGTTGTTTTAAAGCTAGCTATCATTTGTATGACAGTCAACTGAGCGACGTAAATTAATGCATGAATCATTCACGCGTCATTGATTGCAAACACTAGTAAATTGTTTTGAACTGACACTAACATTTTGATCTGAATAAGTGTTAAAAGACTGAACAATGAATTAATAAGTCATGTTCAGTCTTTCCGTCAATTTGTAGAATCATCCACTGCAGTAAATTCAGTACTGATGAAATAAACCGCTTGCGGTCAATTAAGATCTGCTCAGTATTTGTCAGTTATCTGTAAAGGGCAACAAAGAATTTAATTGTCTTATGAGCTACTGACCAGGACTGGACTGCAAGAGGAAAGTTCGAATATCACTAAATGAAAAAAAAAAAAAAAAAACACTTATATAATTTCGTGAGTCCGAAGCGTTTTTGTCTTGACTTACCTTCTTTAGACACGCTCAAGACCAAATATATTGGAGGTCAAGGATGTATAACACCTGAAACGTGAGAAGCTTTATGACCAAAAGGACGTGAAAAGTCCAACAAAAAATATCTCAAATATAACTCAAACCCTAAACAAGAATTAACGTGTTTATTATCAGATTAAGCAGATGATGTTAAGATGAAAATTGCCGTTTTGTGACTGGCTGAAAAAAATTCTTGATTAAAATAATAACGATTACAGCAAAAATGAAGAGTTTTAGAATATATTAGAACATGAATAATTAAAACGGTAGATTTCGCAAAATTGTTAGCACACTTACGATGTTTTATGTGGGTTTTGCCACTGATGATATAGACTGTCCTATATTTTTATTGTTTCTGATTCACCATAGCGGAATATTTGAAATCTTGTTCAAAGAAGCACATTCAATATACTTCAATATAAAGCGCAAAATAAAATATATTTCAGTTACAGACAAATTACCTCTCTGGATCACCTGAGATTACCCCAGTTTTTGGTTGGGTTCGTGTTGCTAAGTCTATAGTTTTCTATGTTGTGTTTAGCGTACTATTGTTTGCCAGTTTGTCTTTTTCTTTTCTAGCCATGGCGTTGTCACTTTATTTTCGACTTATGAGTTTGAATGTCCCTTTGGTATTTTTCTCCTCTCTTTTCTACCAGAAGTAAAAATAATATTATCTGGTTTTCTAATGATTTAAAGGAAAATGACAATGGCGAAAAATACACGCCGAAATTAAAATCAACGTTCGATACTAGAAAGCGAGTCAAAATGTGGTAAGGCTAATTTTCCCTGAATTTATTATTTCATTAAAAACGTCTTTCAATCTTTTCTTAAATTCAAGGCATCACAGCGTCAGTTGTTTGTAAAACATGGTGGCATATTTCTGAATATTTCACTCATTTAAAAACATCTAAAGATGACACGAAACTGCACATTTTAGCACATAAATAGAAATAAAATGCAACCCGACAGTAAACCAACCCCCAATGTTTATAGGAATTGTTGCTTTTCCTTGTCGTTCATATACAAATAATTCATTTTAGTTAAAGTCTTTCGATACAAAATGAGTTGATGCGTTGCCTTGTCGTTCATATACAAATACTTTATTTTAGTTTAAGTCTTTCGATACAAAATTTTTAAACGGTAAAATTTGCAAAAAAAAGGTTTCAGAATCTCTTTCAACAGCAAAGTTTGGAAAACAACTGTCATATTCCTGACTTTGTACAGGCATTTTCGTATGAAGAAAATAGTGGATTAAAAGTGGTTTTGTAGCTAGCTAAACCTCTCACTTGTATTTCAGAAAGGAGGAGTATCATGGAAAAAAAGTAAAATCACAAAATACTGAACTCCGAGGAAAATTCAAAAAGGAAAGTCCCTAATCAAATGGCAAAATCAAAAGCTCAAACACATCAAACGATGGATAACAACTGTCATATTCATGACTTGCTACAGGCATTTTCTTATGTAGAAAATGGTGGATTGAACCTGGTTTTATAGCTAGATAAACCTCTCACTTATATGACAGTTGCATCAAATTCCATTATATTGACAACGATGCGCGAACAAAACAAACAGACACAATAGGTAAAAATGTCAAAAATAGGGGTACATCAGTCAACATTGTGTTATCATCTTAATCACTATAAAAGCAAACAAATGTAACAAAGAAGCACAAAAAGGCATACATAAAATTTAACACCCTGATTTTGCTTTTTTATTATACGATTTTATTTATCTATTTAAAATCCACCCATAAAGGATGGAAGGTTTTAAGTACTGGCGTAGGAAAGTTCATCAAACCGTCAGAAAAATGTGAATAGTGATTAGAAAATAGCTATGTCGAATGAATTACTAATGTACATAGTATTGTAGCAATAAAATGTTGGTGCTGTATAATTAAAACATGGCTAACAATCGAGGAAAAATGTATCAGGCACTTACCGAAATCATCAGCACCGGCACAAGTAAGAGCAGCAAGCACAAACAATTTTAATATCGCCATCCGTAGCAGAAACTGTCTTTAATGCCGGCGTTTCCTTGCTTTTATATGAACACCATAGGGGCTTTCTAAGGATAACCGGTTGACGTTCCTTTTATTATGTCTAAAGTCGACATTTGATTGAACTTTATTTAGAATCAAATTAAACTTGAATAGAAATCTCTAAAATTCTTCAATATCTGCCTATGTTTTACAGTAATATCTAAATATCAACCTTTCAATCGCCTCTAATGATTTCAAATGTATACGCAGCAACATTGTTTTTTATTAGAAACAATTTGTTTCCGTGTTGGATGAAATATAGTTCAGTTTTCGGTAATATGAAATAAGGACAAACGTACGTGACGGGGAGTAATGTCTCTATAATTTGCATTTCCATCTGCTACATCTTTAAGAAATATTTGTCAACTTAAAACTATTGTTCAGTAATTCATCTGTGAAAATTCATGATACATAAAAACGATCTATTAGTTTCATTCAAAACGAAATCAAAATGTTTCTGATTTTTTGCTGCATATAGATTGATTTTAACTCCTATTACGTATTAGTAAAGGTATTTTTGTGTTACAAGGTTATTTTGTTATTTACATCATCTGAATAGTCTGAAACTAAAAACGGTAAGTCTAGTACCTGCTCAGACAATTCTGTATGTTAATGTTTGGTACAGTTGATCCAAACTGTTGATCAATTTGAACATAAATTGTACAGATCTTAATTGACAGCAATCGAATTTACCACAGTAAATAAGTCTAAAAGTTAACTGAAAGACTTACTGTAATCCAACTTATTTTCGCGGATACTTTATTTCGCGTTTAGCCCTTACTAGTCCATTTCGCGGAGATTTAATTTCGCGATTTTCAAATTTGCTTGATGTAGTTAAATGAGGAAAGATCCAAGTTTTACACATTCGCGACGATTTATATTTGCGTAATCATTCTACTCGCGATAGACGCGAAAGTAAATCGCTCGCGAAAATTAGTTGGTTTACAATAACTGTATCAAAACTTGATAGCCCTGATTCCTTGTCCGGGTTTTGGCTTTATTTGTATTCCTTTTTATCCCCATTAGCCCAGTAGCCAGTATTTCTGTACTGGCATGAAAATATGCATCACTGAAAAGACGTTGATTGTCGAAATTGGCATCTGGTGCATTAAAATTGGTACCGTAAATGCTATTAATAACTTATTGATTAGTACTCTGAGAACTGTTGAGATTAAAATGACCGTTTCAGCTCAAATTGGGTTTACTAGTATAATTATAGGAGTTTGAAATGTTAAAAGATATTATTTTTGAAAACAGTCAACACTGAAGAGATGTTAATTGTCGAAATTTGCTATGTACAATGGACAAACGGGTTTCGGACCCTTTAAAGATGCCCTACATGGTGGATGCTTTATCCTCTTTTGATAGCAATATGTTGTTATTCATGCAGCCAAAGCTTCAAACAAGCTTGTTCTTATATGCAAAAATGATTATTTTGAATGTCTCCTTAAAGAACTTGGAATTTACAGCAAATCTGAGCATCTTACATATACCTTTACATCATTCACGGAAGAGTAGATTTTAGAAAATCATAAATCCATAATCATTTGCTCTCGCAGTGACTTCAAAAAAGGACAATGAAAATATACGATCTTTTTACTGGTTACATAAACTTCACAAAAATCCTAATAAAGAACGATATATAGCCGGTTCGTTAAAATGTTCGACTAAACATCTTTCTAAATTTTTACCACCATTCTTTTTACAGTAAAAGATGGCGTGAAGAAATATTGTGATGAGGAACATTGAACCAGCAATGTCAATCAGATTTGGATTAGGAAAAATTCTAAAAGTTTACTAAAAAATCTTCAATCACAAATCTTTACAATATTGCAGTGTTATCAAACCTTTGATTTTTTTTTGCCTTACTCTACAATCGAAAGACCTACTTCATCGTCTCATTCAACAGCTTTTCAAAATTGGAAACGTATCTTTGTGAAGAATCACACTGATTCCTCCATCAAATACACTGAAGAGGAAATCATCCAAAATACTGAACTTATCAATCGACAACATATTTGTTGAGTTTGGTGAATTGATATCCAGCAAACAGTCGATATTTCAATGGATACTAATTATGCACCACTACTGGTCGATTTGTTGTTGTACTCATATGGATTCAATGAGTGCTTACATCTCATGTATCCCAGTGAACTTGATATTAAGGATACTAAGTCTACCCAAAGAAGGTCTTCTTGATATTTTGATCTTTTCCTCGATATTGACACAGATGGACGACTTAAAATAAGAATCTATGACAAACGTAATGCTTTCGTCTTTCCAATTTTCAAGAAACACTGCATAAGTTTTATGGTCACCATCACGAATTGTTCGATCAGTACGATGTGTTGGTGTATCAAATCACTAGCGACAAATTGTTGCGGTGTTAGATTTTTCGATACCAGTATATTTGTTTGACCAGTAATTTTACCTATAGTGTTCTTTTTCCGGTTGTGATATTTTGACTGAATGATGATTCATATTGCATAGCTGGTTTCTTGGTAGTGATAAGGTTGTAAGTGTTATTCTAATAAATCTACATAATAAGAATTACTGAAAGCAAGGAATGTCCTAAAATGAAAAGTACAAATCTCGTAAATCGATTGAGGAGAGACAAATCAAAGTAAACAAAAACCAAGGGATTTACATGAACAATGGATAATATCCTTTTAACATGAACATTGAGTACTATACGTGTAATAATATGCAAATATGATGTACGTACTCTATTTGTCTCGTTGGTTTGGAATCCACGCTGTTTTTTTTTTTTTTAAATTATGATGCCTTTTTATAATGTAACCTTCATTGGAATAAACTTATTTTTTTACTGGCATTTATTACTCCTTCACACGTGTATGAACTAAAGTTTCAACTTCCTCAGTCAAAGTTGACTTTAGATGAATTTGGCTATTATTTTTGGTGTTTTGTTGGTCATAGAGCTCTTCAACTGTTTCGGTTTTTATTCATCCTTGGCTTTCAAATATTCGGCTTTGAACGTTCCTGATTAATAAAAATACAGAAAAGAGCTTCGGACACATGAAATTTATCGAGTATTGCCCTTATACGTGTAACCAATAAAGTCTTCATATGTTACCTTTTATTTGGCAGTGAAAAAAAAAAAATATTTTCAAGGAAAACCAAAATAACTATGAATTCTTAAATACGAATAATTTTGTCTTTTTTTTTGCAATGTAATTGCTTATCCAAAAACATTAAATGGTCAGCCAATTTCACAGATGAATTCCTGCATTTTCAGATGAATTACTGTAATTTCAGATGAATTACCGATTTTCACAGATGAACAATATTTTAAAGATCCCAAATAGGTCTTAAAAGATGTACCAGATGGAATTCTAATTATAAGAACATAACGGCGCGATATTATGTAAGTCTTTTATGTAAATTCATATAACATCATGTACATTAAAACGATCACATAAATTACGTTTTTCTTTTTAAAATCTTTTTTGCTGCGTATAAAAAAACTCAATTAAATGTTGGATAAATCGAAACACAATCTAAGTTGGAGTCAAGATCGGAAAATTGTTACATACAATAATTTTACATACATCAATAAAATCCAAAAAATATGTTATTGAACGTTAAATGTTGCTGTTTAAGGTATAGAACCACTAATTCAGGCCCGGTCTGAAAGAACATACAAGAAAGTAGTACATATTTTAAACAAAATATTTCCTACGCATAGCTGTATCTTTGTCAAAAGTTGAAATATTTGGGTAGTTTTGGTATCAAACGAAAGCTTGGGGACTTAGAATCACTGTAGAACTCTTGTTGGAAGTTTCTTTTGATTAATAAAGAAGTATATAAAATTATAACAGGAGTGCACATTTGCCCTGTTGTTCAGATCAGAAGTACCTGTTTTTGTACTATCAAAGTTCCGGGAACCAGTACGCTCTAATATGCAATTAAAGGTATGTTGAATTTTTCAGCACAAGTCAGGATAAGGTATAGTTTTGACATGAAATGACTGCCACTTTTTTTTAACTTAAGACAAAGTAGCCATTAATGCTTGAAATTGCAGAATTTAACATATAAGGCAATGTGGCTATGAATTAGTGGTTTTAATTTATACCTATTATTAAAATGCATGTGAAATTCAAATTTTAGAAATCATACCCATTACAATGAAAATTGGTCACATTTGTTGTTAGTAATCATGTAACATTATTTTTTTATGTAACAATTATGTTGATGTCAAATTACAGCCCTCAAATTGCTACAATAGATATTGTAGCCTTTTTTGGTCATTTAGCATGTACACAGTTAAGACTTCACCTGAAGTTTAATTTTTTGCATTATCTAAGACTAAAACCAATGAAACATGTATATTATGACTGGTTTATAGTATAAATATAGCTTTTGGTCAAATTATCTAGTGAGTGTTCATGTTTTATTGGGTTTCTTAGTGTATCATTTATTTCAAAGGAAATTGGTGATTACTTATATAGGAATTTCAAAATCTCACTTGAAATGCAATTTATAACCAGTTTAGCAAGTTGTCTAGCTGGGAGATACATAAATTGCTCTTGTTGATCCATGTTTATACATAAAAGTATGGTTTTTACCAAATCACTCTCCTTTTTCAACATGTAGAAAATAAGGGGGGACAAAATTATCAATTATATTTCATTTTTGGACCACTATATTTATTTTCAAGGAAGAATCTCTGATAAAAATTAGACATATAGGTAAGAAAATTGTTATGTGAGTAGATATTAACGAATAAGAACTGGTAAAAATTGAAAAAGTCTCATATCTGTCACTATTAGTATCCATATGGAGTTTTCTTTGTAAAACGCATGTTACTACTAGTCCAATGTGAGCTTGAATTCAGTGAAATAGTGTATTGTCAAGAGCTTTATGTGTTTTTCTATGCTAGAAATAGATCATAGAAGAAATTAAGTTAAGCAGAGGTCAATATAACAAGTTTGATGCTGTTAAAGGTATAGAACCACTAATTCAGGCCCGGTCGGAAAGAACATACAAGAAAGTAGTACATATTTTAAACAAAATAGTTCCTACGCATAGCTGTATCTTTGTCAATAGTTGAAATATTTGGGTAGTTTTGGTATGAAATAAAAGCTTGGGGACTTAGGATCACTGTAGAACTGTTGTTGAAAGTTTCTTTTGATTAATAAAGAAGTATATAAAATTATACCAGGAGGGCACATTTGCCCTGTTGTTCAGATCAGAAGTACCTGTTTTTGTACTATCAAAGTTCCGGGAACCAGTACGCTCTAATATGCAATTAAAGGTATGTTGAATTTTTCAGCACAAGTCAGGATAAGGTATAGTTTTGACATGAAATGACTGCCACTTTATTTGAACTTAAGACAAAGTAGCCATTAATGCTTGAAATTGCAGAATTTAACATAGAAAGCAATGGGGCTATAAATTAGTGGTTTTATACCTTAAAGCAAATTTGCAACAACTTGCAAATTGTACTTGTTTTATTCTATTTTGCATCGAAGAACACCTTTAATCAACATGAATTAATTGGTTTATGAACAACAACTCAAATCATCAACTCCTATAAACATTGGGTTTTGGTTTTCTGTAGAATGTCATTGTTATTAAGTCTTTCCACTATTTCGTGGAAAGACCTATTGCTTTTGTTCTGATTTATTTTAGGTCTTTCCATTTTTTAGTCGGAAGCTTATTTGATTTTGTTCTGATTAGTATTATGTCTTTCAACTTTTCCTTGGAAAGACCTATCGATTTTGTTCTGATTATTAGGTCTTTCCATTTTTCTGTGGAAAGACCAAATAATTTTGTTCTGATTATTACTATTTTTTTCCGCTAATTTTTTCTGGCGCTGTATTTGTGTTTCAAAAAATGTCGCTTAGATTTTTGGTATATAATATCGAACAGTTTTTACGCTTTTGAAACTGACCCTGCTTAACAGAACACTTTACTTTGGAGGAGTTATCTCCCCGAACACTGTTTTTCTTGTGCGCACTACTTATTTGCAACCAGGGGCGTAGCTAGGTATGCAATAAACTGTAGGCACAAATTGCGGCAGGGGGTCTGGGTCCAGCAGAAGCAGTATCTATTCCTTTCTGATTGAGTATAATTGATATATACGTCAATTGATAATACATATTGACGATCCTTCATTAAAAAAATTAGGCACGTAACCACTGAGACTACTATTTAATAATACTATCCTTTAGGCTAGGCATCGACCATTCATCTTATGATTCTTAAACCTTCATCTCCCCCGGCCACACAAACACATACACACACACGGTCGATGACTAATGCAGACGTTCGGTTCTGTTCATACTTTCTAACAAAATGCAAGAAATTCATATTTTCTGATATCCTATACTATAAAATCCCGACCTGCCTAGGAATTTGAATAATTATGGTCATTATACGTAGATCTGAGAGTACTCGAAGTTACTGAACGCCAGTTGATTGATTGATTGATTCGGCTAAACGTCCAGTGGCAAATTGTTTATGCATGTTCAGGACAAAAACAATTAATACAACAGGTAGGTCCTGTAATAGGGGTCATCTAGGATGAAGGTCTGGAAAAGGCATTGAAAAATTAGGGGTTTATTGGATAGGGACAGAAATTTTGCCTTGCAGCAGACCACCCACGGACCCCCTCAAAGAGTTGTTTTAAGTGTTTTTAACATGCAGAGAGCGTGGCATTCTCTCTACACTATGCATCAGATTTAACGTTCCTGTTCTGACCAGACGTGACTGCGTATTCATACATCCCGCACAGCCAAACGGACGCCCCACTTTAGCAAGGATTTTATTGTAGGTCGGATGAAGACCAATTGGAAAGCTAGTTGAAAGCCAACAACAACTAATAAAAAAATCATGTATATAAGAATAAAATGTCAGGGTTTTGAGCATGTTGAGGCTCATTCAAGTATTTGTTGATAGAAGTGAAATGATCTTAATCAAAGTTCTAGTTTTTAGTTTCTATATAAGGGTGAAATATAATGTACATACAGATCTATCCAATACTCGGAGTCTCCATTCACTAAGGATGACAGACTAGTGTACAAATGACATTTGATAATTAAGAAGTTTTGACGTTGACGTTGTCCGGCCATTATTTTTTTTTATAAAAAAAAATATTTGTAAAAAGATGTTTAGGCACGTGCCTAAAGTGCCTAACGGCAGCTACGCCACTGGCAACCGTTAAAGATTACGACACAATTATTTTACGAAATTGCTCGTTTTATCCTGAGGTTGTCGAGAATTTTGATCGAAGAGATCTGAAGATTTCATATGAGAGTTATTTCCCTTTATGTACTCAACATAAATGAAATTTAATAGTAACTCATAAACCATAAGTGATAGAGACCTTTTGATTTGAGGTCCTGGGTCCACCAAAAAGAAAATGAGGTCAAGATCAAAGGTCAAGATCATGGTTTTTTTTCTTTTGCTTGTGCATGATACTCCTAAGAAACAGTGATGTATATCGACAAAACAATTTCACTCAATTGTAAGTTTCAATCTGTCGTAACAGGAAATTTGTCTTGGAAACGGTGCAGTAACATTTACTAGGAGTTTTCTCCCCTGGAATGTTAAAAATAAGATGTATGGTAATGTAACTTATTATCAATACATAGTAGAGACCTAAGGTCATTTGGTATGAGGTCCTTGCTTAAAGACCTTCATATGAAATAAAGGTCATAGGTAAATTTCACATTCTAGATTTTGACCTCGGCTTAACCCTTATATCTATACATAATAAAAAAGGGACTTCTTGCATTAGGTTGCAAGCCATATGACCTTGAAAAATACAACCGGAAATGACCTTGTGTAAACCGGAATAGCAATTTTTCGTACTTTTCTTATGCAAAAGTATACAGAACCATATATTTTTGAATCAGTGTCAAGTAACCTATCATATTATAACGAAAGTAACATTTTTCAAACCGGAAGTAACAAGTTATCTCCCTGAATTCAAACAAAAGTCTATAGAAACCATATATTTTTGAATCAGCGTACATAAAGCTATCATCTGTCACTAGAAATGACATCTTCAAAAGATTTAAATATTTTCATATTTTCATATCAAAATATATCGTTTCGGGTAGAATTTTTTTTTTTTTCTATTTCCGCCACTTTTATTTCTTGCTTGTAATTTTGTCGCTTAGATGTTTGGTAAATTTTGAATAATAGATAGAAACCATACATTTTTGGATTGAGTGTGAATAAAGCTGTCATATGAGACCGGAAGTGTCATTTTTCTTAACCGGATGTAGCATATTATCTCTCTTATTTGAGACAAAAGTCTATAAAGACCATATATTTATGGAATCAGTATGACGAAACTTATGGATGGACGCCAATATTTACTTTGAGTAAACCGGAAGTAGCTTCTTATCAATCATTTAGAAAATTAGGAAAAGACCTTCAATTGGTTTTTAACTATTTTTTTTCCGCCACTTTTATTTCTATCGGGAAGAATTTCTTTCGCAAGATGTCGTTTAGTTATTTGGTATATGATATCGAACAGTTTATACGCTTTTGAAACTGACACCATTTAACCGAACACTTTTCCTAGTAAAAGTTATCTCCCCAAACACTGTTTTTTTTTTTTTTTGTTATTGCTACTCCTTTGCAACCATAAGAAATTATTTGACCAAATTGCTCATTACATCCTCAGGATGATAAAAAATTTTTAACCGAAGCGAACCGGAGACTCCATATGAGAATATGTCGCAACACATGAATTTTTGGTTGAAAGGGTACATTGACATTTAATAGTTTTCCCCGATATATTTAAAATTAGTTGTATAGTGATATAACTCATTAACCATATATAGTAGAGACCTAGGGTCTTTTGATTTGAGGTCTTTTCTTTATGACCTTGAAATTTAGGTCAGGGTCAAAGGTTAATTTGACGTTCTACATTTTGACCTTTGCTTTAAATTCATAATTATACATGATAAAGCTATGGGGTCTTCTGCGTTAGGTTTTTAGAAATATGACCTTGAAAAAGTAAGTCGAAAGTGACCTTTTGTAAACCGGAAGTAGCCATTTCCTGCACTGATTTCATTTGAAATTGCGCAGAACCATATATTTTTGGAATGAGTGTGAAGTGACCTATCAGATGGTACCGGAAGTGAGTTTTTTCAAACCGGAAGTTGCAATATGACTCCCTAATTTCACGCAAAAGTATATAGAAACCATATATTTTTGAAATCAGTGTGACTAAAGCTATCATAAGAGACCAGAAGTTACATTTTCTAGACCGGAAGTAGCAAATTATCTCCTTTATTTATTACAAAAGTATATAGAAACCTTAAATATTTTGAAACAGTACGAAGAACCTATGATAAGACACCAATAGTAACTTTGAGTAGACCGCAGGTAGCGTCTTTTCAATTATTTAGAATTTTAATGTGGAAAGACCTCCAATTGTTTTCTAACAAATTTGGGTTTAATTAATATTATTATTATTTTTTTCCGCCACTTTTAATTCTTGCGAGAAGATTTTGTTTTGCAAGATATTGCTTAGATGTTTGGTAAATGATATCTAACAGTTTATTCGCTTTTAAAACTGACACCGTTGAACCGAACACTTTTTCTTGTAAGAGTTATCTCCCCAAACACTGTTTTCCTTGTGATTATTACTCTTTCGCAACCGTAACAGAAACCGACAAAATTACTCGACCAAATTGCTCATTACATTCTCAGGATGTCGAAAATATTTGACCGAAGCGATCCGAAGACTCCATCTGAGAGTTATTTCCTTATGATTTTGAAATAAATGATATGTATTTGTAATTGGTAAACCATAAGTGATAGAGACCTAGGGTTTTCTCATTTGAGGTCCAGGGTCCACCGAATAAAAATTAATTCAAGGTCAAAGGTCAAGGTCAACTTTTGAATATTGATTTTGGCTTATAATAGCTTCTCATCAGAAACCGTATAAGATATCGACAAAATATTTTACTTAATTGTTTGTTACAACATGTCGCAACACATGTACTTCAGTTGAAAGGGTACGCTGACTTTTGATAGGAGTTTTCTCCCTCTTATATCCGAAATTAGCTGTATTGTGATATTACTCATTAACCATATATAGTAGAGACCTGGGGTCTTTAGATTTGAGGTCTTTGCTTTATGACCTTTAAATTTAGGTCAAGGTCAAAGGTAAAAAGACGTTCTAGATCTTGATCGTTGCTATAATAGAAAATGAAAGGATATGGAGTAAATGTACATGGGACAAAATCGCACACAATACATAGAAAACATAGAAAATTATCAATGAAATATAAATTCATTTTTATACTTGATAAAGCTATGGCTTCTTTTGGATGAGTTTGGTAGATATATGACCATGAAAACATTAACCGGAAGTGACTTGTTGTAAACCGGAAGTAGCCATTTCTTGCACTGATTTTATTTTAAATCAACCTAGAACCGTATATTTTGGGAATCAGTATGAAGTAACCTACCAGATGGTACCGAAAAAGATTTTTTTTTAACAGAAAATTTCAATTTATCTTCTTTATTTCAATCAAAAGTATATAGAAATCGTATATTTTTGGAATCAGTGTGACTACAGCTATCATATGAGACCAGAAGTAACATTTTCTAGACCGGAAGTAGCAAATTATCTCCCTTACTACTGACAAAAGTATATTGAAACCATAAATATTTTGAACAGTCTGAAGAAACTTATGATTGAACACCAATAGTAATTTTGAGTAGAACGCATGTAGAATCTTATCAATTATTTGGAAATTTAGTGTTGGAAGAGAACAATTTGTTTTTAGTTTGCTTTTTTTCTTCCGCCACTTTCATTTCTTGCGAGAAGATTTTATTTTGGAAGATGTCGCTCAGATATTATATATGTAAATGATATCGAACAGTTAATAAGCTTTTCAATCTGACACAGTTTAACCGAACACTTAATGTATGAGTTATTTCCCCAAACACTGTTTTTCTTGTGATCGATACACCTTCCAACCGAAAAAGAAACCGACAAATTTATTTTTCCAAATTGCTCGTAATATCATCATGTTGTCGAAAAAAAAACTTTGACCAAAGCAATCCGGAGAATCCATCTGAGAGTTATTTCCCCATATATATTTGATATAATTGAAATGTATTTGTAACTGGAAAACCGTAAGCGATAGACACCTAGAGTCTTTGGAATTTGATGCGACTGTCATACAAGTGAGAGGTTTAGCTAGCTTTAAAACCAGGTTCAATCCACCATTTTCTACATAAGAAAATGCCTGTACCAAGTCAGGAATATGACAGTTCTTATGCATTCGTTCGATGTGTTTGAGCTTTTTATTTTGCCATTTGATTAGGGACTTTCCTTTTTGAATTTTCCTCGGAGTTCAGTATTTTTGTGATTTGATGTCCAGGGTCCAGCAAAATGAAAATGAGGTCAAGGTCAAAAGTCATGATCAAGTTCAAAATTTTCATTTTGGCTAATTATTGCTTCTCCTTAAAAACCGTATAAGATAGCGACAAAATATTTTAACTGAACTGTTAGCTGGGACATGTCGTAACATATATATTTTGGTTCAAAGGGTGCGTCGACATTTAATTGGAGTTTCCTGCCCTCTTATGTTTAAAACTAGCTGTATTTAGATATCCCTCATTAAAGATTAATAAGGGACTTAGGATCATTTAATTTGAAGTCCTTGCTGTATGACCTTGAAATTAAGATCAAGGTCAAAGGTAAGTTTGACGTTCTAGATCTTGACCTTTGCTATAAATTCATGCTTATACGTGATAAAGCTACGGCTCTTTTGCATAAGTTGGAAGACATATGACGTTCAAAAGGTAAGCCGGAAGTGACCTTTTGTAAACCGGAAGTAGCCATTCCCTGTACTGATTTCATTTAAAATTACCTAGAACCATATATTTTTGGAATCAGTGTTGAGTAACCTATCAGATGGTACCGGAAGTAAAAATTTAACTGTAAGTTGCAATTTATCTCCGTTATTTCAAGCAAAAGTGCATAGAAACCATATATTTTTGGGAATCAGTGTGACTTAAGCTATCATAAGAGACCGGAAGTGACATTTTGTAACCCGGATGTAGCAAATTATCTCCCTTATTTAAAAAAAATACATAAAAACCTTTTAGCTTTTGAATCAGTATAAAGAGACACCAATAGTAACGTTTTGTAAACCGCAGGTAGCTTTTTATTAATTATTTAGAAATTTAATGTGGAAAGACCTTCAATTGTTTTCTGAACAATAAGTTTGTAATTCTTTCTTTATAAAAATGTGTTAATATTCATCAACAGTGAAGTTCATTAGACGTTCGTAATTAGATGAAGTATTCAGGAAGACGTCATTATGTTTTTACAAAAATTTAATTTTAAATTTGAAAGGGCATGACTTATCAGATCTGTGCGGAGTATAACAATCAACTATCAAAACGTCAAATAGACAATAGACACAAACAACCGATTTCTGAAAGCTATTTCAAATCCAACCGATGCAGCGTAAAGACGAAATAAACAGTCTGCGACGAGCTGACCTTTTAAATGCCTAAACATAAGTATCGACAGGCTATAAATGACATAGGACCATAAGTTTTCAATACTCTATACCTACACATATATGGTTATGTTTTAATTTATCAATAAAACAAAAAAAAGCTTACCAATCGAAACATTATGCACAAATCCCAAATCTGCAATTAAGACAGTCAGATTTATACTGTTTTTAATGTAGGTAAAACTTGGTTTCATTTATACTAATTTAAATTTATGAATATGTTTCAAAACGGTTATATTTAGAAGGACAGTACAAGATGGACGCTGACTACATATATCATGTTACCATTTATTTATAAAATATCAATTATTGCAGACCAATAGAGACTTTGTTGGAGACTTTGTTTGCTTATATTACCTATCCGAGTCAGAAACGACATACCAGAATTTCTCAAACGACTGAAGTATTACAAAATACACAGCCAATATTTATTGCTTCTCTAGTTGTTACTGTATTTCATTTAACTGTTGATAATAGAATGATCTATTTGTACGCGAAGCAAGTTTGAAAAAATTTATCTGCATACAGTTGATGATTTTGCAATAAAATTGGCCAAGCGCAACCTTATTTGCGATGCAGCTTAAGGTGTAACACCACTAATTCGATCAGGTCCGGTCAGAAAGCACATACCAGAAAGGAGTACATATTTAATACAAAATATTTCCTACGCATGGGTGTAAATTTCAAAATATGTAGAATATTTTAGTAATTTTGGTATCAAATGAAAGCTGAATGACTGGTGACTGGTAAAACACTTTTTGACATATAATGTTGAAAAATAAAGACATTGCATGAAATTTAAAAGGAGGGTACATTTTGACTGTTTGTCAGATCTGAAGTAACAGTTTTGGTACATCCGAAGTTCCGGGAACCAGTTCTCTATTATAAACAATTAAAGGTATGTTGATTTTTGCAGTACAATACACCATAAGGTGTTGCTTTGACCTGCAATAATTGCCATTTGATTTGAACTTAAGATGAAAGAGCTGTGCCTGATTAAAATTGAGGAATTTAACATAGAGAGCAATGGGGCCATGAATTAGTGGTGTACTTCCTTTAGTCATTTGAATTATTTATAGAATAACTAATCGAAGAATTCAAATAGAGAAAAATATTCAACGAGTGACCGAACAACACATTAATTCACGAATGCGCGTAGCGCATGAGTTAATTATCAGTGTTGTTCGGTCACGAGTTGATTAGTTAGTCTTTTTATTACATTGGCAAAGGGCTTTTTTTTAATGAAGTTAATGTAGAAAATGTAAGGAACTATATCTTTTTTCTACGCATTCACAATTTGTTTTGATTCGACGTTATCGACGTCTTGACAACGCCTATTGTTGTATGACGTCAAAGAGTGAAATAACCACGTTTATTTCACATGTGAAATTATCGGTATTTATTTGACTGGGAAATCAATGTAATTCATTGCTACCAATGTAATAATATGAAATAAACGCAGAGGAATTACCCATTATTTCACGACCATTACTTTTACCTTGTATTGTTTGCCAGTGTGTGAAAAATGAGATTAAAAGAAAAGTTACAATCGTGACAAAATTTGAAGTTTCTACTGAATTCATTATAAGAGGACCTTGTTTAAAACGTTTTCCTATATTTACTAAAATTCCTCATACGACAGCTCAACTGTCGTCTTTGGGGTTAAACAACACAATGGCGTATAATATGTTTTCTGACACTCAAGTATAAATTGTTTAGCAAGATGTGTAACTTCGTAACTGATTTTCGTGATTGTGGACTGGAACTACGCGCCTTAGATCAGTCGTGTTTAGACGGAAATAAAATAATAAGTCCGATATCTTAATTTGGTTTTACGAAAGACTGAATTTGTGTGTTGTTTTCAATAAATCCATCTCGGCTACAATAAAGTCTTTAAGACATCTTTATCTAGGATGTTACGTACCAATACTCATTTCAGAACTAAACTAAAGAAGAGACAAGCTTTGTTTTAAGTAAGATGATTTTGAATGAATATCGCAAACTGCATATAAACTCTCATAACCATGCCATTTTTATATCAAGCTGATTACACACTCTACTTTCGAATACAACCTCTTCGATAACATCAACAAATACGACATATCACGTCCAAATACTTGCTTAGTTTACTCTCATGAAGCATCATACATTGGTTTATTTTAGAGATGACACAGAAATGATCTATTTCAGAGAACACAAAAAAAAAAAAAAAAAAAAAAAAAAAAAAAAAGTGCAAAAATAAATTTACTATTGTAAGAAAGCAGCATTTGTAACATTTAAAAATAACAGATAAAGTTTTGTGGCATGAATGACATTCTTCTTTGTGTTATTTGTGAGAAGAGCATTGAACAGAATCGTACAGGACTGATGCCAATTGAAAACAAATCCAAAAGTGTCAGCAATAGTCATGTTTTATCTCATCTGCAACAAAGAATAGATGTGTGCAAATTCCATTAGAGGACTCATCAGTGTAAAGGGATGGTAACTTGCACCTTATCTAGTTATAGACTTTCACTGACGCTATAGCGTTATAACTCTAGACAAAATTTACATAGCATGTGTAGAAAGCCGGATATATAGGGTAAAGAACATAACAGTTGAATACGAAAGGACCGTTTAAAGTCATTTACGTCAGATTGAAGCCGCTTTTCTGCAAGAAGATTACAAATGGTTTGAAAAATGCAAATTAGATTCACTCAGTCAACAAATAGAACTAAAATAACATGAATAAGAACATGTAAAATCAAGAGGTCAAAACAGTTAAAATCCACACCTTTTCAAAGTAATGAAGTTTTTGAAGATCAAAATCAACCTTCAAGAACATTTAATTGAAGATTGTGAACAACGACTGTCCTCTTCAAGGCAATCATATTATGCTTCAAATATAATACAAATCTCCGAAACAGAATTTTTGTCTTTCATTTTGTAGCATACAAGCAAAAGACACTCAATTCACTTCTGATGTTTCATTTGATATGGGTGATATAGAAATGACAACTTTGTGAGCTCTTTTGAAGTTTTGATGGCGTTGTAGCCCCAGATGTTCAGTTGGTGTGTTGTATTGACGACAGAAAACGGAAACATTTTTCTTGCAATTTGTTATTCGAAGGAACTCTATTTGTTTTTGATCAATAACGGATCAAAAAAATAACCATCATTCAAGAGAAAATTTGATAGACAAGCTATGACTTTACTCGTGCTATTGTGGAGTGGAGAAGTGCCTTGTTTATCTCCCGGACTGAGTGAAATATCTTGTTATATATCTGATGTTTATATAGTATTTTCTACGGGAAATCAGAAGTTTTTGTAAATTATATGGAAAATAGAATCATTCGGATACGATTTTGTTGTTGGAGGACAGAATATCATTAAAACTGCGATTGACAAACAAGAAAGGGACGATATACTTATCGATGCAAATGAAATTGAAAATCCATTTAAAGTGAATAGCAATCATGAAAGAAATTAAACAGCTGATCTGAATTATGATTGGAGAAATGTTCATGTTTATAATTTTGTTGACAAACGAAAGAGAGTTTTGATATACTGTGCATTGTCAGGAGAAAAACATGAAAACATTTACCTTTATTTGCCGCATTTTTGTTTTCGGTTGACACTTCCAATAATAATATATGAAAAATATCTAGTCTTAAAGTCTGATGCGATATAAAATTGAGAAATACATATACCTTTATTGTAATCAAAAAGAAATCCGATCTTATTTTACTTGTTAAATGAACAAACAAAATATGTGCACATTTGCTTACCAAATAATACAAGTAAATACAATTAGTTTGAAAAGGCAATCTGTCTTATTATAATCTGAAATGAAATCAAAAACATTATACTTATGAGTTTGTTCGGTCATGTGATGTCATACATGCTTTATATAACAACAAAGAATATTTCATCATCAATTCAATAGGTTTATTTACCATTATAAATATGAAAACAAAACATATCTATAAAAAAATAATCTAGCTTTTTATGTATTAATCTTTAAAGGAAAACGTGTGCCGTCTGTCGTCTCAAAATATTGTGTGCAATAAAGACAGACAGAACTATGTTTTGGTTTTGGAAATCGAAAAGAACTTAAACCAAACATGAAGCAACAGTTGGAAAATGTCATACATGTATCTGTTAAAATTTGTTAAGAAAATTGACGAATTCCATGTAAATTGCGTATTAGCAGGTGATGCATTCATAGCAGGAGACACTAAACATGTCGACGCAACAAATCTCTCTTCTGTGGATATCATGGTACCATCTCAGTTCTGTTTAAATTTAGCTTGTATCTAACTTAGTTCATTATAGTAGCGGACTCCCGGATAATGACGCAGATAAAATATCAAAATAACAGATCCTGTTAAAAAATCTGTCGAAAGTTTGGATAAATTTTGTCAAACTTTTACCAATGAGTTTGAAATCAAGAACATGTGACGAGTATTGTGATGCGGCCGACGACGACATAAACAACATAAATGATCATTATGTGCAGCTTCTAAGTCGTATGATATAAATAAGTACTTATCTGTTATGCATTAGAAACACGGTATTAAATCATGACCAATATGAATAAGGATTAGATTTCCTTAGCGGGGTTAGGCAAAACCTTTCGGAATTTGGGTCATCGTATCCTTCGTATTGGCCACTTTAGCTTTTTTGATTCGAGCTTCACTGATGAGTCTTTTGTAGGCGAGACGCGCGTCTGGCGTAAGAAATTTTAATCCTTGCATCTACGATGAGTTTATTTATGCGCCAAAAAAAAAAACTCAATCGGTTTAAACGAAAACTGTAGTTTAATTGCATCAAGAGCATAATCTCCTCGTGTTTTTAGCTGACGTTATTTGAATTTGTCATGACAAGTTGAAAAACAAAACTGACAACGAAAAGACGAACATGTCACAAAACACTACACAAAAACCTAAAGCCTTGGCAACACGAGCCCTACGAGAAACAAGAAGTAATCTAAGGTGCTCCGGATGTATAAGCAGATTCTGCTTCATACGTGGCACTAGTCAAGTACTAATTCAGTCTCATTCGGTTATGACACTATCGAGGAAAAGAGGTCGAGATTGTGGTAACAATTATTTGTACATATCCGTTGTCATCTGTACCACACATATTTCATAACTGTCAACCAACTAGAGATGGCGTCTGTAAAACTTCTGAAGGAATGTTTGTTTTCAACTTTATTTATACCTACCTTAAATAATATATTTGTATATACGTTGGCCATGTTGGCTATCAATTTTAATCAAATCAAGTTTGACTTGTTCTTTCAATTTGTCCTTAAGTTTAAAATGGGGAATACTTATATAAAGTGTTGAGAAGTATATTGTTTTTACACTATTGCAAGATGAGAGAGACTTAGATCTTTGGTATTTTTAGTATCCACATCTAATCCATGCTGCACATTGGGTTTATAGTTTTACAGTCTAAAGCCCGACTTTGATTATTAGTGACTTTGATGTTTTGAGTTTAGAAAGTCGTGTCGTTGGGCACTTGTCACACCAAGCAATAAAATATTGTTTGAAAGGACACTTGTGCTATTTTGGTAACCAGTACAGTGACTGAAGATATAGTTCTTTATCTTTTGTTGAAATTCTAAAAGAACATGAAGCAGATTTTTGAATGTTCAGAATTTCCTGTATTGTAAGTGTCGTTGGAGTAAAGTTTGAGTTTCCTAGTGATTTTATAATATCTAGTTTCGTTATCAAGCAGTTTACGTAATGTAATTTACACACAACAAAGATGTGGTTGTGTGAATTTATTTACACGGACAACCAAATATTTGCATGATGGTTTGACAGCTGCTTAGCCATATTTGGATCTTTGAAGGTAGATGTAGCATGAGTGTTCATCAACTACACAACAGCTGCGAATGAAATAAGTTCAACCAAGGATCATCCTAAAAGATGCAATATAAACCACCTTTGATAAGTCTTCACACTCCCACAGTACTACAAACAAATCAGATGAAAATTGTATTCTGTTCCCAAATGAACAATCTTCAGATATATTAGATTTCAACAAAAGCTTTCAGCATTGTTTCCTTTCGAAGTGTTTATGTAAAAACTGTCAAACTTGTGATGTACTCATTACTTGTTTTCTTAGTAACTTGCTCCTTACTTACAAAAATTTCTCCACATAGTAATAAGGCAGATATTTAGATACTAGTAATGCAGCATGTACATGTGTAACCAATATAGTTTTCATATTCTAGCTTTTATTTGGTAGATACAATAAGCAATACAAATAAACAATACATAAAACTAGATTTTATAGAATCAATGTTTATAAAGGAATAAAAATCAATGCAAATAATACAATAAACACAATATGGTTTAATGAACAAACTTAGATAAGTCTTCTGATCTGAAATTGTACCTATTACCTCCTATTCCCGATTGTAAAATTTTGACTGAGTGTGGATGTGCATGGCGGATGGTGCATGCATATAAGAAAACGCTTACCATGTCGACGCTTCCGGTCACGCTTCACTGGGATTTTGTGCGAATCCCTCATATTTTGTTTGTTACCTTAATTTTTCTATCCTTAATCGATTTACGAGTATTGTAATTTTTCATGAGCAACACAACGGGTAAAACTCATGGTAGAATTTCTTTAAAAACGTTCAACAAGAGCAGTGTTAACGTTGTAAATATACATCGTTGGGATTACTGAAAGTACTGGATGATATTCTATAGAGTATCTTTTCACTAGTTTTTTATTGATTTATTTATACAATTATTTAACACAACTACACCATTTGCAACCCCCAGCATTTTTATGAATGGTTTGTTATCCTGTGCTATTTACGAATGAAATTATTGTGTTATTTTCATTTTTCATAAACCTTTGTGTATTCACTAGATTTGACCTTAACTGTTTTCAATACTTTTTTCCTAAGATGATAAAAATATGTTTTGTTTTCAACTAGAATTCGTAAATAAAGTGTTTCGATGCCATCTACATGAGCAATATTTTCCATCAGAAATTGTAGAAAACAATACCTAATTACTTCATAGATGAAACTACACCTGTCATTTAATTAACCTACATCAAACCTATTGCATCAAATATTTCAACCGTTAAAAGATATTAGAGACCTTTACCCGCAGCGATGTCAAATCCAAACCTTCCAATTGGTCTTGTGAATGTCTCCATACAAATAAAGTCCCGCTGGTCCTTTTAGAACCGGAGACCTTGGCATCGTGAACATTGAAAACAAGAGATGTATGCCAAAGGTAAAATAACAATAATTTCAAGGCCGATCATCTGGAAGAGGAACTTCATGTTACTAGTGGATGCAGTTGAGAACCATGCTAAAAAATGGGTAAAGCGCGAGCCAAATGAACTAAAACTGGACACCTTATCTAAATGGATCAAATCTGTTCGGTCATGCAATTAGAAGCGCATTCAATATCAACTATGTACAATGAAAAAACGGGTTCTTTCCCTTTGAATCCTTTCTTCACGACAATATGTTGTTGTTCAAGAAGACAAAGCCTAAAACACTATCGTTTTTATATGCAAACATTATTGTTTTGAATTTCTCACAAAACGTTACCATGGTTACCTGGTTTTGCAGCATGTACATGTGTAACCAATATAGTTTTCATAGTTTAGCTTTTATTTGGCAGATACAATAAACTATACATAAAACTAGATTTTATAGAACCAATGTTCATAAAAGAATAAAAAAAATCAATGCTTATAATAAAAAAACCCACAATAATGTTTAATGAACAAACTAAAAAAAGGAAAGAATATTGTCATGAATAACCAGAATTGCTATGGCGCTTTCCATAGAGATAAGTCTACGTCTGGTATATCATCACATGGGATTCTCTTGTTCCTACCAAAAACAAAAACAACATAATTATTAGGACAAACGAAACTTCATTTAATAAAGTACAAACAGAAAATACTTTAAAATAGAATGCAAACCTGCTATTAATCAGTAGGTTTCCATCAATGTCAACAGAAAGAGAATCAATGGTATTTCATACTAATCTCTTCAAACAGTCATTTCGAAGGAAATTTAGAAAGTCAAATTAACAATAATGTAGGCATTTCGGTGACATATAATTGATTATATCATCGTTATTTGAACTCTGGAGGATAATTGTATCATTGGCAATTTTACCACATCTCCTTATTTTGATATAAGTAATGTAAAATTAAGTTAATTTCGAATATTTGCTACCAAAGTTTTAAACATTGCTATATTAGCGGGAGGTATGACTAGCCATAAAACCAGGTTTAACCCACCATTTTTCCTTAAAATGTCCGGTACCAAGTCAGGAATACAATGTATGGCAGTTGTTATCAAATAGTCCGTTTATATGTATGTTGGCGTTTGCTTTTATAGCAGTACAGTGTTTCTGTTGTTCCGTTGTTTTTCCTCTTATAGTTGATGTGTTTTCCTCGGTTTTGGTTTGTGACTCGGATTTGTTTTCGCTTAATCGATTTATGACTATTGAACAGCGGTATACTACTGTTGCCTTTATTTAACGTCATAACAATATCAGAACACTGATTTGATGATATTTGGTTTTTGTGGTCTGCACATTGGTGACAAAACATGAACCAAATGATTCTGTTCATCATGTACTAAACAATATATGAAGCTCATCTTTAATGATAAGTTTTCATATATAGATTATTTGCTTTATGTTCTTGTGCACATATGGCTTTCCACATATCTTAATTGGAGTTACGTGTCTAATCCTAGTTAGAGCCTGTAATTCAGCGATTTTAATCGCTCGCTCTCTACCATATCTGTTTTTCGTTTATTGTTTTATACATCAATAAAGTCCTTGGTACTCATTTAAATAGTTTTAAATTTTGTCATGTCAGTGCCCTTTATAGCTTACCATATGATATGGGTGTTGCTTGTTGTTGATGACCAATTGTTGATTAATTGATGGTTACATCTACGTCATTCGGCCTGTGGTTGATAGTTGTCTCATTGTCAATTATATCACACCTTTTATTTTTATATTGTATTAGACTTTTATTGGTCAGTTAAAAACCGACTAAATCAAACAAAACAACAAAGACTCAATTGTTCATCGGAAAAAGCAAAATATATGCAAGTTTGAGTGTTTGAATTCCTCTTTAATTTATTGTCAAAGGAATGTTGTTCAGGAAACAGAGGTTTTTTGTTTGTAACAAAATTGCAATATTTACTAACCTTTTTCTTTGAGGAAGGAGAAACATATTTTCCTGCATTGTATTAATACCAAGGTTACGGCAAAATATTTTTGATACACGTGTGTTTTCTTTTATAGATCTTAGTTGCTCTGAAAAATAATTAGCACTGTAAAATAATAAATATATGGATGGATATCTTTTCCTTAACAATTGTTAAATAAATATGTTGTATTAAATTTGTTCTTTCAGAATCAGTAATTTATATTTACCTTCCATTGCACGTGTGTTTACATTAGTTCATCACGGTTTTCCCATCACGTTTGTGTAGTGCGGTGGCCGAAGTTCTAACGAGAAGTCTCGTAGTTAAGGTCACTGCATACATCAAAATATCGGTAAATTAGTATACGGGAAGACAATAATTAAATAGCTGTACATTTATAAATATTTTGATAATATAACGGATTTTCTTTTACAAGAAATTTCACGAACATATGTTTTATAGTAAATCCAAGTATATAAAACATATTCAACTTTTTTTTTTTAAATTTGAAGTTTCATTTGACTTTAATCATTGTTAATATCAAATCAGCACAAATAAATCAACATTTTCTATAAACATATCCTATTTATACTATTCCCGTCCAGTGATCAATCTTTTTTTCCATTTGTCTTCAGTAGAAATTTATTGATGACAGTTTTATTTATTATTTCCTCACTAAAACAACAATCAAGTTTACAGTTATACCGTGAAGAATCATATGAGAAACAACTTCTGCCTTCGGATCTCGTTAAAACGATATACATTTTCATTCTTGATAATTAATGTCCTGCTTTCAAAAAGCTCGGCAATCCTTGAGGTTTTTTAGATTATAAACAATACCTTTTGAGTGAAAAATATCGTACCCATGTGTTATTCGTATCTAATGAGTTCTTATGAACCACGTTTGTTAAAAACTGAATCATCGTGTGAGTTATGCAGAATTGAGTGTTCATCTTCATGTTTACCTCATACTTTGTTGACTTAAACATAAGATCAGGAAACTTTCTTTTAATACAAAGAAATGTTAATTAACAAGATAGATTAGCACGTGCGTTTTTGCTGATATATCTGTTATTAAGAAAGACATATTGGCTCGATCGAAATTACTGGCTAATCCCTGATGTAAATTAAAAAGTCATCATTATCAAAGATACCAAGTATTTGATGCGTGATCGTGAAATAAGACCTATCAATAACACAAAAATCAAAACAGTTGAGATGCTTGATTATCCACCGAGTTAAAGTGTATCGACCAACAGAAGTTTTAAAAGTACAAAATAATGTAGTTATCTTTTCTTTATACGATATGTAAACCAAATAAACACAATTTCATTATACAATTTTGTAATCCATCTGGTTCTCGTGTACATATAGTTTTCGGGTAATTAATGACGGATAGCGTTTGACATCTTCAGCCGAACAGAATTATCATTTTTACATAATTTAATTGATTGTATGCTGGTTCATATTCTGGACGCCAGTCTTTGCTCCTTTCTAATTAAATCCACAAACAAAAACAAATATGAAGCTTAGAAATGGAAAATATTAAATACTAAACTCGTTCAAAGGGTATCTACACGTCTCAATCTTCAAAATCGCTTATCTAAAAATACTACCATCGCTAACATTTTTAACAATAAAATCGTGGTTACCCTTCTATCGATAAGTGTCATGCCAAAAATGACTTACATGTCCCCGTCTTTCCACCAACAATACGGTAAGGTCCACGTTTAATGGTCGCACATTTTCTTTAAATTTTGAAACTGATATATTTTGAAAACAAACAGTATTATTTATTTACTCACATGAAACAAACCGGGATGCGGTATTCAGTACGTAGGTGAAACTGGGCGATTTTTATCTAAACGCACGCAAGAACACCTGTATCGTTTTAAAAGACCCAATAAATTCAAAAGTATCATTTATCAACACCTTAAGAAGCACAATCATCCTATTAAATATTTAACAGTTCAACCTTTAGAAGTAGTAAATAAGCAGCCTGGTGAATCTCATTCAAAGTTTGTACGATCACGGAAAATAATTGAATTAAATTGGATTAAAAAATTACAGACAGTCTACCCTCTCGGTCTTAATGATAATATCATGGGAATTGGTAATATATCAAGAACCGATTCTGTTAACATTTGGATATAGTTTCTAAAACTGTTCGTAAAACCGTTCTCATGGTCGTAGAAAAATCGCAATCAAAGAAAATTTCGGACCAATCATACCAATATTTCGGACCTAATTTCTATTTCAAAAACAACGGCAGACATTATCTGTTAACAAAGCTCTGTTCATTACCGGTTAATAAGTTAAATAAAATTTTAGAGGATTGCAACACAATTTCATATAGCAGTCCTAAGTATGAAATCGTTCAAATTATAATGGCATATTGTTATTCTAAACTGTTTCCCAAAATTGATCGCCCTGAAGATCATAAAAAACATTTTATTAAAATAAAGTATGTCAATAAAGGTTTTGATTTTGTAAATATTGCCGGTATTTTTAACGACCATTCTGTTAAAGAACAAATTCCTGGATATTTTAATAATACTGAGCTCCTCTTATTTGTTATATTTACAAGAAATCTACCCGGAAATATGTGTTTAATTATAGCCAATTGTGTAAAGATGTTAATATCAGTGAAAATACACCTACTTCATGTAATTGTAGTAATTCCGAATACATTTATGGACCCATTTCCCATGTTATAACAGGAGATCTTAACATCGTTCAAGACCGAGAGTTAAAATCATTCCTCAGTAAAGGACCTAAATATCGTCCCCCGTCAATCATTAATTGGAATGAGTGTCGTAATATCATCCACGACTCACTCCATACGTACTGTTTAAAATGGATAAAACGGGAAAAAGCTGACAAAAATCTTTGGACTCTTTTTAATTCAGTAATGAACATAGTTGATATACGTATTCAACATTTTAAAGAACATTTTACTCTTAACAACAACCATAATAAACCTATTTCTCGTATCAAACATAAACTTAAAGAACTAGCCAAGGAATTTGTTTTGTCCCGGCCGATAAAGCTGCTAATAATATCATTATTGTTTGACGTAAATTTTACATTGAGGTCCTGAAAAAAGAAATCACCAATTCACCAACATTCCAACTGACTCCATTTTCAGAAAACGACATCTGTAACAAACATAAACTTTTAGCTACCTCTTTACAAGCAGAACCAAATACAATGAAAGTCCCAACTATGTACTGGCTTCCGAAGCTACATAAAACACCTTACAAATATAGATTTATTTCGTCTTCAAGCCATTGTTCCACTACTAAATTGTCTATTCTTCTTACCAGTTCACTTGGTACAATCAAAAACCTGATAATAAATTGTTCAAATAAGGCCTTTGAAAATAGTGGAATTAATTACTTTTGGAGTGTCAAAACTCGTTGGAAGTACTTGATAAATTGCATGCTTATATTGGTGATTTTG
Organism: Mytilus coruscus; assembly: GCA_017311375.1. Taxonomy (NCBI): domain Eukaryota; kingdom Metazoa; phylum Mollusca; class Bivalvia; order Mytilida; family Mytilidae; genus Mytilus; species Mytilus coruscus. The sequence continues at coordinate 41,696,142 of CM029608.1, forward strand.
AATCTGTTCAAAGTTTTGATTTTTCTACCTTGTATACCACATTGCCTCACATTCTCATTAAGAAAAATTCACACACCTAATTAAATGGGCATTTAAAAGTCAGAATGTGAATACATATGTTCTAACTCTTTTAGGTAATTTTTAGTAGCAATAAACAAAAGAAATATGTCAATTGGACATGCTTTGATACTATATCTGCCTTTGAATTTTACTAGATAATATTTTTGTTCGCTTTGGAGATTCCGTATATCGTCAGGTTATCGGAATTCCAATGGGGACTAACTGTGCACCACTTATTGCGGACCTGTTTTGTATTGCTATGAGTTACAATTTATGACTAAAATCAGCAAAGACCCATCGAAACAACATCTGATACAAAATTTAATAATACTTTTAGATATTTGGATGATATATTGGCTCTCAATAATGACGACTTCAGTATGTATACTAAAGAAATTTATCCTGTTGAACTTACTTTAAATAAAGCTAATACTAACAATGACCACTGCCCTTTCCTCCATCTTGATATCCATATCATTAACGGAAAGCTTAATACAAAAATTTATGATAAAAGAGATGATTTTCATTTCCTATCGTTAATTATCCATTTTAGATGGTGACGTTCCTTGTCACCATCTTACGGTGTTTATATATCTCAACTTGTACGATTCGCTCGTGTATGTAACAACGTTTCAGATTTTAACGAAAGAAATTTATGTATTACTGAAAAATTATTACACCAGGGTTTTCGATATCACAAACTAGTCAAAACATTTACTAAATTTTATCATCGGTATAAGGACATCATTCGTAAATATAGCTCAACATGCAGACTTCTTATACGTTCAGGTATTTCACATCCAATCTTTTATGGTAATATTCTTTATAAAGCACTAAAATGTCAGTATTCACCTCAGAAGCTAACAAAACCCTTAAATAGACTTATTAAGAAGGGATATAGTTACGATACTGTTGTCAGGTCATTAAAGATTGCATATTTTGGCTTTAATATTGATTCACTTATAGGGTCTTTGCATCGGAACTAAACACATTTATTTAAAACCAGTTGTTGGCATGACACGGGTTATGCTCTTCTCATATATTTTATGATGGTATGATACTAAACCCTAACGGGAGGGATTGTGCCTGATATTCATATGATGAAGACATAATCTTTCAATCAGTTTAATTGAGGTCTGGAGCTGGCATGTCAGTTAACTGCTAGTAGTCTGTTGTTATTTATGTATCATTGTCATTTTGTTTATTTTCTTTTGTTACATCTTCTGACATCGGACTCGGACTTCTCTTTAACTGACTTTTAATGTGCGTATTGTTATGCGTTTGCTTTTCTACATTGGCTAGAGGTATAGGGGAGGTTGAGATCTCACAAAACATGTTTAACCCCGCCGCATTTTTGCGCCTGTCCCAAGTCAGGAGCCTCTGGCCTTTGTTAGTCTTGTATTATTTTTACTTTTAGTTTCTTGTGTATAATTTGGAGTTTAGTATGACGTCCATTATCACTGAACTAGTATATATATTTGTTTAGGGGCCAGCTTAAGGACGCCTCCGGGTGCGGGAATTTCTCGCTGTATTGAAGACCTATTGGTGACCTTCTGTTGTTGTCTGTTCTGTGGTCGGGTTGTTGTCTCTTTGACACATTCCCCATTTCCATTCTCAATTTTATTATGATGATTTTGTCTTTGAACAGCGGTATACTACTGTTGCCTTTATTTTTCTTGATCAGGAAATATTTCAATGATCTAGTTATACTTCCTTTTGAGTGTTTCATTTAACGATTGTAAATTCTACACAAACTTATTTAGGTATTTAGTTATATCGTATATTTGATATTATCTATTCCTATTATCGAATGTAACCTTCAGAATTAAACTTATCAACAAGTGTGCACTTACATGAGCAACACGACTAATGCCACATTTGGAGCATGATCTGCTTCCCTTCCAAAGCTCCTGAAATCATTCCCGTTTTTCTTGGGGGGTTCGTGTTGTTCAGTCTTTAGTTTTGTATGTCGTCAAGAGATTTTTTATTAAGTCAAAATGGATATAATAGCAATGTCATTAACAGTATTTTTGGAGATTTATATGGACCTTGACATATGACAATACAATAATTCCCTCTGAAAGACTAGAAGGAAGGTACAAAATGTATGCATTTTTAACTTTCTTGGTAAGAAAAGACAATGACGTTTGTAATGTTTACCTTCAGTAAAGGAAAACACCTCTCCTGGTCGTTCATACCAAAACCTGTCGCCACGTTTGATTCGTTGATATTGCATTCCCAACAAACACTGGAACGTTGGTCCAACATTGAATCCTGGGTCTTTTTCTAACATGGCACCCACAAATAAATCTATATCATCGGGATCACTGAAAAAAGGGTGAACGCACTACAGAAATGAACCATTTGTATCATGATAACCTGTATACAGAATATAAGTACAAGAGTATCGTTAGTTCCGCAAACAAACCTGACTAACATTGATATAATAATTAACTCAGGACTCTTTTGTGAAGCCATTATATATAAATGATTATTGAAAGAACACGGAATTAATTTAAATTCTTTTCTTTCGATCTATCTCATTTATTGCCACAGTGTTATATGAATGGGAGTATTGTCAGTTGTTACTTCTTTCATTATAATTTGACAAATGTGGAAATGTTAGATTTTCCATAAACATCTGCAATATTATTTGTGTTATTGTGAATTGTCCTTACTTACCAATATTTCATTCCCTGCACACACACACACACAGTCGGACATACCAATCAAACACACAGAGCAATTAATGTCAATACTATAGAACAAAGTCAAAACGAGAAACAAAAAGAAACTTTAAACAAACAAAAAAGAATAAAAATGAATTTCACCGTTCATGCTTACTCATATAATTCCCTAAGCGCATTCCCAAACTTTCCAAATTTGTTGAATGATTTGATAGGTTCGAGGTCACATAATTCTCGCCACGTGTTGTATCCTGACACTCCTTGTTCCCGCCCTCTCTGTATGTTTCTGGCAACAATATCAGATCCTGGTGCTTCTGGTAAACGGAATAGTGTGTTCCTCATCCCATCGACAATAAAGCTACAATGAAATACTACTTAATTAGGTACGAACAAACGAATATTGTTTGAATTAAGTTTAGTCATATAGATTTCGAAATCAATTATAATGTAAGGAATGCATCTCCCTCTTGCAAAGCTATGATTCTTTCTCTAGGTTTTGCTTTACTTTTAGTTTCATTAGGTCTTCGTCGTTTGTATAAGTACGACTTTTAAATAAAAAAAAAAAAACGACTTTTGAATATTTGGCTTCGAGCATCACTGAGAGAACATTGGATTTTGAAATGCGCATTTGGAGTAGTAACATTGGTATCATTTATGTTATGAATACCAGTGTGTCGATACCTCTGCTAGAGGACTGATAGTACCCGAGGGCATCGCCAGCCCAGTAGCTAGTACTTTCGTACTGGCTAGAATATTCAGACATTGTTTGAATATGATTTGCTGATATAAAATTTTGAAATGGTTTTAAGCTAAGAGATTTATCTTCCCCTTGCAAAAGTCTGCTTTCGTAAGATTTCTTGTCCGGGTCTGGGTTTACTTTTTCTTTTGGTTTAATTAGCATTTCAACGTTTGTATAATGCTTTGAACTTTTTGAATAATTTGGCTTCGAACATCACTAAAAAGAAATTAGTTGTCGAAACGCAAATCCGGTGAAATTTGGACTGTAAATGTTAAAAATAACACTCTTGTTGATAATACTGTCAATATACCTAAAAAGAAAGGATGTATGTATAAAGTAAGTAAGTACCAAGTTTTGTCTGATGCACCGAAATAAATCCTAATTATTAATATCATCAATATACCAAGTAATCGAAAGATGTTATTGTGTTAACAGATGTTCTCTTCATAGTTAGATTCGATAATGTTATATACCTTTTTACCATATAATGACTTAAACTTACTTATCAATCCTGTTACTAGCTGAACAAGCTAAATGTCTTCCTATAAAAGGAACATTGACTCCACTGTTTTGTTGAACAAGTCGTGGACTTTCAAAGTTATCCTCCAATTTATTGACAGTCACTGTTTTGCAGTCTTCATCTGCGAAGTTTTGCTCGTTTGTTAGTTGGGAATGACCAAAACGATGTGCTGCAACATTGACCGAATCCAATATTTGTGGATTAACATCTTCATCATAGGGGTCATCAAATACATCGTCGTCCACATCCTCCGAGAATAATTCAAATCTCTTCATTGTAGTTTGACCAATAATTAGAGGTAGAACCTAATTAAATGGGCATTTAAAAGTCAGAATGTGAATACATATGTTCTAACTCTTTTAGGTAATTTTTAGTAGCAATAAACAAAAGAAATATGTCAATTGGACATGCTTTGATACTATATCTGCCTTTGAATTTTACTAGATAATATTTTTGTTCGCTTTGGAGATTCCGTATATCGTCAGGTTATCGGAATTCCAATGGGACTAACTGTGCACCACTTATTGCGGACCTGTTTTGTATTGCTATGAGTTACAATTTATGACTAAAATCAGCAAAGACCCATCGAAACAACATCTGATACAAAAATTTAATAATACTTTTAGATATTTGGATGATATATTGGCTCTCAATAATGACGACTTCAGTATGTATACTAAAGAAATTTATCCTGTTGAACTTACTTTAAATAAAGCTAATACTAACAATGACCACTGCCCTTTCCTCCATCTTGATATCCATATCATTAACGGAAAGCTTAATACAAAAATTTATGATAAAAGAATGATGAGTTGTTGTTTGTCTTTGAACAGCGGTATACTACTGTTGCCTTTATTTTTCTTGATCAGGAAATATTTCAATGATCTAGTTATACTTCCTTTTGAGTGTTTCATTAAACGATTGTAAATTCTGCACAAACGTTATTTAGGTATTTAGTTTTATCGTATATTTGATATTATCTTTTCTTATTATCGAATGTAACTTTCCGAATTAAACTTATCAATAAGTGTGCACTTACATGAGCAACACGACTAATGTCACATTTGGAGCATGATCTGCTTACCCTTCCAAAGCTCCTGAAATCATTCCCGGTTTTTGTGGGGTTCGTGTTGCTCAGTCTTTAGTTTTGTATATTGTTTGTTTTCGACTAATGAGTTTAAATGTCTCTTTAATACCCTTTGCCTCTCTTTGTTAATTATATTTTGCTTAATATTACTCACATAAAGGTTTATCATACAAGTTTCAAATTGCATTGAGAACTCTCATTTTCTAAACAAGTCACTGTATTTTTTTCTTAACATTTTATGTCGTCAAGAGATTTTTTATCAAGGCAAAATGGATATAGCAATGTCATTAACATTATTTTTGGAGATTTTTATGGACCTTGACATATGACAATACAATAATTACGCTCTTTTTACCTCTGAAAGACTAGAAGGAAGGTATAAAATGTATGCACTTTTGACTTTCTTGGTAAGAAAAGACAATGACGTTTGTACTGTTTACCTTCAGTAAAAGAAAACACTTCGCCTGGTCGTTCATACCAAAACCTGTCCCCACGTTTGATTCGTTCATATTGCATTCCCAACAAACACTGGAACGTTGGTCCAACATTGAATCCTGGGTCTTTTTCTAACATGGCACCCACAAATAAATCTATATCATCAGGATCACTGAAAAATGAGTGAACGCACTACAGAAATGAACCATTTGTATCATGATAACCTTTATACAGAATATAAGTACAAGAGTAGCGTTAGTTCCGCAAACAAACCTGATTAACATTGATATATTGATTAACTCAGGACTCTTTTGTGATGCCATTATATATAAATGATTAATGAAAAGAACACGAAATTAATTTAAATTCTTTTCTTTCGATCTATTTCATTTATTGCCACAGTGTTATATGAATGGGAGTATTGTGAGTTGTTACTTCTTTCATTATAATTTGACAAATGTGGAAATGTTAGATTTTCCATAAACATCTGCATTATTATTTATGTTATGATGAATTGTCCTTACTTACCAATATTTCATTCCCCGCACACACACACAGGCGGACATACCAATCAAACACACAGAGCAATTAATGTCAATACTATAGAACAAAGTCAAAACGAGAAACAAAAAGAAACTTTAAACAAACAAAAAAGAGTAAAGATGGATTTCACCGTTTATGCTTACTCATATAATTCCCTAAGCGCCTTCCCAAACTTTCCAAATTTGTTGAATGATTTGATAGGTTCGAGGTCACATAATTCTCGCCACGTGTTGTATCCTGACACTCCTTGTTCCCGCCCTCTCTGTATGTTTCTGGCAACAATATCAGATCCTGGTGCTTCTGGTAAACGGAATAGTGTGTTCCTCATCCCATCGACAATAAAGCTACAATGAAATACTACTTAATTAGGTACGAACAAACGAATATTGTTTGAATTAAGTTTAGTCATATAGATTTCGAAATCAATTATAATTTAAGGAATGCATCTCCCTCTTGCAAAGCTATAATTCTTTCTCGAGGTTTTGCTTTACTTTTAGTTTCATTAGGTCTTCATCGTTTGTATAAGTACGACTTTCAAATTAAAAAAAAAACGACTTTTGAATATTTGGCTTCGAGCATCACTGAGAGAACATTGGATTTTGAAATGCGCATTTGGAGTAGTAACATTGGTATCATTTATGTTATGAATACCAGTGTGTCGATACCTCTGCTAGAGGACTGATAGTACCCGAGGGCATCGCCAGCCCAGTAGCTAGTACTTTCGTACTGGCTAGAATATTCAGATATTGTTTGAATATGATTTGCTGATATAAAATTCTAAGAGATTTATCTTCCCCTTGCAAAGGTCTGCTTTCGTACGATTTCTTGTCCGGGTCTGGGTTTACTTTTTCTTTTGGTTTAATTAGCATTTCAACGTTTGTATAATGCTTTGAACTTTTTGAATAATTTGGCTTCGAACATCACTAAAAAGAAATTAGTTGTCGAAACGCAAATCCGGTGAAATTTGGACTGTAAATGTTAAAAATAACACTCTTGTTGATAAAACTGTCAATATACTTAAAAAAAAGGATGTATGTATAAAGTAAGTAAGTACCAAGTTTTGTCTGATGCACCGAAATAAATCCTAATTATTAATATCATCAATATACCAAGTAATCGAAAGATGTTATTGTGTTAACAGATGTTCTCTTCATAGTTAGATTCGATAATGTTATATACCTTTTTACCAAATAATGACTTAAACTTACTTATCAATCCTGTTACTAGCTGAACAAGCTAAATGTCTTCCTATAAAAGGAACATTGACTCCACTGTTTTGTTGAACAAGTCGTGGACTTTCAAAGTTATCCTCCAATTTATTGACAGTCACTGTTTTGCAGTCTTCATCTGCGAAGTTTTGCTCGTTTGTTAGTTGGGAATGACCAAAACGATGTGCTGCAACATTCACCGAATCCAATATTTGTGGATTAACATCTTCATCATAGGGGTCATCAAATACATCGTCGTCCACATCCTCCGAGAATAATTCAAATCTCTTCATTGTAGTTTGACCAATAATTAGAGGTAGAAAGTCATTATATGTGATATGTTGAAACATAGCTATAACTATCTTTCGAGCTTCCTGGAAAACGGTTTCATCGTTCCAATGCGGGTTCAGTATGCGCAGTTCTGAAGCAATACGGTTATGTTCCCTATGCCAAACTAAATGCTGAACGCTAAGCATGGGTACATCCGATACTCGATTGTCACCTACAAATTGAAACTGAGTGGTAAGTAGTGTTTATGAAAGATTAAATACCACAGTAAAAAGTTAAATGCATGTCGATACTATGTGTATGCAACATTTCAAAAGGCTATGCTATACTAAACATAGCAGGAACGCTCATGGTGAACGTAACAATGCTAGCAATAACGGATGGCACCCTCGTTCCCCCATTGCCAGGGTAACGGCAGCCATTTTGAAAATTCAAAAGTCAAAGAGGCCATATACACATGCCAATTAACATTATTATAAAGTTTCATTGGGTTTAGAGCATTTTGCAATTTTGACATTTTGCGGTTTCCATGGTAACGACGGCCATTTTGGAAATTCCAAAGTCATCTGGGACATCTGCATATGCCAGTCAATATTTGTGTGAAGTTTGATTAACTTTGGTGCATATTGATTTTTTGAACATTATTGCTGTTTCCATGGTAACGACGACCATCTTGAAAATGCCATACCCCGATTGCAAATCTGCACATACTAGTTAACATTATGGTCCATTAACATTGGTTCATAAAATTCCGAGATATAAGCTGGACAAAAAAAGTGGAAGAAAAATAAAAAATAGAAAAAAAGAAACGTAGAATAACAATATGTCACCCCAACTGCGTTCAGGGTGCCATGATAACTTAAAAAGCTAAAACGCCATCACACAGACAAAATAATGTTGTAGTAATAAATATGTGGCTATAATGTAAACTTTGTCAAGTTCGACAAAACCTTCTTAGTTTGGCCAGAAACATTATAATGCTGTCATATACATTTAAATTTCCTATATCCCAAGACATTGGCCATTTATATCATAAAAGCTTCATAAAAGCATACAATAAATAATAATAAACAGGACATAGGAATAATGCAAGACGTTATGATACATTTAACGTTATCCCGAATATGGTACTCACAAATCATTCCACAAACACTTAATATCAATAATGTATGCAATCACATGATGTAACATAATGTATGATTATATAATAATTACTAATCAATAACTAAAAAGATGTTTGTGTCAGCAACCGAACGAAAGTATCTTGAATTGTTTCTGTAAAGTAACATACAGTATTCAACAATAGCATAAAATATCATACAAATATAGCAAGGTCTAATTCACCTTGAATAGTTTGATTAAGTCAAACATAAACAATTAAAGAACTGCTATCAACACCAAATTTTCAAAATAGGAATCCATTTAGAGAGGACGAAAATAACCATTGACATCGTTCTTGATTTGAGACAGATATATGAAATGTGAGGACTTAAACTGAATGTCTTTTTTAAATCTCAGGCCTCCCACTTTTTATAATTAGGGAGCTCGTGGGTCACTACATGTGTGCTTACATCGTCCTGCATATACACAATATTATTTGTATTTTACTAAAAAAAGATGGGTAATACTGTGTATGTACTCATTACTTAAATATATCAAAGAATACTTTCGGAAATGATTAATACCTGCGACCGGACATTTGTTTGGTGTAACTGGCTCGAAGCAAGAATTTACCCCAGCTGGAGAAGGTAAAAGATTGTCATCAGTTTTCAACAGATCTGAAAAACAAACACGTTAAATTGAGTGAAAGGTAATACAACGTTCGTGTGCTTGAATAAATAAAACAATACAGTTCGTGTACTCAGATGCAAACATACGTTATCAAACAATAAAATGAACCTTAGTCCAAAATCAGGGTATGTATTATCGCTCTATATGAATTTCATGCGATTTCTTTAATTTTTGTATTTGACCTTGCTATTGACCAATTATCACTCTATCAACGACCTTGGTTTGTATCGATTTGATAAATTTATGATATCGGTAAAGAACCGTTGCGTTTTATTTACCATGTTAACATAGCTTGAAAATAAAACATAATTTCTAGTTTTAATTTATAATGTGTTTTATTTTTATATTGGTTTTGGTGAACATATATTAATATTCAGAAATTTTGAAAGCCTATCCATACATGTTCAATTGCATTTCGGTAAATTATTTATCTTTGATGCAATCGTACAAAATTCCACTGACTTATTTACGACGAAATAAGTTAATAAGCAGATATGAGCAGTGCTTAATTAACATTAGTTGCAATATATGAACATAAGTGGATAGGGTCAACAGAATGATTTATTTATTTATCTATTTTCATTTAAATTAGTTTCCGACAACTGTTGTCATTTACCTTAAATAATTTTATCTTTAAACGATCGTCTGTCTAAGTTTGTTTCGATGTTGCATTTCATTGTGCATTGGATGTTCAAAGCACAAATACGGCAACTGATCAAGTGCAAATAGGTAAAGATTGCTAAAAGATCTTGCAAAGTCTATTCGTATACTAAGATTGATCGAAACAACGCTATTAATTCAGTTCTGGTATATCTCTTGCACATACATTAAACATAAATGAAAAGACTTTGCTAGACTTATACAAAACTGCATTCAAACGAAAACACTCACAGCTTCCAGGGATCCGCAAAATTTCGATCAATTCTGGAGTACTTCCATAAACAACACTGGCATCGACGAAGGCTGTTGCAAGGTTAACTTGTTGCCTTACTGCAATATAAAAAAAAAATGCATACACAAAAAAAAAAAAACCACATAGTTTTAATTATAATTCACCACTAAAAGGACAAACACATAAGACCATCGATGAAAACAAACTAACAAAAGAAAACAAAACCGTCCTGTTTGTCTTAAGTTTTGACATTAAGATATAACAATGCCGTATCTACATTTGAAATGGACAGACGTTTCAATAGACGTTTCATTTCAGTCGAGTGATCAGAAGTGGATGAAGTCATAAGTTTATATGGAAAAATCAGAATGGTTGTCAGAGAATATGTTGTCTTTTTATTAGCAGACATTTTAAAATATATTTATCACAACTAATGTTGTCTTATTGGTTTTTGAAGGACATGTTTCATACATGTTAATAATAACAGTGACACAATATATCTGCTATATTTGAACACTACAAAAGGTTTTGAAAGCTTTGAATAACATTCGGAATACATAAAACTTCTTGTTTTTTCAATTTTGGGAAATATATTATAATTCATAAAACTTTAAAATAATTTAATTGACCATATGTATTACTGTAAAATGCTATTAAAATCAAAGCTCAGATGACTAGATAAATGACCGTTTGTTTAGGGCACCTACCATTAATTGTGTTTTAACGAATGTCTTACCTCCGTCGTCATCTATTCTGCCTTTTGCTCTGACGAAGTTTATACACCCTGGTGGTAAATCCTTATCATTATCGGGAATTTGAAGTGGAAAGCACACATCACGACTGAAAGGAAAACAATATCTCATTTTACGAAAAATGTATTAACTTCATAAGTTGATATATTCCTTCATTATCTTCAATCCTTTGATAATTTTACATTTTTAAAGATATGTTGTTTTATTTTTTGTTTTTTTTTTTTGCATAGAAGATTACTTAAACTTTAAAAATCACCAAGCAAATTCAAGTTGACTGAGCAATTTTAAAAGAGAAGCGAAATATACCAAAGTGACATTCGAACTCATAAGTCAAAAATAGACTGACAACGCCATGGCTAAAAAAGAAAAAGACCAACAGACATACAACATTACACAAAACACAACATAGAATAGCTATCATCTGTGAAACGGATATTCCATGAAGGTCCAACAACTCGTGATGGCGTCCATAAAATTCACGAAGGAAGGGGTGACTTCAACTTCGCCACTTAGAACTCTAGTTTTTATTGCTTCCTTGTGAGCAGCAATCCTATGTCAAGGAAATCATGATAGAAAATACATACTCTGGAATATCGTATCACCTGAGAGATATATGCTCCGTATGCAGGCGCTGCTGGTATGTTACAGTTTTTTTAACTGATTGACAGAAACCAGAGCAAAACATATCGCAACAGTGTATTATTTATCTCAAAGTCCCACATTTAACATGAATTAGAACTTTACCTAACCGCCTATTTAAAAAGAATGAAAGATTTTTGTCAACTATTCTTTACCGGCGATTTGAAAACACAGATGACAGTTATAAAGGCACTGTACATATTATAATATAATTTTTTTTTTGTTTAATGTCGAGTTAATACTTCACGGAGATACTGCCTTTATTTTGTTCTATGTGGTTGTAATATGACATTAATTATTTGTGATAATCAAATGGTGATAAAATGCTCCATATAATAGAAATAACATAAAACCTCTCGGCATGTATACATGAATGTCTCGTTATCAAACACATGTACAACACTACTGGTGCCAAATGTAAGGTAAGAACTGTTAAACCCTATCGGAGTACATGAATTCATCCCCGCTGTTTGATTGGGATGTTGTTGCTCCGTTCTTTTTTTTTTTCTATGATATGTTTGTGGACTTGTTCGTCTTTTCTTTATGTGTTTTGTTTTTTTGCCATGGCTTTGATAGTTTTTCTTCGACTTTTGATAGTCTCCTTAAAACCTTTTGTTTTGGCTCTCGTTTTTCATGAGTGGAAGATCTTTAGGCAAATAGTAATTTATTTCTGATAAAAGATGTTATTCGTTCAATTATGTCGTTTAAATTATATCTATCTATTTTATTAAATGAATAAAAATGCGTTTAATTGATACAAATAATAAATCTATGATATATTCAACAAGTTCTGTATATACATACTCAGCTCTGATTGGGTTTTCACAGCAGTCATTCTCTGCAAATGCTTCGAAAATAAGAGTACAAATATTATACATTTTTAGGTATCTTTCTATGATAAAAAATATACAGTTGGACATGATGTTATTAAGTGACACTATTGTCCGATATATGAGAGGATAGACAACTATTTTTTTTTCAATCCAGCCACAGTCTTTATGTGCCCTTCCTAAGCCAGTAGTCTGCAATCCACTGGCTGCAATTGTTTTCATCTGTCATAAACATTTTTCTTAAAATTGCCGTTGGTTTTGTTTATTTTTCACTTTTTGTGATCCCTGTCTTTTAATCTACTTTCAGATATGATTCTTCCATTAATGAACATCATAGCCGTACTGTGACAATTTCTGTCCATTTTAGCTTTGTGAATAACTTTCTTATTAGTAATTCTACTTCACCTCAAATGGTTAATTTCATCATATATTTTGCTACTAAAACCATACATGTGCATTATAATTTTCAAATTTGTTTTAATGTACACGTATTTTACCTTCACAATTATGGTACACTTCTTAAGAACAAATGTCAAACTCATTTATAGTTATACGTATGAATAAAAAAAGGCTGTACTCCAGTACGAAAGTAACAAAAATCAAACCAAAACATCGGGAAGTCTTCATAGTTATGAAAGGTAAAAGACGACAATTGACTTTGGACCAAACAACTTGTGGTACTCATTAAACCAAAATTTGGTATTTAAATATTTGTTTTAAACTATCGATAGAAACCTTTAAAAGACATACGTTTCCATGGGGATACGATCCTGATCAAAGCAGTTATTTCACTCTGCAATAATTATAGGAAAACTAATTGAAGGTTTGAAAGAAACTATCTTAAATATATAAAAAAAGACAAGAAGGATTAATTATCTATCTAATTCTTACACGGAATCTCTGTTTGAAAGACATCGTGTGCTAGTAGTTGGGCGTGCGAGACAACTTGGGCTGACCTGGTTCTATCACTCTGTATAGGTGGTCCTAAATCTTCGTCCATTATTGCCTTAGATATTAAACGGACGTTTGGTAATTCGTCGCCATTTTTTGCAACACGTGGTAATCCTGTACCTAAAAATAGACAACAAATGTTATTAAATGTACATTAAGTCGTATATCTCCTCTGGTGTGAGATATACTTTTTGGGGTTGATGTTTTGGATGGCAAGTTAACTACTTAAATAAAGGATGATAAAAAAAACCATAAGACGGAAAATTTGGATCTTAACCGCATAATTTTCTCATATATTTTTTTCCCGGTAATGTCTCCTATGCTAGGTTGGAAAATAATAATGCCGTACCTCAATCATCTGAAAATGCCATTTAAACTATACCTTTCTTTGTGACAAAGTGGAATATTCACATGATTCAAAACATACAGTTAATGATATAAATTTCTAAATCTGGTCAAAGTTTCGCGACAATCATTACTTTCTATCAACTGATTCTATAGTTCAGATATCGAATATTTTTCAAGTTTGATTTTGGGTACTCTAAGTCTAAGAGAGATGTATCATATTTAGTTAATCGTAAAACAACAAACATTTTTAATTAAATCAGTCAAATTCCGGGGCAATGACTTCATCATTTTGATAAACTAAATCTAGGCCAACGACATCAGTATAAATCTATTATTGATGTACACTAATTCATATGTTGTTGTGATGTCACGTTCGCTTAATGTATGAAAAGTATACAGCAGTTGCAGGATCAGTACGGAATATTTGAAGGAAAGGGAGCCTGTGCAAAATCTTCAAGTTGCCCAAAGCAGGGGCGGATCCAGCAATTTTATAAAGGGGGGGTTCCAACTATAGGTCCCCATTCAAATGCATTGATCGTCCAAAAAAAAGGGGGTTCCATCCCCGGAACCCCCTCCCTCTGGATCCGCCACTGAACAGTGTGACACAGATTTTGTAAAAAAGAGGAAAGCATCACAAATGTTCGGTTGATATTCTTACCATCTGCGTAATCATATATTTTGTTTCCATCTTCATCTTCAAATCTCTCAAACAAAGTGTTAGCTTTTCCGAATCCTGGGTTCTCAAGGTTGTTACATGATCCATCAATCGTTCTGTATTTAGCATCGGCATCACAAGCTTTGTTTGAATTAGAAATATAAATAAATGTTGTATAAGATCAGACTTTCTGAATTTTGGTCAACAATGGTCTTCAACTTTGCATTTTATTTGGCCTTTCTAACTTTTTGGATTCGAGCGTAACTGATGAGTCGTTTTTAGATGAATTGCACGAATGGCGTACACAATTTTAATCCTGGTATCTATGATAGGTTTTCCTTGTGTATTTCTTAGAGAGAGTCCATTTTACTATTCGGATAGGAAAACAATGTAAGTACGGCTGTTGATATTATTTTCAATTGAATTTGAAAGATATCCCGTCGAAGCATATTTTCATGTTTGATATGTGTATTACATGCGTTTGAATAATATACTTTTATTCTTGCAAAATATAACCAATAGTTACAAATCTGATGCACTACAGAACAACAATTATTTACACATTTTACTTTAAGGAGCACAGAAAGGGCAAATGATAGTATTTCAGAATTAATTCGCTGAATCAGAAACCACATATACAAAAATTAGGTTTTCATATCTCAGCTTTGTTGTTATGAGGACTATGCCAGGCAAAGTAACAGACAAGCAGTTCATAAAAAATCGTGGGAAATAATTGTAATGGATTGTATTCACTGTTAATCGTGGAACAGGGGTCGGTCGTGTATATATATCCGGAACATAGTTGTCTCGGTAACAATTCATAAAACTGAAACATCGGAAACAATCAAGTGGACCAATGATTTAACTTTGTTAAAAATTAAAAAAAAAAAAAAAAAAAAAGTAACAATTGGTCTTGTTATGTAATGGTACAATTTTTGACAAATTAGACTTGCCACAATGGAATACAAATAATAATAGTAATACAATAAAGATAGTCATAAATCCTGAAACGTTTTAAAAGATTAAGCATCGTAGTGCTAAATCTAGAGATTTATTCTATGTTACCTACACTGCCATGCTTGCCAACCTATTATGATTCAAAGCGGATACTTAAAGACAGACACGTATTCATAAAGTAGTCTATAAAATCATAAAACAAATCATCCTTTAATTCCAGACCAGGGGATAATTGAAAAGTAGCAGATGATTACCAAAGTTTGCCTTTAGAGGCTTTGTTTGTTTCGGCCGATTTGAAAAGAATGAAAATCATTTTGTTTATGACCATTACAAAATTTTAACTTTTAATTTTTTGTTAAAATTGGTTAATAGGTTTGAAAAAAGACAATACAAAATAGTAAATCTACATACGATGGACTAACATGGATGGCAAATTGCCTTACATACCAGGTGATCTAAAAGACGAATATCATAAAAAAAAATTAAATCACGCCATATATCAATGCCCCTGTCCCAATTCAGTAAACCTGGTAAGTGGTTGTTTTATACTCGTTTTATTATTATTATTATTATTTTTTTTTTTTTTAAATATTTTGAAAATCTGTTACTGGTGGCTGATCATAGGCTGATCATGATCGTTTCTATTTCATTATCCACAACTATGGCAAGTCTACAAATATAATCAAAATCCAATGAATTAATTCACAACTATAACCAGTTTACAGCCTCGAACATCACTGAAGAGAAATTTATTGTCGAAATGCACATCTGGTGCAGAACCATACATTGGTACCATTTATGTTATAAAGACTTTGAACTTGAAACATTGTATGTAGATTTGTTATTTGATGTAGACTGTTAGTAGACTACTTATAGTAGACTTTGGACGATTTAGAACTTTCAACATTTTATATTGATCTGTCATGTGCTGTTTACTGTGGAGCATGATCTGCTTACCCTTCCGAAGCATCTGAGATCACCCCCAGTTTTTGGTGGGGTTCGTGTTGCTCAGTCTTTGGCTTTCTATTTTGTGTTTGGTGTACTGTTGTCTGTTTGTCTTTTTCTTTTTTGGCCATGGCGTTAATTTTTGACTTATGAATATGAATGTCCCTCTGGTATCTTTCGCCTCTCTTTTGTTGACCTCTAAGTTATTTGGTAATTGATATCATCATTTCGATAGACATAAGTACACCAACAGCGTAGTTTATAGAAGTAACATGACGGGTGTTACATGTTGAACTGATTCTGCTAACTATTCTTTTGCACATGAGTTTACCCCCAGTTTTCACTTTCCTATGTTGTGTGTTGTAGACTGTTGTTTGTCTTTTGGTCGTTTCTCTCTCTCTCTCTCTCTTTTTTTTTTTTTTTTTTTTTTTTTTTTTTTTGCCATGGCTTTGTCAGTTTGTTTTCGACTTATGAGCTTTATTATTCCTTTGCTGTTTTTCGCCTCTCTTTTATGCAGTTTGTTTGATGTATTACCCTCATCTTATTTTTATCCAGTCCTCATTCGGCGATTGTATTATTAATTTTAGTTCTGCATTATTAGTGTTCGGTGTAGTTTCTGTGTATGCGACCATCAGTTTTTCTCATTTTTATATGTATACGTTACGCCCAAAAAATGTATGAGTTAAGAATATCAATAAACCACTGTTCCATCTTACTTTTGGTTGTAAACAATGGTCGACTAATACCTTATTTGAGCGTCACTGTTGAGTCATTGTAGATGAAACGCGCGTCTGGTGTACAAAAATAAAAGCTTGGTTATCAAGAAACTAAGTTTCCAACTCCCTCAGGCAAAGTTGACCTCAGCTTATTTTGGTTACCATTTGTTCATATTACTTTTTCAACGTGTTTATACATAGCTAGTTTTCGAAAATTCAGAAAAGCGCTTCGGACGCACGAAAGTTATCAAGTTGTATTTTGTATATCAAAACAAAACATTTGTCATCGTTTTTTAGTCAAAATTATAAGTAAACAATTATTCTAATACAGTTAATTTTATGCACTGACACGTTATAATTTGTTTTAAATATTAATATTTTCGTTTTATTCGTTATCCTTTTCACATTTCCGAACCCAAGACTTAATCATTGACAAACAAATTAACGAGAAAGAATGTCAATAAAGAATTGGTCAGATACAGGTTACAAATTATTTCTAATCTAAATTTAAATCCAGGGGAAGTTTTAAATAATCCTTATAACCAATACAGAATGAAGATGAAAACATATGTGTACAGTCACGTAGACTAGAGGTAGCATTCGAATATAGTTTTATATAGATGTAGTTTAATCTCAAATTGAACAATAAAAAAAGAAATATAATTGTTGTTATCTTAAGTTGAAGCACATCTGTCTCCAATGAGGAAGTGATAAAATTGTCTTCAAGCACGATTTTGATAAATACATTTCACCCGAAAAACAAACGAATGAATGAGGACTGTCATTTTATTGTTTTATTGACTTCTTTATTCCTGGTTGAAAAAGTGTAAGTGGCATTGTAAAATGTCATTTTAATCTAGTACATTTTATTAACCATTGTATTAAGAGAGGTACGGCATATTTCATCCTTCGAAAATTAATCCTTCGTATACTTATTTTTACTCATAAAACGTGGTATAAATTTTACATTACATAAAAGAATATTTGAATTAGAATATATGTTTGTCATCTTTGAAATAGATTTTTTTGTTGAATCAATGGACTTTGAACAATAGGAATTTGGGAACATAAGTAATAACTATCTAAAGTCTTCATCAACTTATTGTTGACCAGGAGAGATAAGACGAATTTTCATTTAGATAAAAGAAAAAATATGTAGGAAACAACCAAGGTGTAATTATTGTAATAAAAAAACCACACCACGGTAAATAAACAAAAGAATAGGCAAATGTCGAATGTGCTCCTTAGATTGACGTACATCTAGACATTGACAACGAGGAAAGCTTAATAACGAAACTTCATGACAAAACAGATGATTGTGAGTTTCTAGTTTACAATTTTCATTTCTTGTGCACCAATATTTCAGCGACGACTGCTAGAGTATACATCTTTTAAATGAGTTTTTTTTTTTTTTTTTTTTTTTGTTTTTTTTTGCCATGGCTTTGTCAGTTTGTTTTCGACTTATGAGCTTTATTATTCCTTTGCTGTTTTTCGCCTCTCTTATATGCAGTTGGTTTGATGTATTACCCTCATCTTATTTTTATCCAGTCCTCATTCGGCGATTGTATTATTAATTTTAGTTCTGCATTATTAGTGTTCGGTGTAGTTTCTGTGTATGCGACCATCAGTTTTTCTCATTTTTATATGTATACGTTACGCCCAAAAAATGTATGAGTTAAGAATATCAATAAACCACTGTTCCATCTTACTTTTGGTTGTAAACAATGGTCGACTAATACCTTATTTGAGCGTCACTGTTGAGTCATTGTAGATGAAACGCGTCTGGTGTACAAAAATAAAAGCTTGGTTATCAAGAAACTAAGTTTCCAACTCCCTCAGGCAAAGTTGACCTCAGCTTATTTTGGTTACCATTTGTTCATATTACTTTTTCAACGTGTTTATACATAGCTAGTTTTCGAAAATTCAGAAAAGCGCTTCGGACGCACGAAAGTTATCAAGTTGTATTTTGTATATCAAAACAAAACATTTGTCATCGTTTTTTAGTCAAAATTATAAGTAAACAATTATTCTAATACAGTTAATTTTATGCACTGACACGTTATAATTTGTTTTAAATATTAATATTTTCGTTTTATTCGTTATCCTTTTCACATTTCCGAACCCAAGACTTAATCATTGACAAACAAATTAACAAGAAAGAATGTCAATAAAGAATTGGTCAGATACAGGTTACAAATTATTTCTAATCTAAATTTAAATCCAGGGGAAGTTTTAAATAATCCTTATAACCAATACAGAATGAAGATGAAAACATATGTGTACAGTCACGTAGACTAGAGGTAGCATTCGAATATAGTTTTATATAGATGTAGTTTAATCTCAAATTGAACAATAAAAAAAAGAAATATAATTGTTGTTATCTTAAGTTGAAGCACATCTGTCTCCAATGAGGAAGTGATAAAATTGTCTTCAAGCACGATTTTGATAAATACATTTCACCCGAAAAACAAACGAATGAATGAGGACTGTCATTTTTATTGTTTTATTGACTTCTTTATTCCTGGTTGAAAAAGTGTAAGTGGCATTGTAAAATGTCATTTTTAATCTAGTACATTTTTATTAACCATTGTATTAAGAGAGGTACGGCATATTTCATCCTTCGAAAATTAATCCTTCGTATACTTATTTTTTTACTCATAAAACGTGGTATAAATTTTACATTACATAAAAGAATATTTGAATTAGAATATATGTTTGTCATCTTTGAAATAGATTTTTTGTTGAATCAATGGACTTTGAACAATAGGAATTTGGGAACATAAGTAATAACTATCTAAAGTCTTCATCAACTTATTGTTGACCAGGAGAGATAAGACGAATTTTCATTTAGATAAAAGAAAAAATATGTAGGAAACAACCAAGGTGTAATTATTGTAATAAAAAAACCACACCACGGTAAATAAACAAAAGAATAGGCAAATAAATGTCGAATGTGCTCCTTAGATTGACGTACATCTAGACATTGACAACGAGGAAAGCTTAATAACGAAACTTCATGACAAAACAGATGATTGTGAGTTTCTAGTTTACAATTTTCATTTCTTGTGCACCAATATTTCAGCGACGACTGCTAAATAGAGTATACATCTTTTAAATGATAAAAAATAAGAGTGCATGCATCTTTTTTTTTTTTTTTTTTTTTTTTTTGTTTTGTTTTGTTTTGTTTTGTTTTGTTTTGTTTTGTTTTTTTGGGGGTAGCGTGATACGTTACAGTGAAGCTATTGAAATAAGGTTTACTAATCGAAAAATTAGGATCGCCGTCATGATCTGGTTGACCGGTATATCATATCTGCCCCCACGATGACCATAGATGTGTTCATTTCGATGTACGTCTTACTTTCTGCTCGATAGTGAAATTTCCGTATGCGAGTTATAATCGATATTTTATTCGCTATAAAAAGTGTTTTTTTCCCTACTACATTTTGTATTTGCAATGTTAGCGGTTAATATTTTAATACCAGTCGTTACAAATTTTCATATTGCATCATGTATTTGGTTAACATACTACTTTCCATGAACATGAAACGATTCATCAGTTTGTTTCCCAGGATAAAAACGTCGGGTGTCACTACTGGACCAGAGGCTAGCACTTTGGTACATCCAGTATTTTGTTTTATTTTTTGTTTTATTTTTTGTCTTTTTTTTTGTCTTTTTGTTTTGCTTTTCAATGATTCTGTCTACATATGGTTTTTGGTCGTCCTTTTTGGAATAAATCCCCTTCACTCTTGCAAATGTATGTAGGAGTAGTCAAGCTAATAAATATAGTGAAGCTGCATTATGAACGAATCTTGTTTGCTCAATATACTGTTCATCGGGAAATTTGTATGTGTGTCTTATTTTTGCTATATTCACGAAACATTTTACCGCTTTTTCTTAAATCGCAATATAGTAAAAATACAACAAAATGAATACAGCAGCGAATTTTGTACTCTCTCTCTTACACCGTCGAACCTGCAGGTAAACCTTAACGTGAAAATCCGTAAATCAGTATATATTATTTTCACAACTAAACTTTCCAGACTATGCTTTTAGGCATTTTTCATAAATTTTTATTTTCATTTACTTGCCACATATATTAAACTAGAACATTTATTAAATTATGCCTTTAAAGCGACTGATGCATACATATCGGAAGACGCTTAATTCTGTGTAGACGAACCTGGTCTCGCTTCTTATAGAGTTTATACTTTTTGACCTTGATTATTATCCTCAAAATGGACTATCGAGGCTTAAATATCGATAAACTACTGTTGCCTGTAATTTCCCTACAATATAAAGATTTTTTATTCACGCTTCTCAAAAACTACGCACAGAAACCTTCAATTATTTCAGTTAACTTGGATAAAAAATACATTGTGGAAAAACATGCTGGGTTGCAATTCAGTAACAAACAACCGTACGTCTGAATTACACGCTGTAAAAATAGATCCAAAGTAATCCATAGTCTTGTTGTTGGGAAACATACAGTTAAAGGCTTTAGCAAAAAAAAGTTTCTGAAATGAATAATTATAGATGATAATGTTTTAGAATGTCATCAACGCATTTAAAATTGATATCGGTTGGTCCCATAAGTAATTCAAATTCTGTTAATAGATATAGGAAGATGTGGTGTGAGTGCCAATGAGACAACTCTCCATTCAAATAACAATTTATAAAAGTAAACCATTATAGGTCAATGTACGGCCTTCAACACGGAGCCTTGGCTCACACCGAACAACAAGCTATAAAGGGCCCCAAAATTACTAGTGTAAAACCATTCAAACGGGAAAACCAACGGTCTAGTTTATATAAAAAACGAGAAACGAGAAACACGTATAAATTACATAAACAAACGACAACTACTGTACATCAGATTCCTGACTTAGGACAAGTGCAAACATTTGAAGCGGAATTAAACGTTTTAATGGTACCAAACCTTCTCCCTTTTTCTGAAACAATAGTATAACATCACAACATAGAAAAACACGATAAAATATCAATTGGAATGTTTATTTTTATTATACAACAAAAGTTCGTTCTGCCTAATGAGTGTTTCGTCACAACAGATTTGACATGTGCTAGAAAAAAGATTCACCATGAGTGTTAGTACCTTTAGCATAATAGAACCCCTCATTAAACGTTCATTCCTTGATATAAAATGCATAGGTTTAATTCATTTAAACAAGCATACTGGAAACTTGCATTTTATTAGTATATACACAGTGATCATGTAAGTATTTTTAATTTAGTAAGTAAATATCATATAACATAGTCCTACGTAAATCAAAAAGCATAACCATGATGACGTAATAAAATTTCTTCGTTGATACCTGAACAGTATTGCGTACTAATTTCGTTTACCCACAATGCAACAGTAAATAAGAGAAACTGGTTTATTAGTCAAGGCAACGAAAAATTATTGAACAAAAATTGCAAGACATGTTCATTGTTTTAGTCAGTTTTCAGACATGTAGCATCTATTAAACTATATATTCCAACAATTATTTTGCAAAACGTTCTGTGAAATTGTAAATTGTGTTTACATTTAGACTTAGAACAATAAAGAGAATTTTAGGTTATCTATGGTTTTAAAAACGAAAGGGCGTGTTATTGCTACATTCCATTTCACTGGTGATAGCACTGGGATAATATGTAGCCGCGAAACTTCCTCCAGTTTGAAATTCCATATAGATAATACGTATATCGTTATTTTTAATGACGTAAGCTCATGACTTCAGCGTTTTCTCACTCGACATAACTGTGAATACCCAATGTCATTCTGGAAGCTCGAGATAGAAAACGAGCCAATATTAATATCATGGGAAATTTTGGATAAAAGGACAATACATATCTAATGTATAGAAATTGGTCTGCTAGCTATTGCGGACGTTTGTATGTGGATCATTTCAAAATTCAAATGTGGTTTTCGGGTCGTGGGTTTTTTGTTTCATTAACATTTAAGTATCATTCATACTTCTTCTTATATAATAAACACTTCTAATTTTGGTATCGTTACTTTAGATAATTTATTTCTTAATTAGACTTGAAATTACATCTTGGTCATAATGAGCTTCTAGAAAAAAATACACATAGCCAACAGATGAAATATCATACAGAAATATTAAACAGACACATTTCCCTCATTTTTTCTTTTCAATCTGTATTCATGATTGTTACCATTTAGCTGTTGAATTGTATATTTGTGCTACAGGTATAAGACACATATGTGTTGAATTACAAAACAAATACTGATGACAGTCCCCATGCCCTCCGAAAACAAGGATACAAGTGAAAGACCAACTCTAGATAAAAAAAATCAACTGCTCCATTGGATAGTTGTCTCATCGGCAATCATACCACATCTGCTTATTTGTATACCAGTAAGAAACAAGCAGTTAAAACATATAATTTCAATTTATGAAAATAAGAGAATAAGATTACAAATAACTCAAACCTAAATTTGACTTGCCCTACAACATTACAATAAAATTACAACAAAAAAGACATTTAGTATTTTGTAAATTGCATACCTTGAGAATCTGTCCCTTGAAAAATATAAACTATGCTTATGAACAGACTAAATGGAGTCTTCATTGCTAAATATTTGCATTGATATTTTCTTCCAAAATGAAAAAAAGATCTATCTTATTTTGCTATTTATACGCGTACGTTACATGTTTCTAAATTCATTGAAAAGACCTCTTCTAAATGTTGACCAATCAGTGGAGTTCTTTGCACTTCCC
Source organism: Mytilus coruscus (assembly GCA_017311375.1). Classification (NCBI taxonomy): domain Eukaryota; kingdom Metazoa; phylum Mollusca; class Bivalvia; order Mytilida; family Mytilidae; genus Mytilus; species Mytilus coruscus. The sequence continues at coordinate 41,719,928 of CM029608.1, forward strand.
TGACAACAAGGCCGCGAATTGTCAGATAAACACATTTTTTTTTTCAAGTATTCAAGTCAGCAAAATTTTAGTTACCTGATGCATATGCAATATATTTACTTTAACATTATATTCATTTATTTTTAATGACGACACAGTCGGGTATTTGTATAACTTGCATGCAACATTCATGCCACATAGATCAAAGTATGATTTCGGATTGAAAGGGGTATTGTGTTTGTTAAGAAAATGAAATAAACGATGTTGCCAAAATACTTTCATACGATATTTCTGTAGTTTGTTTAGTAAAGATTTCTCCGATACATTTATAGACGGTTATTTATAAATGAATCCTACATACAACTTGTAGGTCACAATCATTTAAAACCCATTTTGATATCAAGGTATATTTGCAAGTTTTTAAAAGGGGTGTTTTATCATAATAAACGGTTGTGCAAAATAATTAAATGTTTGTCGTTTGTATATAAAAAAATATTTTGCATTGCAGTTTTTTCTTGTACCTTTTTGTATTTTATAACCAAAATACGTTAGATGGTTACGACTACTCTTTCAATGTCCTTTTTTATCACGATGATGATTAAGGAAGTTGAACATCCTTGGATTTCAATTGTTAATGAGTGAGTGTTCCTGGTGAAAGTTAGTCTTAAACAACACGTATGAAACAATTAAATTATAAATCGTACTTTTTGTTTAAAATGATTAAATGTAAAAATAAAAGGGTTATTTCTTCTCATAACAAATTAATATTGTCTTTAAACAAAATCATATGTATCTTTTCTAATACCCATTCTATTTATTTGCTAGTTACGAAAGCGAATATAAACTATAGATCTCGACAATTGGGATAGGCTTAATAATGATCCCTTCAATTTCTGTCTTATAATGATTTCATTAAAAAAAGTATATAATAACGGTAACACTTTTTAAAAAAGATTAGAAAGATTGAATAATTCTTGCTTGAGCATTCTGGAATACAAAATGGAATTCACAGACATACATAAAGTATTTTTTGCAAGTGCAAAAATTAATAAGTGCAATTTTCTTTTACTAGCACTTGGTCGATACCACTTTGGTTGACTTTTACTCCCCGAGAATATCATTAACTCAGTAGTCAGTGCTTCGTTAATGACATGGCTTTTAACAATTTTGTTTAAAATTCTCTGTTGATAAATTTAAAAATATTAAGGAACTAAGGTTCAAACTCCTTCAAAGGTGATTTTTGAGTAATTCTGCTATTTATTTTATTTAACCCACCTTTTGGTCATATAGCTCTTCGTGATTTGAGATTTTATACATCCTTGGCTTTCAAATGTTTGGATTTGAGCGTTCCGGATGAAGGTTAATCCAGCAAAGCAGTTCGGATGCACAAAACTAAGAGTTGTTTTCAAATTGTTGAATGTAAACATAGAGGTATGGGATTTTTTTATCAAAAATTTTAGAATAATACTTATGGATAAAAATCGTGTGATACAAATTTCAGTTCGCATTACAAGTGTTTCGGGAAATAAACCCGTCAGTTAATATATTTAAAAAATTGTTGAAAGAACCAGTCGCTTAAGATTTAATCCGGGTACGATATATGACTCAAATGAATCAAGTAAAAACTAAAGGAACGATAACGAAAGGGCATTCAAAGTTATTTGACGATAATACGAGACAAGATTATGAAGAAAACAAAAACGCATACAACACAAGTTGGAATGTAGACAACATAAACCGTAGCAAAATCTCGGGTTGACGTCAACTCTCGAAAGAGTGCGATGATAGTGGAAAATATGCTGTTAATCAGGAACAAGACATTGTTTTGTTAGTCTCTTTGTTTTATCGTTGACATTATATAAAATAATTCTATTGACCCTGCAAAAAGGTATAAATACCTATATGCTCTTAAACAATGATTGTTTTGACAGTTGTTGTCCATTTGTTTGATGTGTTTGTGCTTTTGATTTTGCCATTTGATTAAGGACATTCCGTTTTGAATTTTCCTCGGAATTCAGTATTTTTGTGATTTAAATTTTCAATACCAAAAGATTTTAGAAACAAGTGTGTTAATCACATAAATTGTACAATCATTGAACTGCTAATGGGTCAGTACCATTGCTGATATACTATTTTGTGACATTTTAACGGATCGTAGATTTGTATACCTGGTGGTGCATGCCTAGCAGGAGACGTTTACCTTGTAGACGCACCCAGAATCGCTCTCTCGGGCAAAGTTGGCCTTAAATGGATTTGTCTCTTAATTCTAGGTCCCTTTCTGGTCATAAAGCTCTTTTACTGTTTCGGTTCTTTTGCATACCTGGCTTTCAAATATTCGACTTTGAGAAATCAGGAGGAAGGTGAATCCAGAAAAACGCGTCGGATGAATGAAATTTATGAAGTGTTTTCTTAATTATTTTGTTTTTGTTTGTTTGGAGTTCCCTCAATTTATCGGTTTTAAGGAAGTTTGCTGCTCAGTTTCAAAATAAATAACTTTCCATAAAACTAGTATATATTGATAGGGATTAATTGAGGAACCAAAAAGCAAAAAATATAGGGGTCAATGTGCTTGTTTTCGAGATATTAGCCATTGGAATTTTGGCGGAAAATGTTCTCTTGATTTTTCATAGCTTTATCATTATCCATTTAAAGTTCTCAAAAACTATTAAAAATAAATAAGATTTTATAAGACTTTTACAAATGGCTTATAATCATATATGTAAAAGATTTATAAAAAGAAAATGGGGTCCATGGGCAAAATTTTTTAAGGCATTCAAATGGATAAAACCAGAGGATTTCGAAAATCTGACAAAAATTCCAAAACTTGACAAGCAAACATCCTTAATCCATATTAATCCATATTATCTAAATTGATTATTATGCAAGAGATTGGAACATCGGTTAACTAATGTTGCCTCAAATGTTGCATCATTAGTCCAATAGCCGGTGTGATGCTTCGGACATGCCATGAATATTACATTTGCTTATAAATTGTCAGTTTGTTTAATTAATTAAGACGTTATTGTTAGGTAAGAGTCGCTTCCCTCTGGTCAAACTTTATTTATATGAAAAGTTATTTTTATTATTGACGATACAAAACCATACATATCTTTTTAATTTTCTAAGGAACCTCTTGAATTTGTTTTAGAAAATCCTATCTTAATTGTCAATTAGATATTTCTTTTATTTATATGTATTTGATTTCTCTATATTTATTTAATGACTTTAATTTCAATAACTTTTTACATCCTCTGTGTTTATATCGCTTTATTGGCGCAATAAATAAACAGGCTTGTATTGCTACTGGTGTTCACGATCTATGGTGTAAGTTGATAAGATGGAATCATAAGATACATGTAAAATAAAATGAAATAAGAAATGAAGGTTTTATTCATGATATTATAAACGATACAAACAAAACAGATCATTATTGAAAGTAATAAAACAGTAAAGTTCTGTTATGTAACAGTAATATGTTTCATAGAAAATCTTTGGATTTTTGAATCCCTTAATCAAAATGAGTGTTATATCATATCTAAAATTATTCCCAAAAGTATACCAAAGGGATACTCAAACTCATGAGTCGAAAACTACTTGAGAATGCCATTGCAAAAAACGAGAAACGATCAAAAGACGAATAACAGTATACAAAACACAACATAGAAAATCAAAGAATGAGCAACACGAACCCAACCGAAAAATAAAGGGGATTTTAATTTCCAATTGCTTCCAGTAAATCATTTAATTAATTTTTAATTTACCATTCAAATCAACTAACTATGATTAATAGTAATGATACATATTTTAAAAGTCTTTTCATCGACACTAAAAGTAGGCGATACCAGTGTAGGCATTTTCTTGTGGATGATTGTTCCCAAGAAGATTGGAAACTCTCTTGTAAAAGTATCTTTTAATTTAAAAATATCAACCAAATATACCAGGCTTATAATCTACCCAAGACTTTTCAGAAAATGTAATGTTTTGACTAATTTGATAATCGATAAATATTTAACTTACTGATAATGGTCACTATGCTAACAGAGGAGTGTTGATTGCTATTTTTTGTATGAAATGGCTTTTATGTAATTCTATTTGTGATGCTGAATGATAGTATTTTGCTTCCTTTATGAGGTGTTGGTCATACAAATCTTTTTGCAAAAATTGTTAATCTCTTACACTTTTTGCATTAATTTCTTAATATTAAAAGAAAATAATACAGATAAAATGGTTTATACCCGTAAGTTGAAGAACAGCTAGGCGATAATAGTTTATTGATATCTAAATCGATTTAAAAGAGACTAATCAAGATAACGAACAAAAATGAAGGGAATTACATCAACTCCAAAAGAATAAAGACCGGGTGAGTCGACAGGGTAAGCGTCTCGTACTTTGCAAAATCAGACACTAACAAGGTCAAAAGAAAAGACGACTTAAGGATGTTCCTATCTGTTTCAAAATAACAAGCTTTTTAAAAGACTGTTATAAATTGATAGTATATAAATTAAAAAACTAAAAAAGCAGAACAAAATGAAGGGTCCGTGTGCTTTGAAAAGTTGGCGGGAAATAATTATCTCCAGATTTTTCATACATTTAACATTGGCACCTTTTTTTCTTTCAAAAACCATGAAAAAATAACAATGATTTTATAAGATTTTCAAAGATGACATTTTGAACTATATGTAATCAAATTATGGCAAAAAAAGTAGGGGTTAGTGGGCAAAAGTTTTAATGGCACTAAATGGATAAAACCAGAGGATTCCGAATATCTGGCAAAAATTCCAAAACAAGAGGAGCGAACATCCTTAAAGACAAATAACTGTCCTTACAACGATATACAGAAAACTCAAAATGTAGCATAAATAACACAACAAAATCCAGTGGTTATACGCAGGTGCTTTGAAAGATTTATGAGTTTTATATCACTTACGACAATCGTCGTGGTTCTTATGGCAAGCAAATATTTATTGATTAGTCATATTTGGTAATGTCACATGTAATACACATATGATACAGGCTGAACTATGTCTGTGGTGCAATTAATTTCATGGTTAATGGAATTGGTAAAATGAAAAGAGACATCAAACCTTTGTCTATATAGGACAACATCTACACAGCAGAACGATAAGTTAAAAAGAACACTGATTTTATTTTAGTCTTCTTTGAAGCTCATCAATACAGAATAATTCAAAATCTTGTATATCAAACACAATTTTATACAAGAAATCTGTATTTGTTTTATTCTATTACTGTATGTTTGGTTTTTTTTTTTAATTAGGAAATTCATTTCACGTTTCAATTGTATCGTCAAAGTTTCAATACGCAATACGCTTCATATATTTCCTATACTAAACTTTACTGAGTGACTTAATTTATATTAAAAGATTAACAGTTTGATGTTTAAATAGCTGTACATGTTAAAAGGTTGACAAGTTTGTATTGCTGCGAGTATTGATAATTTATGATGTTTGCTATGATATTAAATGTATCAGATTATTTATAAGTAATGTAACATATGAAAAACTAAACTTAACAAATTGCATGCATCCGAAGCACTTTTCTTGATTTACGGTCAGAAGTACACCCAAAGCCAACTATATGAAAGCCAAGGATGTATAAAAACGGACACATTTGAATAGCTATATGACCAAAAAGGACCTAACAATAATAGCAAAATTAATCCAAGGTCACTTTCGCCTTTATTTAAAGAATTAAGAAAATAAAAGCTTCCATAAACGACAAAAACAATACATACCTACAATAAAGTTATTTTCAAGCCCCTCAATCAAAATATCTTATTCTTTTTTTATATGAGTGTTAATATATCTTATTTACATCCTAGTTCATAATTGCTCCCAGTAAATCATTAATATTGTGTTTTAAATGCATCATGTAAGTAAACTAATCGTTGTGAACAATGCTAAGTATTAGCCGACACAAAAAGTAGGGGAAAATTATAGATATGTCTTGGTATGCTTATGGTGTTTGATATATTTGTAGACTCTAAGACATCGTTTTAATTACTAAAAAGGTATTCAATTTGTTGTATTTGGAATAAGTACACTATTCACTTAACATTTGGGCAAAAGAATAAATGTGACAAAATTGAAGAGACAATTTATAGTTGGTACATCGGTGGTGTTCCTTTGCATAATACTGATCAGTGGCACTTAGTGTGTAGTAATTTAATATTAGATAAACATTGAGTTTCATGTTATAATCATGTACGTGATTATTTTTTTTATGTCAACGCAGGAGTCACATGTTGACAATTTGACTGGTGAGAAGCTTGAGAATTTATGTATACATTACAGCGAAAGAAATTATTGGAGTTATGTTACAGTGGTGGTTTACCGGGGGCACAAGGGGCAAGTGCCCCAAGAGTCAGGGGCACCAAAATGTTTAACGAATTTTTATTGCTACTGAATCTGTTTATCTAGGGCACAAATTAAGCCAAAGCTTGATTTGGCTTCCTAAACTGACCGTTAATTAACCCCGCTTCAGCATGCGTGATTTATGACAAGTTATCGATGGTTGTGTACATATTGACACCTATGTGTAATGTCTATTTCTCAAAGCTTTTATGTAAATTACATGTATATGCTGATTGGCATAAGCATATTTTTATTCATTTCTAATACAATATAACAGAATCGAGACCAGTTAGGATGTGAAATCTTCTAGTCAGGAAAGAAAGTATCAGTTAAATTCGAACTTTAGGAAGAAGTACAAATAGAATTTAGTGTTAAGGGTGTTGGTATCGAGAAACTTTTTATAGAATAGTGTTTAATAATTTTTTCGAATAATTGTGATGCTGAATGATTAACATTTTTAATGTGGTGATGATTGAAACACAAAAAGGAAAACAAATTAATTTGAACCACACAAGCACCGAACAGGTATCAACCACTCCTAAATTATACTCAACATAGCCCAAACCATACTCAGCTGATTGTAAACAATACTCAAACCGTTTGTGAACCGTTGTCAACAACTAATACATTATACCTGACATCAGCGTTGATTTAACATCTTCAAGATTACTTTATTCTTTGCTTAGAATATGACGAAAACCGCTTAGCCTGATCTAGTGATTCCAGAAATGGAATCAAACACGGATAACAAATTCCGTATCACCCAGTACTCTTAATTCATCATGCCAAGTTTTCGGTACTAGCATGAACGTAATGATTGATTTGAAATGAAATGGAACTGCTCATAATTTTGTACTTGACTTTTAAACTTCCAACGGCACTGTTGGGCTCCTCTTTGGAACTTTTGGTTGCGCTGTTGTTCGACTGTTTTTTTTTTGCCGATTGTTTGTTGAAAAATGCGTCCTCCAAACGTAACAAATATGCTGTCAATCAAGAAATCAAGCATTTTGATAATGTCAGTTTCTTTTATTTTTTTTTTTTAAAATTATATCTAAAATTATATGTAAACAACATAAGATATACAATCAATCAGATTAAAGATAAAATATGGAATGTTCCGGGTTAGAGGGAGGATTTGGCGTCAGCAAACATGTTAAACTCCGCCGCATTATGTATGTGCCTGTCTCAATTCAGGAGCCTACAATTCAGTGGCTGTCGTTGTTGCTGTATATCTAAAACAACATTCGGTTGTTGTTTTGTACATAAATCAGGCCGTTAGTTTTCTCGTTTGAATTGTTTCACATTTGTCATTTCAGGGCCTTTTATAGCTTACTATTAGGTTTGGATTTTGCTCATTGTTGAAGACCGTACGACTTCCATAGTTGTTAATTTCTACTTTATTTGTTCTCTGGTGGAGATTTGTTTCATTGTCAATCATACCTCAATTTCTTACTTTCATATAAGCAACTTTCATATAAGCACCGTATATATACTCCGTATTCAATTGATAACAGAATTCTTCCATACGCAAATTGAGAGTAAACAGTATTTAAAAATTCTAACCATGTTCGATGAGTTTTGTTCTTGGACGACCGTTATTGTCAGTTTCTAAAAATTGAAAATAAAAAAAATACAAAGGTGGCAATTATATTGGAAACCATTAAAACAGACAAAAAGACACATACAATTGTCCTCGAGCAATATATAGAAAACTAATCATTGAACAACACGTATTCCTCTAAAATACAAGTGTTTAACTGAGGTGATTAAGAACAGTTGTCAGCTTTGTTTCACTTGTGTAACTTGTCGTGTTGTTAATGTCAAGTATTTGTTGATTAGTCGCAGTTTGTGATTACAAGATCAAAATATGTACCACAATTTTATTTATTCCTTATGAGGACAACACTAATAAAATGGAACGTGAAGTAACACAAAAAAAGGAATAAGCCGACATAAGAGGAAAACAGTTGCCTCTTTAAAAAAAACCTTAAATTTGGAAGGAATCAATAATATAGGCCCGTTGTGAGCATTTAGACCACGTTGATACATGTACATATAACATTTACAACAGCTAATGGATAAATTTGACCGAGCAAATCGCTTACTTAGTTAATGCACAATTGTGTGAAATTGTTCATTGAAAATTTACAAATAACAAGAAAAAGTCAATGGTCAATCCATTCATAAAGAGAAAATTAAAATTGAAATCGGAAGGGAATTGACATAAACCTAACAATCTAGGTGCAATAAGAATAGAGGCATTAGTAAACAGTGACATCTTAAACCTTGAGATGTAATCAATACAAATTCGTAAATACAAGAGCAAGTGTTAGCATGGTTAAGTCATAACCTGACATGCCTTTCCACTTTTTGCTTAAATTGATCTTATTTTTTATCCATTATTCTCAAACAAATAAATCTCTCAGTAGAAACAAATTGCAAGAAGAACTATTTCGTCTCAGTCACTAATGCAACTCACCAATTGAACATCTGGGACATGCAGCACCACCGATACTTCAAATGAGCTAATAAAAAGTAAAATAACAAAAATACCGAACTCCAAGGAAAATTCAAAACAGAAAGTCCAAAAGCTCAAACACATCAAACTAATGAAAACAACTGTCATACTCCTGACTTGGTACAGGCATTTCCTTATGTACGAAATGGTGGATTAAACCTAGTTTTATAGCTAGCTAAACCTCTCACGTGTATGGCAGTCGCATAAAATTCCATTAAATTGACAACAATGTGTGAGCAAAACAAACGGATATAATAGGTAAAAATGTCAAAATATGAGATACAGCAGTCATTATTGTGTTATAATCTTAATCACTTTAAAAACAAAGAACTATTTCAACAAAGAAAAACAAAATGGCTTATAGACACTCTATAGACAAAGTAAAAAAGCAAATATGAAAGCCAAAAATTCAACATTGACCATAGCACAATAACACAATGGCGGTATGTATAAATACCGAACCACGGCAAAAGTGTATTATCACAAATGGACTAAACAGTAAAGGTTAAAAATGTACAAGGACAAATAAAAAGAATACTACAGCATGTAATTAAGATGATAAACAACGTTAGTACCTAGAATCTATACTTCAAGACCATCATGTATTATTTGTGAAGATGATACGGAATATTTATCAACAAGATCATGGTATCTTCCGATGAACTTTTTTAGAAAAAGGACAAGACGTTCTTTTACATAACCCTGTTTCATCAACGTTCTACTCAGACACTGGTAACGTTTTATAAAGTCTGAGTAGCAGCTGCAAGCTCTTGAATACTGAATGAGTTGGGAAATGTATATCCCATATGCTTTAGTTCTCTAAAAACTTCATTACTTCAAAAAATTCTGCATTTTGATTATGATGAGCTATTGAATATACGTGTTCCCATTTTCTTATATGTGTATTTCGGGTTCCATTTAATGACTGAATGAATCTAATAAGGAATTGTAAAAAACAGCTCCAACCGGACGTAGATGAACATAAACATCGTTCTTTCATATTTATCCATTGTGTTCTTTACCCGTTTTATCCAGCTTTCTACATTGTTTATGTTAATTTTGTCTCCAGTTTTAATACTAGTCATATTGTCGACGGTGTTCTTAATTCTTTGTTGCAGTCCATAGGACTTTTGCTGTGTCTGGGCAACTGAGATTACCTCCTGTTTTTCATGAAATTCATTAGTTTTCTATGTTGTCTTTTGTGAACTATTTTTTTTTTTTTTTTTTTTTTTTTGTATTTTAATCGTTTTTTAGTTTTTTGCCATGGCATTGTCAGTTTGAATTCGACTTCTGAGTTTGATTATCCCTTTGGTATCTTTCGCCTCTCTTTTGGTGACAATCTAGGTGGTGTTTTCAATTCACATTTGTCCTGCATAATTTTGTTGGAGTGCTTTTCTCATAAACATTCTAACAGTAGTTATCTGTGCACTGGTTTTTCGTGCTCTCTGAAATATAACATTTCTTCGCATATAATTCTTATACATTCTTGCCTTTAAAATATTCAGCTTTGAGCCTGATATAAGTAAATCAAGAAAAGCGTTTTGGACGTATGAAATGTATAAACTGTTGTTTGTTTTCATTTTTATTTTTGTTCTCTGAAATTTTCATTTCTTCGAATATTATTGTTAGGTCTTTTGGTCATATAACTCTTCAACTGTTTCAGTCCTTATACATCCTTGGTTTTCAAACATTCGGTATTGAGCCTGATGAAAGTAAGTCAAGACAAGCGGACGGAAACATTTATAAAGTGTTGTTTTCATTTTTTGTCGTGTTCTCTGAAATCATATCATGCCTTCGTCGTCTCTGATATAAACCAATGTATCGTGTTTCATGAAAGTAAACTAAGCAAGCATCATATAACATACTAATTAGTTAATGCTATCTTTCCTTGTTAGCTGATAGTATTGAGGAAGAAGAGTTTACAGTCAGCTTGTTTGAAAATTAATATCCATTAGTAAATGAATTATAATCTCAAAGATCATTTAGACTTATCCACTGTGGTAAATTCAGTACTGTTCACAGGATTCGCTTGCGGTCAATACAATACTGCTCAGAAGCTTTTCAAGCAATTCAATTATGTTGATAAGAACAGGCAAATTACAACTACTGAACCGTCTGAACATCGACTGAAAATATTTTAATTGGCTGCAAGCGGATTGTCTGAGCAGTACTGAATTTACCGCGGTGGATAAGTCTGAACATTGACCGCAAAACTGAAAATGACAAAATAATTTATTGTTCGGTCTTTAAAGATAAAGAGCTGTTTATAGGATTGTAGCGCCTGAACAATATTATCTCATACATGTAGTCCTAAACTGCATGCAGATCAACTTATTTTACCGCCTGAACAGTATTATGGCGTACATATTGTCCTTAACTGCATGCAGATCAACTTATGTTACCGCCTGAACAATATTATTGCGTACATGTTGTCCTTAACTACATGCAGATCAACTTATGTTACCGCCTGAACAATATCATGGCGTACATGGTGTCCTTAACTATATGCAGATCAACTTGTGTTACCGCCTGAACAATATTATTGCGTACATGTTGTCCTTAACTACATGCAGATCAACTTATGTTACCGCCTGAACAATATTATGGCGTACATGTTGTCCTTAACTACATGCAGATCAACTTATGTTACCGCCTGAACAATATTATTGCGTACATGTTGTCCTTAACTACATGCAGTTCAACTTATGTTACCGACTGAACAATATTATGGCGTACATGTTGTGCTTAACTACATGCAGATCAACTTATGTTACCGCCTGAACAATATTATGGCGTACATGTTGTCCTTAACTACATGCAGATCAACTTATGTTACCGCCTGAACAATATTATGGCGTACATGTTGTCCTTAACTACATGCAGATCAACTTATGTTACCGACTGAACAATATTATGGCGTACATATAGTCCTTAACTGCATGCAGATCATCTTATGTTACCGCCTGAACAATAGTATGGTAAACATGTAGTTCTTAACTGCATGCAGATCTTTTCTTTTTTTTTTAACTCGCTTATAGTACAACTAGATCGTCGTCAAATATCATCAGTTGAATGAAAGACAGTAACAACTGGAGTAACAATACTCATATCATTTTGTAATGATCTGTCCAGCATATAAACATTTTCGTTTAAGGTTTTGCTTTAATAATTTTGTTCTTGGCCTAATATATCAAAATTTGTATCACTTATTTAAATATGTTCAAGAACTTTGGTGTTTAAACTTCGTTGTTTGTTAAATGAATATTGAAACTACGGTCACAACTGATAAAGCAGTTTGTAAGATATCTATGTCTTGAAAAACATGATTTATTTATTAGATTTAGTTGGCTTTGTGTAAGCTTTTGAATCCTTATATAAATTGTTGTCCTTTAAAACTTTTTTATCCATTTTGCTTTTTTGAAAACTATACCAGATAAAAGAATCTTGAAACAGCAATTATTGTCACCTAGCCGAGACTGCCATCGTTGTACAAGGCTAAATTTCATTCCTTATCCAATATACCCTCATTTTCCAGTGGTATTCGTTTCGTGTCCAACCTCACTATCGACTTCTTATTGTAAGAACTACTTATTGTATCTAAAATTTATGAAATATTTTCCACTGGACGTAAATGAAAAACAAGCAATCAACTTCATAAATTATTCCATGTACATAGTACAGGAAGAAGAGTTTACAGTCAGCTTGTTTGAAAATTAATATCCATTAGTAAATGAATTATAATCTCAAAATCATTTAGACTTATCCACTGTGGTAAATTCAGTACTGTTCACAGGATTCGCTTGCGGTCAATACAATACTGCTCAGAAGCTTTTCAAGCAATTCAATTATGTTGATAAGAACAGGCAAATTACAACTACTGAACCGTCTGAACATCGACTGAAAATATTTTAATTGGCTGCAAGCGGATTGTCTGAGCAGTACTGAATTTACCGCGGTGGATAAGTCTGAACATTGACCGCAAAACTGAAAATGACAAAATAATTTATTGTTCGGTCTTTAAAGATATAAGAAGAGCTGTTTATAGGATTGTAGCGCCTGAACAATATTATCTCATACATGTAGTCCTAAACTGCATGCAGATCAACTTATTTTACCGCCTGAACAGTATTATGGCGTACATGTTGTCCTTAACTGCATGCAGATCAACTTATGTTACCGCCTGAACAATATTATTGCGTACATGTTGTCCTTAACTACATGCAGATCAACTTATGTTACCGCCTGAACAATATCATGGCGTACATGTTGTCCTTAACTATATGCAGATCGACTTGTGTTACCGCCTGAAAAATATTTTTGCGTACATATTGTCCTTAACTACATGCAGATCAACTTATGTTACCGCCTGAACAATATTATGTCGTACATGTTGTCCTTAACTACATGCAGATCAACTTATGTTACCGCCTGAACAATATTATTGCGTACATGTTGTCCTTAACTACATGCAGTTCAACTTATGTTACCGACTGAACAATATTATGGCGTACATGTTGTGCTTAACTACATGCAGATCAACTTATGTTACCGCCTGAACAATATTATGGCGTACATGTTGTCCTTAACTACATGCAGATCAACTTTTGTTACCGCCTGAACAATATTATGGCGTACATTTTGTCCTTAACTTCATGCAGATCAACTTATGTTACCGCCTGAACAATATTATGGCGTACATTTTGTCCTTAACTTCATGCAGATCAACTTATGTTACCGCCTGAACAATAGTATGGTAAACATGTAGTTCTTAACTGCATGCAGATCTTTTCTTTTTTTTTAACTCGCTTAGAGTACAACTAGATCGTCGTCAAATATCATCAGTTGAATGAAAGACAGTAACAACTGGAGTAACAATACTCATATCATTTTGTAATGATCTGTCCAGCATATAAACATTTTCGTCTAAGGTTTTTGCTTTAATAATTTTGTTCTTGGCCTAATATATCAAAATTTGTATCACTTATTTAAATATGTTCAAGAACTTTGGTGTTTAAACTTCGTTGTTTGTTAAATGAATATTGGAAACTACGGTCACAACTGATAAAGCAGTTTGTAAGATACCGTATAGCGGGTTATTTTCGCGGGTGTAAAATTTCGCGATTCAAGGGCAACAAAGTATACGAAAAATTTTGGCGGTTTTATTTTGGTGGATTCTTAAATCCCAAATAATTATTTTGCGGATACTGAAATTGTTTTAGTTAAAGATTGTAAAACAAGTGTCTATTGTTATGGTTTATTGATTTTTTTACCTGAATGACATCTTAATTATTGATTATATTCTGATAAGTTAATAAATAAAATACCAGTGACTTAGATATTTGTTACAGGTATTCAAACGTCTTGTAAATTTTACAGTTGATTAGTTACGAAAATGACCGGAACTTTGATGTACTTCCTAATTAGGTTACAAAATTATCATGAGTGTTTACAACTCTTATATAGTTTGACACTAATTAATAAGGGTAATTACCTGACAAGATACCCTTACTCTCTTATTCTAATTGACACTTATTAATAAGGGTATACACATCTGACAGTCATTTTATAAAATACATGTATGTACAATGCCATTTGGCATTTATGTTGTTAAAAGTAACATATACCGTTATTGACTTGCCGACCGAAAAAATAGATCGTTTACAAAATGCTTTAGCTATTTGAAAGTACCCAACATATGCATAAATTTTCACGGAATTAATTTTCGCGATTTTCGTTTATCCGCCAAAATAAGCGAAAATAAACACCCCACGAAAATAACCCGCTATACGGTATTATTTGTATGATATTTTTTGTTTTTCTGTTTTCATTTATATTTTGTCGTTTACAATATTATATAATGTTCGTGTTATTGATGCTATAGCATTTTTCTGATATCCTGATTGCAGTTAACTAATTACAATAAATATCCGGTGTGTATTTTGTTATACCTCAATCGGTTTAGGAAACTATTGGTATTTGGTATCTGACTCGGATGATAATAAGGGCAAACAAAGTCTCCTGCTAAACTCGAGTCTGTATCTATCTTCACTTACTAATATTTGATCAATGGAGTGATAACATTATGTATGTAATTAGCGTCAATTGTGCACTCTCCTTCCGAATATAACCTCTTAGAAATGATATTTATAGATTTTGTACAAGTGAAACCGATGGTTTCACCTAATTCAATGAATTTGACTGTCAAAATAACGGCATCAGGAGTATACCGCTGTTCAATAGTCATAAATCGATATATCGAAAACAAATCAGGGTTAAAAACTTATTGTAGTTCGAACTTATTAACCCGGTATAGGTCTTTAGGTTGAGGTGTTATTTACTTAAAGTTAATCGGACATTTCTAAGACACGCCCTGTTAGAATCAGAGGGTCCAAAATAGGATCGGGAAAAAAACAGGCAGCGAAATACCATAATTTACAATTTCAGAGAATCAAAGTGCTTTTGGTTGATTATCTCCGGTCAATAATCAGACGGTTTTTGAGTGGAAATACAAACATGCCCGAAACAGGGAAATATTGGCTGCAATAGGATTTTTGGACAAAATAAGTCCATATCTTATTTACTTGTAAATACTGACCGTTATTTATTGTAAATTCGTGTCGTTTTGTTTTTGGCATTCGTCTTCCGTGGAGAATAAGGAGGAGGGGGAGGGCGCTAATAGTGTATCGTACGATTTTGATAATGGTTCAACTGGTTCTAGTACGACATACGTTCTATCTTATTAAAGTGTCTAGAATTGTTAACATTTGCTTCATGTCGATCCACTTTGCATCTCGTAATGATTATGCATAACATATTTGCCACTGGACGTTAAGGGAGCAATCAATTAATCAGCTTCATTTAGTGATGTATAATCATTAGTCTTCAGTTGATAATTTTTTCAAACCGTTTTCAAAATTTTATATATTTGATTTTTTAAAGGGGCATTAGCTGTCAAATTTATGTTCGCCGATTTGACTCAAATTCTCATATTTGATTTATAACATACTAAAACGTATATCCAAATTACAAAAAGTTTTTAATAAACAATTAACAATGCATGGACTCGATAACATGTATCAACATATCGTGTGTATTTTTGTCTGAGATGTCATCTAATTAACCATCGAGATGACCTCCGAAGATTGCCGACGGTCCTTTAACCCGATATAAACATAAATATAAATATAAACAGATAGCAACCACGTGCAATTGGATTTTTCTAGGTCTGTTTGATTTCATTTTGTAGGTTAAAAAGTATTTTATTTTTATCATCGTTTTTACCTTATAAGAACGATTTTTTGTGGATCGAATCGGTCAACCATATGGTTCGTCCTTGTTTCACTTTCAATGTTGACATTCTTTTCCTTTAAATACCTGAATACACGCGTAACCCATCTCCAGGTAAGGGGTCAAAAAATATCACATGAATACGGATTCAATGAGGTCAAATTATTCACTTGCAAGTGAATAGTTCGTCAGCGATGTTTCTTATCTTATTTTGACTAAATTAAACCAAAGTGGCTGCTAAAAGCGAATTATTATTTCACTTTATCACTTTCATTAATGATTGAACAATAAAAAATCATATTTTATTTTTTTCTATATCTCGTAGCTAATGTCCTTTTAATCGAGGGTTTACATAGGGCCATCTTGACTTTAATTTGATGACAGCTATTTCAATAGGATTATACATACATGAAAAAAAGAAATGCAAAAATACAAATTCTAACGCTTCAATTCGAATTATTCACATTATCTGCCTTCTGTTCGTGTACAATTGATATTATCAACTTTGAAAAGTTTTGGCCTATTTAGTTTTGAAAAAAAAACAGAAGCGCAGATTATCAACATGTATGTATAAAATTCAGATACAAAATACAAATACAACATGTACTGATACAAGACGAGATTGTTCCTGATTTGTACTTTTAAAGAAACCAAGGGTAATAACTCATGAACGGTCAAACTCTTTAGTATGAGAATGGACCTCATATCTTTTAACCATTAACAACTTTTTATAAAGTTTCATAAGTATTGGTACAACAGATCTCAAATTTATTGCACGGAAACGACTTAAGATTGTATTTTCAAATCAATCTTGACTCCAGATCTAGAGCGACAAAATTAGAAATAGTCAATATCAAACTAGATCTCCAATCTGTCATCTATAGCAACACATTATTTTTAAAGCATTATGCATACGATAATGTATACAATCTGTTCTCACTATTATTTTTAGATGGAACAACTATGTATTTTTTAATTTTACTTTTTGTGTTAATTCATAAAATGATAGTTCCTCATTTCTTTTCTTTAATCTTCAATGTTCGCAGAATTTTTCTTATGTTTTGGCGGTTTGTAAGTCAGTAAAAATTCAATGATTGCAGGCCTCTTCACCAAAAGGGCTGTTAAAATCTCAACATCCCTTTTTGTCGAAAGTCTTTAATCATGTTAATATCAACATAAACTTATCATTGAACTTTTACAATTACTAACAATGACATTCTGTAGAAAATTAACACCAAATGTTTATAAGAGATGAAGCTATGCCTTGTCGGACATAAACAAATTACTTCAATTATGTTAACGATGATCTCCGATGGAAAATAAATTAAAACAAGTACAATTTGCAAAGCGTTGCAAAATTGATTTCAACAACAAAATTTAACATTTACGACTTTTATATATTTTTTCAATTTTATGGATGAATCTAAAACTGTTGAAAAATGTTTTAAGTATATATATATCGGATAATAATGTTCTGATTTTGACTCAACGAATGAAACCAATTTACACCTGCTGTAACGTTTAAGAACTTTTGTTATCTTTAGAATATTTTTGATTTGTGAAATCTGTAATTCATTGAAAATGTAGTGATTCATCGACGAAAATTCGGTATTAAATGATGTGTTTTGCTGGCTTACACTATGGGCAATGAATGACAAGTTTATTGATTGATTGATTGTTGGTTGCTAAACATCCAGTGGCAAATATATCCTGCATGTTCAGGATGACTGTTTGTGGAAAGGTAATTTATTGATAAAAGACAAAAACATTTTTGAATAACACAGTAAAAATGTATGTTTACATGTTAAAGTGATTTATCGTAAATCATAGAGTGACATAAAATTAAAACAGCCAAACTTTAACTAGCCTATAAACGCATTAAACATTTATTGACGTTCACTGTTTTAAGTGATTGGCTTTGTCGTTCAAGTACTGCTGAGCCTATATGTGTATTTTGCTTGTTTTAGCTTAGTCAGATATGCATGCTATTACTGTTGTTTTCTACAAATAACAAAGAAGATATCATGATTGCCAATGAGACAATTATCCATCAGAGACGAGGATGTAAAATCTAATAGGCACTATATAGCTTTCGACAATGAGTAAAACCCATACATTGAAGAAAGCTATAAAAGGCCACAACATGACAACATTATGAATTCAAAATATGAAAAACTAACGGCCAGATTTTTTCTAAACACAAGAACGGGGAAGCACTTAAGGCAGACTGCAACCAACAACAAGTACTGAGTAACATGATTATGGAGGAACATAAAGATTATGGCCGGGTTAGGCATGTTTGTGAGCGCTCAATCGGTCCCTTAATCTAGGTCGGTGTTACAGCTTAACGTAAAATAAACGATGAAAGGTAGTTTGTAAGACCCTAGCATAAGTATACACTATGAAAGGTAGTTGAAAAAAGCTTGAATGATCCGATCGACACTAAGCACTAAAACAAACCAAAACAACGTGACAAAACCGTGTCAGTCTAGATACGATGTCGGATTACCATGTGACCGCTTTTTAGGGTTAACGACTAAATCCCATTGATTTTTTATTTTTTTTTTTTTTTGTTATGGTATTTTTGCGCTTTGTTCCAAACTGATGAGTCAGACATCGCGTTGACTATAAAACAAATCACTTACTATCGTATTTTCACTATTTAACTAAGGAATTTTCACAGATGAAGGTCAACTGTTATACCTATAAATATGTGTATTTATTAGTCTGCGCTAAATTAGATAAATCGAGAATTTTATCACGCTGTTGTAAAAAAAACAGCACGACATATTCATGATATTAAATGCTATTCAATATGGAAACAAAATATTTCTAATTAAGGTCTTTTTCCTGAGTTTGCATTGGAATTCATTAGAGGTGTTTGAACGGTAAACTGTAAATATTACTAAAAAATCTGTCAGATATTTAAGTATTTTAGAGATTTCTATTAAAGTTTAATTGAAATTTAAAGAAAATTCAAACGTCAAATATAGACTCTGGACATCATAAACGAAAACATTAACTAATTATTACAATAATGCCCTATGATGTTGATATACAAACAAGGATTCGCCCACATCAGAGAAGTTTTTGTTAAGGGTGGCGATATTAAAACTGTTTATACTTGCTATTCTTGCCTTTGCCGGTGCTTAGCACCTAATACAGTTTTCCTCGATTGAAACCATGTTTTAATTACACAGTACCAACATTATATTTCTGCAATATTGTGTAAACTGGTAATTCATACAAAACAACTAAATTTCAGTCATTTCTGTGACGGCTTCGTGAATTGTGTATATGATTTCTCCTTTCTGTTGTATATACGAGAGGAGGTAAGGGTTATATACATGTGAACAACATTACATCTCAAAATGGATATTAATTACAGGTAAATATTATTGATGGTTGTCCCATTACGATTTATATGTATATTCTTGTATATCAAAATGTTTGGAAAACTTGATGTAAAATTATTACTTGTGCAGGATTGACAAGTGCTACATTTCTTGGATTTTTAGAATTTCGATCTTTTCTTTTACTTTTCCTTTCTTTCGTGAGTTTTCCTTCTTTACAATAATCTTCGTTTTCTTAGTAGCTATAAACCCTTTTTATCAGTCAATTGTACATGGTATAGGACAATATCAATTAAGAGGATGGTTAACTTAAGTATATGATAAATCGAAAACAATATATTTACTATTAAGCTAACACTAGTAAATGAATTTTAGTCTGAAACGGTCATTTATATCTTAACAACATCTGAAAAGTCTGAACAATAAATTATTAAGTCGTGTTTAGTCTTTCAGTTATTTTTCAGACTAACATGTATCCACTGCGGTAAATTCAGTACTGTTAAGACAATTCGCTTGCAGTCAATTTATTACTGTTCAGTAGACTTTCAGACAATTCAGCTTGTCACTGATGTTTACAGGTAAATAACAACTACTGAGCAGTCTGAACAGAGACTGAACAGGTCTTCATTGACTGCAAGTGCATAGTCCGCACTGTATTGAATTAACAACAGTGGCTATGTCTGAAAATTAATTGAAACACTTAAAATGACGTAATAATTCATTGTTCAGTCTTTCAAGAGCTGTTCAGATCCAAAAGACCGTGTTAGATCAAAATAGGGTTTACTATTGTGAATTGTAGAAAAAAGGTAAGAGCGAATTTTTCTTGTATCTGTTTCATTTACATACACAGGAATAAATTACCTTAGCTGTATTTGCCAAAACTTTCGGAATTTTGGGTCTTCAATGCTCTTTAACTTTGTTCTTTATTCGGCCTTTTTAACATTTGTTTCGAGCGTTATACTATGTTTCACATAATGCTGAATCTCTATTAGTTTTCTAATTTGAATAGGGCTATATTGACTTTAATTTGATGATAGCTATTTCAATAGGATTATACATACATGAAAATAGAAATGCAAAAATACTAATTCTAACGCTTCAATTCGAAATATTCACATTATCTGCCTTCTGTTCTTGTACAATTGATACTTATCAACTTTGAAAAGTGTTGGCCTATTTAGTTTTGAAAAAAAATCATAAGCGCAGATTATCAACATGTCTGTAAAAATTCAGATACAAAATACAAATACAACATGTACTGATACAAGACGAGATAGTTTCTGATTTGTACTTTTAAAAAAACAAAGGTAATAACTCATGAACGGTCAAACTCTTTAGTATGAGAATGGACCTCATATCTTTTAACAACTAACTACTTTTTTATGAAGTATTGGTCAACAGCTCTCAAATTTATTGCAGGAAACGACTTAAGATTGTATCAAATCAATCTTGACTCCATATCTAGAGCGACAAAATTAAAAATAGTCAATATCAAACTTGATCTCCAATCTTTCATCTATAACAACACATTATTTTTAAAGCATTGTGCATACGAGAATGTATACAATCTGTTCTCACTATTATTTTTAGATGGAACAACTATGTATTTTTTATTTTACATTTTGTGTTAATTCATGAAATGATAGTTGCTTCTTCAATGGAATGAGAATGTATATAGTATAACGTTATATTTAAGAATTTTTAATTGTGGGTTCCACATCTAGAGCAGAATTAGCTCACCCTTACGGACCATCTAGCATCACCCGGTTTTGTGCGGAGTTACTGGTGTAATGTTTCATGTGGATCTGTTTGTCTTTCCGACATTTTCCGTTTTGTCATAACGTTCGCAGTGAGAGGTTACGCTAGCTATAAAACCATGTTTAATCCACCTTTTTCTACATAAGGAAATGCCTGTGCCAAGTCAAGATAATAACAGTTGTTTTCCATTCGTTTGACGTGTTTGAGATTTTGAATTTGCCATTTTATAAAGGACTTTCTGTTTTGAATTTCCCTTGAAGTTCAGTATTTTTGTTATTTTGCTTTTCTCTTCGACATATGAGGATTGACTATTCACTTGTTATATCGTTGACCTGTTTTTAGTAACAAAAGAGTTAATATTAATTGAGCATGATATGCTAACCCTTATAGAGCACCTGAGGTGAATAAAATTTTCCGATATCACAGGTAAACCGGTCGATTTGGTCCTGAAAGCAGACAGTCACGGGCTAAAAGAAATGAAAACAACACTTCATAAATTTCATGTGTTCGAAGCGCTTTTCTGAAACTACCTTCGCTAGAAACGCCTAAAGCCAAATATGTGAATGCAAAGGATGAATAACAGCAGAAACAGTTAAAGACCATTACCAATAAATGTCCATGGCCTTCTAATGCAATTGACTTTTCAACCGAGGTGCACTAGACGGATTAACATTTTGTGTTGAGGTTCCGATTCATCTCAGGGTTCTCGTGTTTTATTTACGAAGTGTTGTGCCGTGCATGTTTTGTCGTTTTCATGCGCTAGTCACTGGTATTGTCTTTGGTATTTTCTAAAGACTGGTGGTATTTGATGGTCCTTTTGGTATATTTTCCCTGTTGAAGTAATTTTTATAAAATAACACGGATATGTTAGATGTTATCTAATGACAATCGTTTTTGTTTTGCTTTTTACACAAATACATAATTAGTTTGATTAATTTCACAATTCCTCATTTCTTTTCTTTAATCTTCAATGTTCGCAGCATTATCTATAATTCTAAATTTAAAACTTTATTTAATTCTATATCGAACTATGTTTTTTTTATGTTATTAATAGTACAAGTTTCAATAGCTTTATTGGTTTAATAAATATACAGGTTGATATTGCTGCTGGTACTCATGAACCATGCTATTAATAACGATAATCTATGCATCAAATTAATGAATAAATAAGCATAAAACGAAAAAGAGAAATGAGATTTCGTTTATGTTAGTACAATGATAAAAAACTGCATATACACGAAATCAAAACGAATTGAGGCTTGTTTGTTATACTAAAATGTTTCACAAGATCATCGTTTGAATCTTTGTATCCTCTTATCTGAAATCGTTATGCTGTTATTGATATTTTAAATTTGTATTGTAATATTATTAAACATTCATGTTTACAGTTAGTCGAATTGTAACATTTCGACTGTTTAAATGCGCCATACATATAAGTTAATCGTAATTGACAATGGTACGATGTTCGAAAGTTAGTTTTTCTGATGCAAATAATATGGAAGATTTATATAATGTTTTAACCAAAAATGACAGTGAACGCAGATACTTTTATTAAGGACAACTGGTGGAAATTCAAGCCCCCAAGATGCTGACTCAATATGAAGGTGTTTTTTGAATGCTACGACACTGAAATGAAATAATAACATTTGGAAAATTGAAACAATGTCTTATGAAGAAACGTCTTGTTATCAAACGACCATCGTTGTAAATTTCTGGTAGTTCAAAAGGAAACCAAATAAAAAGAGAGCAATCGTCAACCGTAATTCACGGCAACATAGAAAAACAAAATAGTTTAAAGAAAAACGACAAGAAGATATAAAATAGTCCACAAAAACAACCAACTACACAGACAACTGAACAGTGAGCAATAATAACCCCTTAAAATGCAAGCCTTAGGGTCAAACTCATTTGCTTACGGAGAATAATCTGTTTTGTTTAATTTCGCTTGTCTCATTGCTTTTGGTTGTTTGTTATCAGTGGCATTTTGTGATGTTGCAGGTGAAGATATCAAGCAGATTTATCTGTCCCTGTGGTGTTGGTTTTTTTTTTCAATGTCATAGGGATAAATGAGATCAACATAGTCACAACAAGTTTATTTATTTGGTGAGAGGACACCATTAATATAGTGGAACGTGAAGTTGTACAATTGAAGAAACAATTTGACATGGAGAGGAGAACAGTTAGCTCCTATCAATTTACTGATTGTCTCGCAATCAAAATGCTTTATCCTTCGTAAACTGTCTTTGTACTCATAGATCTTCGGTTAACCAAAATCACCCAATGGAATAAAAAAATAGGCGTTTTCAAAAATAGTAATTGACTTTGACATGTACGGCCTTCAATAACTTGGATAGCCCATACCATTAAGTAAGCAATACAAAACTTTGGTTTTACAAACTGTGAATTAATCCAAAAGAGAAACCAAAAAGCCTACAGTGTGCTCCAACAATGAACATCAAGCATATATGCCAACCAACAACCACCGGATAACAGTTTCCTGCCTTCGGCCATTAGGTAGTTCGCGTGGTTAAACATGTTTGTAAGTGTTCATCCCTATTTCTAACCTTGACAGTTTTGTAAAAAAGCAATACTATAATAATAAAAAAACTCGAAAGATCATGTCATTAAGTCAATAACAAATGCATTCGACCACCAGTAAATTATATTTTGATATATCATAATAACAAGCAAAACCGTTACATAACATTTATCAAACACGTGGTGCTTGTTTTCTACATCTCTTACCATTAAAAGAAGTTGTGATACCCTACTAATCCTGACTTTTGTACTATGATATACTGATATTATAATCAAAACCAAAATTACTCGGTTACTGAAGCGTATTATTCAATCATCTTTAATAAATGTTAGTCTACCTTCATGACCTTTTAGGGTTCAAAAATATTTTACCATAATCTATTAATATAAACCTTAGTTTAACAAAGTCAACGATTCATGAAAAGACGAGAAGCAAGTTCTGATTTAGTTTTATATCATATCTTCACGTACATGAAGTTGAAATGCCCTACTCATCCTGACTTTAATACTACATATAAATTCAATATAGTTGTAAACTCTTCAGTCATTTGGTCTCTCGTCGATCTTCTTATTTTATATTCAATGTACTACAGATAATGTAATCAGAACCAACATAACACTCCTAATGAGGCGTATTTTTCAATCATCCAGGGACCAATCTATGTAACTCTATCTGTGAAGGTTTATAAATATAATACCATGCTTTTATTAATAATAAACCTTAGTATCACCATTTAACAAAATCAACGATTCATGAAAAAGACGAAAAGCAAATTAAGGTATGAAGGGGTGTGTAAAATATAGTTTTTTATCAATACAATTTTAATTGAAATAAGCAGGTCATTAGAAGAAGAAAAAAAACACAAGATATAAGATATTTTCCATGTGTTTACTTCATGTTTTTTGTTTATAACATATTTTCCCTTGTAAGAAGTGGTGATGCCCTACTAATCCTGACTTTAGTACTATATATACATTTGATGTTATACTGATATTATAACCAAAACCAAAATTACTCAGTTAATGAGGCGTATTATTCATTCATCTTTAACTAATATTAGTCTACCTTCATGACTTTTGAGGGTTCAAAACTATTTGACCATTATCTATTAATATAAACCTTAGCATAACCATTTAACAAAGTCAAAGATTCATGAAAAGACGAACAGCAAATTATGATTTAGTTTTATAACATATCTTCACTTACATGAAGTTGAGATGTCCTACTTATCCTAACTTTAATACGATAATGAACCACATCAACAAACGACAACTACTGAACATCAGATTCCTGACTTAGGACAGGTGCAAACAAATGCAGCGGGTTTAAACGTTTTAATGGTACCAAACCTTCACCCTTTTTCTGAAACAATATTGTAACATCACAACATAGAAAGACACACTATAAAATATCAACTGAAATAGCTTAACTCAATCAAAGGACATATTAACACCAGTGAACATACACTGAATAAATAAATTTGACCTATGATACAATGTAAATACAAATAAATAAACTAATAAATATACATTCAATATAGTTGAAACTCTTCTGTATTTTGGTCTCTCGTCAAAAGTTGTCTCATTGGCATTCATACCACATCTTCTTATTTTTATATATTCAATGTACTACTGATATTATAATCAGAACCAAAATAACACTGCTAATGAGGCGTATTTTCAATCATACAGGGACCAATCTATGTAACTCTACCTTTGAAGGTTCATAAATTTTATACCATGCTCTATGAATATAAACCTTAGTATCATCATTTAACAAAATCAACGATTCATGAAAAAGGCGAAAAGCAAATTAGGGTATATAGGGATGTGAAAAATATGTTTTTTTTTTTTATCGATACAATTTTAATTGAAATAAGCAGGTCATTAGGAGAAAACAAAAATACAAGATATCAGATATTTTCCATGTATTTACTTCATGTTTTTGTTTTTAACATATTTTCCCTTAAAACAAGTTGTGTTGCCCAACTAATTCTGACATTAGTAATAATAATACAGTCAAGGTACTACTAATATTATAATCAGAACCGGAATCACATTGTTAATGAGACGTATCATCCAGGATCCAAATAATGTAACTCTACCTTTGAAGGTTGATAAATATTACACCATAAGCTGTAATCTAAAACTTAGCAGCATCACAATATAAAAAAGTCAACGCATCATTAAGCAGAAGAAAAAAAAACATATTATGATACAGTATGTAGTGATGCGTAATATTTTTATCAATTTAATTCTTTATTGATATACATAATTCATTAGAAAAAAAGCAACATAAGATATAAGATATGTTACATGTCTCTATTTCCTGATTTTCTAACATGTTTTATAAGTGGGCAAATCTGTACTTCAACAGAAATCGTCTATTAAGGTCAAATTTTATTTTTTCCCATATTTGAACTTTTTCTGTTGTTGTCGCAACGTTATAAGATATCACTGATGTCATGGATTTTATCATGTTTTTCTATGTGTTTCATGGCAACATCAGCAACAAAGGCCTTTTTAAAAAAGTACTCTCGCAACCAAAAGTTTGGAAAGTAATAAAATATAAGACATTTACAATCTCTACTACAAAATATGCAGTTAAAACGGTATATGGTCAAATTGGCCTGATCAAATTGCTACCTTATTTTGGTATTATTTTCACGAGTTTATAAGTAGAAAATTTACAAACAATTGGAAAACGTTTCCGAACAAAAAAAGAAAATCAAGTTGAAATCTGAAGGGCAATGCGTGAAGCATAGAGATAGGCAAACATGTACAAACAAAGCGGTTAATACGACCAGACATATGAAAACTAGAGATTTTATCAATACAAGTTTGTCTCAATACCTCACTCAATAGTACATGTACAAGTCATCCACTGATAGGCACAACTTACGTTCCATTTAACAAACTGAGTGACTATTATTAAACATGACGGATACACTAATTTATACATTGATACATAATTTCCGATTACTCATGTTCCCGTCATTGTAATTGTTTGTTTAGTAAACATATTTATACTCAATTTGTTTTACCTTGCTCTTTCAAGTCAGGAATATGACAGTTGTTTTCCATTCGTTTGATGTGTCTGAGCTTTTAATTTTACCATTTGATAAGGGACTTTCCGTTTTGAATTTTCCTTGTAGTTCGGTATATTTGTTATTTTACTTTTCTCTAATCCTGCGAATGAGTTTCAATGCATGATGGACTACTACATTTTTACAACACGTATTTTAAATGACATTCTACGCAACTTTTTATAGATTGTCGGGAAAACATTTTATCTGACTTTTTCTTATGTGAATACAGTTCAGACTATGACATAAAGTATAAGTTCTATGCTCATATTCACGAAAAATGGTTTCAGTCATAGGAAAAGAGTGTGTAAATTGCTTGAACTACATTCAATATTAGTAATAGGCATATAACAAGGATTACATATAATCTTTAATGAGACAGCAACCAAGCGACACAAAATTCCAAAAGATAATTTTTTGCATTCAGAATTCGAATACGGGAGGCTTCTGAACAATTCACTTATCTTGTACAATAGGGAAAGCCAGTATCAACTATCCGTCAAATGCACTCACAAATCTTTTATATACAGAGTTCATAATTTTGTCATTGCAAAGGTCAATCAAAGTCAATGAAAGGCCAACTAAAGCCAAATTCTGCCCGCAGTCTTAGATTATCAGAATTTTTCTATTGTTACAACATGCACAATCATTTTTCATTTAAAATCCCTATTGTCTCTGTAATTGTGTATTAGTTTATGAGAATGTAAATTCATTCATTCAACCTAAATCTCTTTTCTACTTTTGGATTCACAACATGTTCACAAAGGTCTAATTGTAACTTTGATATGAATAACAATAAGGGCAGTTCGTTATTTTTTTTTTTTTTTCTCTTGATATTTTCTCTCATGAAATAATACACCTATTTTCATATACACGTAAACGATGTTTTAATCTCGGAATTTAAGGAGGTTCACTGGCGTATATATGTTAATGAAACAGCAAACACATGACAAAGTTATCAACAGACAAACAGAGGGCTGCATAAAGTCTTGAACACAAGACAGGTGTCCCGGTCAATCTCCACAACAAATTTGTCTGATTACAAGCTAAGACTAATTTCAAAGTAATAACTTTAACAGCAGGTCAAGTCAAAAAGTCAATGCAACCAGTGCAGATAAATTTTGTGTCTGGCTGTAAACTCATGGTGCTTTGCAGCCTGTAATGCTATATAAGTAGGAATTCTGTGCCGTATATTCTGTGTTTCACTGGACAATGAACACCTTCAAGTTCGTAATTGATTTCACATGCAATGAAAACCCTTGTACAGTGCATAAAAATCGACAAAACCTATTTTGTGTGCCACATCATTCTCTCAAGTTTAGACCGGTTTGTGTACTACATTTTTAATAAGACGCACACCACCAATTTATGGACCTCGTTCCTATCCACGTTAAAATTTTCGCTTCCAAACATTTTATGGGGAAGGATCAATGTACTTTTATTTATAAACCAGACTGTACTGGTTATCGAAATTTTGGATACATCAAACCAGGTACTTCATATCTGAGAAACGGGCAATATCTACCCTCAATTTTAGAATTCATTCATATATTTTTGTATTATTATGTTTTAAATTTGTACTACTTTCCAGTATGTTCTTTTTTGACCGGCCCTATTTGGTTTAGTTACATCTTACAAAGTCTATCCAAATTATTTTTGCAAAGAATTCCGCTCAAGACGGTGCTAGTTGCCTTCTTAAACTTGCAGGGAGGTGAGAGTTGTTTGCTCCGTGTTGAAGACCTCACTCTGACTTTGAAATGAAGAACAGCAATAAAAGCGCTGTTCCTTTGCTTTTTGCGTGTTTTGAGCTGTGCATGTAATGATTTTGTGTCATGGATGGATACCCCATATCATTTGTTTTTCTATCATACTACTTTGACAAGACGAAAAAAAGTTCAATGCTGAAGTTGGGGAACAAAACCTTTTAAATATGACCTTGCAAATTGAAGATTATGCTGTATACATTACATGTATAACATTTGATAAACACAAATATAAAATATGAGATTGAGCGATACAGTACAAAATGACATGTTTCAAATAAATTCGAAATTTTTTCAAGTGATAGTAAACTCGTGGTAGCTCATACTGCATTGTGGTTCATTCTGTCAACTGGTCAATTTCTCAAGGGCATGTTCATATTTTGTATTTATGACTTTACTATGCAAATGTATTTAACGTCAGAATCCCATTGGTCTCAATCTGTTTACGTTTGCCAAATAGTTGGATAATGAACAACGTACAAACAAACATATTCCTGTTTGAATTGTTTTACACTAGTCATTTTGGGGCCCTTTATAGCTTGCTGTTCGGTGTGAGCCAATGCTCCGTGTTGAAGGCCGTACTTTGACCTATAATTGTTACCTTTTTATACATTGTGACTTGGATGGAGAGTTGTCTCATTGGGACTCATACCACATCTTCTTATTTATATATAGTACGTGTAGTACAGAGAAATTGCATCCACTTTTGCTTAAGTGTAAGAGTTAGCCTGGGTTACCTATACATAAAGTTACACCTGCATTGTTTGGGGAAATAAATACTAAATATCTGTAATGGGTCGCATACATGTAGATCATTTCGAAATGAAAGATCGTATAAATTCGAGACACGAAACATGACAGATAACCAACAGCAGACCAGGACAGATGCACATGAAATATCCAACGAGCATTACCAGGTTTAACCCACCATTTTCTTCTGAAAATGCCTGTACGAGGTCAGGAATATGGCAGTTGTTTTCCACTTGTTCCGTTGATTGATAGCGTTTGCTTTTGTCAGTTTTTATGGACTTCCCCATTTTAGATTTGCCTTGGAGTTCAGTATTTTTGTTATACTTTTTTATGAAACTATTTTTCGTTTCAAAATTACTGAACACTTGTATTGACTCTTTTACCAAATTTTTATGTCCGTAAGATAAAAATACTTAACAAACAATTTCTAGACACGCAAAGGGAAGAAAGTGGAAAGCATATCGTTGTAACGAAAATATTGTATTTCACTACAAAATACCGGAAAGAACACATTTAATAACAACTTAGAAAAAAAGTTGGTGTGGGAATCCTTAGAGATACATGTATCATGATGTGTTCTAAATGATACAATGCCGGTCATTTTGGCCAGTATTGCGAAAAATGGGAGTTTAATTCAAATATTCCACATTTTATTTGTACATTAAGTTATGGTTGTGAAACATGGTATTCGTCCTTCTTGGCATCTTAGGTTTTTCTAACTCATGTTTTTTTAATTTAGCCCCACCATCAATAAATGCGCGTGCTCAAAATTAAAACATCGAAAACAATTGTTGTTTTGTTTTTTGTAGGATTTGGTCCATTTCAAAATTAACAAGAAATGATTGTAACAGGATGCTGTTAGAAGTCTCCCAAACAAATACTCATTAGTATAGACCCCTAAGGACTCTCCCTATTGAATAAGTTGAATAAAAAGTTCAGGGTCAAAGGTCAAGTTCATAATTGACCATTGACCTTTTGACCTTTCAGTAGGCCATATGTTCCCATGGTCATTTCTGAAGACCCCATGTGTCTATCACTAACTGTTCTCAAGTTATAATCATTTGAAAATTAAAAAAAAAAATCCCATAGAGTTCTATAGTAAACCTCTCTTTTCGTTTTACCCCCTTTATACACCTATTTGCACAAGCAAAACCCTGATTGCATATTAGTCTTACATATTGTGGAACCCTAAGTTAATCGGACTAGCGGTCTTGGAGATCGGGTGTGGACAAGTTCACATTTAAATGCGGCGGAAGAAGAAGAAGAAAACCAATAAGTCTCGAAACTTTGCTTGGGAGACTTA
This sequence comes from Mytilus coruscus, assembly GCA_017311375.1. Lineage (NCBI taxonomy): Eukaryota > Metazoa > Mollusca > Bivalvia > Mytilida > Mytilidae > Mytilus > Mytilus coruscus. Next base: position 41,750,634 of record CM029608.1, read on the forward strand.
ATTATCGACATTAAGCACAATGAAGAAATTGGCTTAAATGTCGCTTTTAGTCTATAATAATCGCTTGCGATTATGTCATGTAGATCATTGAAGGTAATTGGGAATTATCCAATATCCGTTTTAGGAGAGTAGTGTCTAAATAGCCGTTTAGACAAACATGTGCAAGTATTGTGACGTTATATATTGGTTGAATAGCTTTAATTCTCTGTAAACTATCCTTCCAATGTAGAAAATTTAATTTTCACATAAGATTTGATATGTTCCTCCATTTCAGACTTTCGATTTTGAAAATACCTTAAAGTTAATGCTTGTGTGCGTATGTTTCGTTGATAGTTTAAAAAAAAAACATAATTATGGGGAATATTCATATGAATAAAATGACATGTAGGGTAAAGGTCAACGAGACAGCAGCGTAATTACTCAATAGACATTTACAAGTCAACATTCAGCAGTCTTCAAATGTCTAATTGTGTTTTGTATACTGCCTTTCTTTGATGATTTGAATTTCCTTTGATACCCTTTGCCTTTCTTTGATATAGTACAACGTAGGCTAACATAAATGTTCTATCAACTTAAAATCACTTAATTGAATAGAAACATTTAGGTCCTCAGAAGTGACAGCCAATGATTTTGGAGAGGCACATGAATATGTAGCGAGGTAATTTTGAGTTTTGAAGATCTCAATACTCCCCTTAAGAAAAAAGACATACTATAGATATAGGAAGATGTGGTGTGAGTGCCAATGAGACAACTCTCCATCCAAATAACAATTTATAAAAGTAAACCATTATAGGTCAATGTACGGCCTTCAACACGGAGCCTTGGCTCACACCGAACAACAAGCTATAAAGGGCCCCAAAATTACTAGTGTAAACCATTCAAACGGTAAAACCAACGGTCTAGTCTATATAAAAACGAGAAACGAGAAACACGTATAAATTACATAAACAAACGACAACTACTGTACATCAGATTCCTGACTTAGGACAGGTGCAAACATTTGCAGCGGGATTAAACGTTTTAATGGTACCAAACCTTCTCCCTTTTCTGAAACAATAGTACAACATCACAACATAGAAAACACACGATAAAATATCAATTGGAAGGCAAAACTGAATCAAAAACGTAAATTAACACACTATGAACGAATAAATTCGATCTGTGATGCCTGAAAGTAAAGACATACTAGTACGTATATGTACACAAACCAGGTAAGGAAAATCATTCAATATGAAAATAAGGAGATGTGGTATGAATGCCAATAATATATCTAACCATAAAGACCAAAGCACAAGGATTTGAACAATTTTCAACAATGACCAAGAGGAAAACTCTCACCATATAGTTAGAAATAAAATGCCTTGCTATTACAAAATGTGAAAAGGCCGAATTTATTTTACAACTAGAGGCTCTAAAGAGACTGTGTCGCTCACCTTTGTCTATGTGCATATTCAATAAAGGACACTCTTCAACATTGTAGACAGGAATAGAATTCATGACAAAAATCTGTCTTGTTGATCTTGTATTGCTGATTATTTCGTCTGTTTAGTTTCTCTCTTTATTCTTTAGTTTTTGCTCAAAACACAAAAGAGGGTAAAATAAATCGTGTTTAAAGGACAATAACTACAATAAGGAGTCGTACGATTTCCTCCATATGTCTTAATTGTAGATCTTGTCTTTCTGATCATTTTTGCTTATTTAAGTTTCTATCTATCTATTATAAATTTTAAGATATAAGGTAAAAACGCAAAAAATTGGTACAAATCGTCATCATAGGGCAATCACTCTAATAAGGAGTCGACTGACAATTTCGACCATGCAGACTTTTTTTATGGAACTTGTCTTGCGTATCTTTTTTGCAATTTAAAGTTTCTCTCTAGGAAGTACACCACTAATTCATGGCCCCATTGCTTTCTATGTTAAATTCCTCATTTTCAAGCAGGCACAGCTCTTTTGTTTTAAGTTCAAATAAAGTGACAATGATTGCATGTCAAAGCAACACTTTATGGTGTCTTGTACTGAAAAAATCAACATACCTTTAATGGCATATAAGAAAGAACTGGTTCCCGGAACTTCGGATGTACCAAAACAGGTACTTCAGATCTGACAAACAGGCAAAATGTACCCTCTTTTTAAAATTTGATGCAGTTTTTTTAATATTCAAAATTATAAGTCAAAAAGTGTTCTACAATGATCACCAGTCATTCAGCTTTCATCTGATACCAAAAATACCAAAATATTCTACATATTTTGAAAGTTACACTCATGTGTAGGAACTATTTTGTGTCAAATATGTACTACTTTCTGGTATGTGCTCTCTGGCCGGGCCCTAATTAGTGGTGTTACACCTCTATCTATTATATTTTTCAAGATAATAGACAAAAATGAAAAAAAAACATCGTAAAATTTGTCATTTAAGGGCAATAACTCCTGTAAGAAGTCGTCTGACAGTTTTCACGTATATGGACAATTGATACAGCTCAACATTGTAAACATTTTTGCCCTGTCAGATTTTCAAAATAATAGACAAAACTTGTATTTTACCCCTATGTTCTATTTTTAGCCGTGTCTGCTACTTGGTTGGCAGGCGGAATCATCAGACACATTTTTTTAAACTAAAAACCCCAACGATGATTGTGGCCAATTTGGTTAAATTTGACCCAGTTGTTTCAGAGGAGAAGATTTTGTAAAGTTAACAGACGAAGACGGACGACCAAGGACGCCGACGGAGGAAGGACGACAACCGACGCCGACGGACAATCACGGACGCCGACGAACGACCACGGACGACGGACTACCACGGACGCTGACAGACGACAACCACGGACGCCGACGGACGAAGGACGCCAAGTGATGAGAAAAGCTGAGTTAGCCCTTTGGATAACAATGAATAATTATGGCAAACAGACATGCGTTACTTGTTTTCAATAAATAATACTTTTTCCCATGTTTAGTTTCCAATATCATTTATTGCTGAAAATGAATAGGATTTTCAATATCTAACTAAAGATCTCCTCGTTCCAAAGATAGAAACATCTCTTTCCTAAATGATGTATGTAGTCAGGTGAAATTTTAACATTGATACTATTAATCAGAAAAGCATTAAGGAACAAAATAAGCTAAAATATTGATAGGTTATGGAACTCTTTTTTGAGATATTTTTTTTTAAATGACGGAAAAGGCTGACTCGGATTTTACTTTATATTTAGCATTGACATTATTTGGGTCTCAAATCGTAAGAAAAGAAATCTAGAATCTCTTTAAATTTTGGTGAATGACCTTTTGTGAGCTATTCAAATCTTTTATGAAAAGAAAAGTGGGTGATATGGGGCAAAATATTTTACTCTTTTACGTAATAAAACACCCAAGGAGTCCGATCATCAGACAAAAATTCCTACACCTGTCATGACTTCATCCTTAATAAGAAGTTGTTTTGCTCTAATAATCCCGACCTATTTACTATATTTACATACAATGTACCAGTAATATGAAAATCAACAAACATAACTGTTAAGTAGGCATATCATTCACTATCAATGCTTTAATACATGTTAATCGACATCAAAAAGAAAGAGAAAGTAAATTACGATATGTAGTGGTCAAACTCCGAAACAGCGGTAACGTTGTCTATGTTACGCTACGTTTACTTGAGGGTTTAGCAAAGCAACGTCACCACTGTTTCGGAGTTTGTGTAGTGGTATGTTAATGTAAATTATATCAATACGATTTAAATTTGAATTATGTATTTGAAAAACCAGCAAGAGATATAGGATATTTGTAATGTGAAAACTTCCTGAGATTCTAACATGTTTGACAATTGAGCAAATCTCAGAACGAGAACTATCAATTGTTTGAACTTCAACGATTCCTCTAATTATGGCACCATTATTTTTGGCATACAATTTCTTTCCTTTTTTCGTATTTTCGTCAAATACGCATAGACCAATGAAATTTCTCCATCGTAATATCATGTATCTTTGTCAGAAATGCTTAGATAAAAGATGTTCCTCCATAGTAATGTCGTGTACGATAAACATAGACCAATGAAGTTTCTCCATCGTAATGTCATGTATCTTTGTCAGAAATGCTTAGATAAAAGATGTTTCTCCATAGTAATGTCGTGTACGATATACATAGATCAATGATGTTTCTCCAAATCTTTCATGGCAACAGCTGCTACAAAGGCAGCACCTTCTCCGCTACCGTCCTTGATAAGAAATAACTTAACCTGAAACAAAGTATTAGATATATTGATTGGTTGATTGTGTTGAACAAATTATTGAAATCATTAATATAACTACATTGTTTTTGATTTTCTAGTATGATGTAAAATGACTACTACTTCCATAAAAAGCCTTCCTCATTATCACAATCTTAAATTAATTGTCTCACCCCCTATTGCAGGTGTGTATTAGAAACAAAATAAAACAATAAGCTTCCTCAATTATTTTCATCAAGAATAAATGACCCTCAACTATAGCAGCAATATCGTCAAAATAAAATTCTTCTTTTAACAATCTTTTTATAACATGTGTTATCCCTTTTCTGATGTTTTGGGTATTGGACATGCGACAATCAGAAACAAATGTGAAATTTAAATATTTTCAACACCAAATATTTTGATACATTTTGAAGACGTTTAAATGAAGCAAGTAGCAAACTTTCGATACAATTGTGACTTGAAACAGTTTAGTACATAACAATTTATAAAGAAAATAACGTATGTCCATTTCAGCATAATTCTTTATCAGCTTTCAGTTGTATAATTTACCTTAATGTCAGGCAGCAATCTGTTTAATACTTCCGTCATGTGTTTATGGTAGTTGGGATGATGTTCATAAAGGGATCCATCTATACCTACTGAGACTTCCTTCTTCTCCATACGTTTTAAGAGCACTGCTAATGCTACAAAAGTACACAAGTTGCAATTGACTGCGCTAATAACATGTATAAGTCAATTTGTGATCTAACGATTCTTAAAAAAGAAAAACATTGATTTTATATAACAACACAATTTCTTTAGAAGTGAAACAGTCGATAATTCAAATAAATTGTGTAATTTAGTAGTGTTTGGCCAAGAACAATACAGTTTTGGCACACATTTTGGCCTAATTGATCTACAGACTAGGCATACTAATAAAAAGTGGTATTAGTTTTCAACACACTGCATATGAATTGATCTATAGGCTGGGCATACTAATGAAAAGTGGTATTAGTTTTCAACACACTGTATATTAAAACATTTGTATAATCTTAATTCTCTATTTATATCTTCATTTTAGAAAAGAAATAATGGTTGTACAATAAATAAAAATCATATACATTACAGCAATGAATAAAGTAAAGGACCCTGCGTAAAAAAATAAAACACAATTCCACTGACCAGAGTCTCAAATGAGCATTCAAATTTGGGCTCACAAATTAGTACATCCGTTCCGTTGATGTGTACTGATATGACAAAGACTATGTTTAGCAATGCAAAACCAAACAATGATTCAGACCAAGAAACGAAATGAAACATGTGCAATAAAATTTAAGTTTAAAGATGAATGATAGCTTGATTGAATTTTTACTTATATGGTGTATAAAGACTTTGCAAACATAAGATAGCTTTCCTGTGATAGATATAGACTTGTCCGTAATTTGTTATTGGAATACTTAAAATCAACTACAAAACATATATATATATATATATATATATTGTAACTTTAACACACTAATGAGTGTTATAAAATTAGTTGTTATATTTTATATTATTCACGCAATATTTAACTAAACAAATTAGCTTCATCGCGTGTGCATCTCTCAGGTGAAATCGGATGCATGACAAAAATATTTTGTAGCTTGAACTACACATTTGAGTAAAGTTTAACAAAATTTATTGATGTTCTATAAAAATATATGTTATATTACAAACATATATTTTTATAGAACATCAATAAATTTGTTAAACTTTACTCAAATTTTGTGTAGTTCAACTACAAAATATTTTTGTCATGCATCATTCACCTTGAGAGATGCACACGCCATGAAGCTAATTTGTTTAGCAATATTGCGTGAATAATATAAAATATAACAACTAATTTTATAACACTCATTAGTGTGTTAAAGTTACATTCTTAGGCACTTATATAATTAATGTAGTAACTGCATCAGTTTATTTACAAACTGATCCACGCTAGATAGATTGAATGTTGATTGTTGCTATTTTTAGACACTATATATATATATATATATATATATGATGCAGATCCTCAGATAATTTAGGAATATTCAGTCTTAAGTTAAAAGTTGTGGATAAGACAGTGTATAGATTACTCATTGATTGCATGCAAGTGTCAACTATCGAACTAAAACAATATACTTGTAAGCAATAATTATGCTTGTCTTTATCAATGTCATTAATACATATTCAAACTCCCATACTAGTAGTATTGCTGTTTACAAAACTTTGAATTTTTCGAAAATACTAAGGATTTTCTTCCCGAGAAAAGAAAACTTTAGCTTTGTTTTACGGAATTTACGGGCCTATAATGCTTATCAACTTCGTACTTTATTTGGCCTTTTTAACTTTTTTTATTCGAGCGTCACTGATGAATCTGTTGTAGAACGAAACGCGTGTCTGGCGTACAAAATCATAATCATAGTATCTATGATAAGTGTATACCCAATAAAAGCAATTACATTTTAAGATGGTATTACTGGTCTACCCTGCATTGTTTGGAATTTAAAGTCTTATAAAAGGCATCATATTAAAGAATCCCTTATCAACAAAGTCATTTGTACTTATCGTAGATTTCTGTTTTGTATATTTGATCTTATCACGGATGAACAGGTTGACTATTCTCAAATTCTAGATGTTTGTCAATTAGGTACATAATTTTGAGTTGTTTATTTCAAAATGATTCAAATTAAATTAACACCAATTTTTCTTTTAGATAAATCGCTCTTCTAAATCTACATATTAGTGTTGAGTGTTGACCAAGAACATTTTAAGAAAACTTGAGGTGTGGCAATAAAACAATCCTTGCAAATAAAATGAATTACCTGACGCTACAATGTAAGCACCTCTCTGCGACACTAGGTAACAAACTTCTTTGACTAGAGTGATATCTTCTTCTGTAACACTAATGTCTTCATCATGTAAATCAAATTCCTTCAGAACATTCAAAGTATTGTTATTGCTGCCATCTGTTTCGCTATATTCAATAATAAATACATCGTTTTATCAAAGTTTATATTTCTAAAAGTACCTATTCTTAATTGGCTTAAAAATGTTCATAATTTCCTCTTTTAACATGTTTAAGAGCATACAATGTATGTACCAAACAGGATGTAGGTTATATGTAAATGAGACAGGAGTCTTAGATAACAAGGAAACAAAAAACAACGGCAACTGAAGAGGGACATATGGTATTCATATGTCTTTGATTGAAGACTGCTTACTGACCGCTAGTGGTCTTAGTAGTCTAATACTGTATCACTATCCTGTCAACACTGAGTTTGTGAGTTCGAATCCTGCACGTAGCAGGTGCGTTCGACTCTGATCTAAATTGACTAGGATTGACAGTTTTTCTACCGTTGGTCAGTGGTTCTCTCCGGCTTCCTCCACCAAAAAAACTTACCGTCACGAAGTAGCGCAATATTGCTGAAATTGGCGTTCAACACCAATCAATTAATAGATCAATATTGACCACTAGATATTGTGTACTTGTTGTGTGTTATTGAGTTCAATGGTGTCTGTACCTTTAGTATGCATATTCAAACTAAGTCTTGAAATCATATGAATGCATTGCGTAAATTCGCATGTTTGATAGATGATGATGTCAGTTAAGGGTTAATATATCAAATTAAGGTGATGTGGTAAAAAGAAATCATCAAAGATACCAGGCTTATAATTTTGTACGCCAGACACATATTTCGTCTAAAAAAGATATATCAGTGACGTTGGAATCAGAAAAGTTAGAAGGCCAAATAAAGTACAAAGTTCAAAAGCATTGAGGATAAAAAAAATGCAGTTGATATTCATTGTGATTATTGATTTAAATCAGTTCAGTCTATATACAGCTAGTTATGATACAAGATTTACTATTGGTATCTTAGGTACATGTAAGACTGTATTTTTTTCTTTTCTGCATATATGTGTGTTATATTATGGTTTAAATTGACCAACATTATCAGGTCCAAGTAATCATGATACAAGTTAGTAGTATGTCACTTACCTTTCAATGGATGCAACACTTTTTGCATTGAGTGACCATCGAGTATTTAATTTTTTGGAAGATGTTCCATTAAAAAGTGCTTTATTATCTATCAATTTTACTAAACACAATCTAACAAGTTCACCGATATACATTCCACTGAATGATTTTTCTAATCTACAATAGACAAATAAATTGTTTAACCAAGTTTTGTAATCATAAATAAACTCATCAAAGATAAAAGGCTTAAAATTGTGAACGCCAGACTCGCCTTACTTTACTGATTCTAGTAATCAGCCCTTATACATGCAGTCTATTATATTAACTTCCAGTAAGGTATTCAAACGCAATGAATATGGTATTGATAATAAACATATACCCTAACTAATTTATTCTACCGGAACTTTTTTTGGAGTAATACTCTTTCTAGCTGACTTCGTCGTCCTACGATATTTTTCGCCTCTTTGTAGCCTTCTGTTTTTTCAACAATAAATTGCATGCAAGTATGAAAAATATTTCTAAAGTTCAATAAGAAGGCATAAAATACTTACGTATATGAATTTGGGTGATTAGAGAACTTATTAACTTCTCTTTCAAATTCATTCTTGTAAAAATCTAAACATCCATTATCTCCTAAAGCTCCCCATTCAACATCAACGAGAATCTGTAAAAAAAGACGTTTAAGGTATAGAACCACTAATTCAGGCCCGGTCGGAAAGAAGAAAGAAGTACATATTTTAAACAAAATAGTTCCTACGCATAGCTGTATCTTTGTCAATAGAGAAATATTTGGGTAGTTTTTGATATCAAATGAGAGCTTGGGGACTTGGGATCACTGTAGAACCCTTGTTGAAAATTTCTTTTGAATAATAAAGAAGTATATAAAATTTTAATAGGAGGGCACATTTGCCCTGTTGTTCAGATCAGAAGTACCTTTTTTTTTGTACTATCAATCTTCCGGAAACCAGTACGCTCTAATGTGCAATTAAAGGTATGTTGAATTTTTCAGCACAAGTCAGAATAAGGTATAGTTTTGACATGAAATAACTGCCACTATATTTGAACTTAAGACACAGTACCCATTAATGCTTGAAATTGCAGAATTTAACATAGAAAGCAACGGGGCTATGAATTAGTGGTTTTATACCTTAACTTACTATCAATTTTTCGGAAAAATATTTTCTATTATTAAAAATAAAACGTATATTCTTTATGACAATACAATTGTTAAACAAGTTCTAACAGCAACAATAAATCACAATATATCATATGAAACAGTACATATTTAACTAAGTAAAATAAGACGAACTTGCAAAAAAAGGGGTTTCACTTCGACGACAAAAGTGTACTTGTTCCAATGTAGGTCGTTTTAAATTGTCTTTTCCGACTTAAAATATAAATATATGAGTGGAACAAGAAGACCACCGTGAAATGATTTTGATGCTGATGCATTTTTAAAGCAACATACATTTTTGTCCTTTCCATTTTAAAAATGTAGTACATTGGTCAATACAATGGTGTACCCTTCAAGGATAATTTCCTCTGAATGATACGTAACAATTTGTTATATATATTATACAAATGCCTTTTTTTTTTTTTTGCTGTGACCAATGCGAATTCCTTCATTTGCCTACAAAAATAACCCATATAAAACAGAAAGTTGGGAGTTTAAGGAACCTGACCCAAATTTTATTGGAAGTAAACTCACGTATCACTTTTTTTATACAAACTTTTTTATAAAGGACCATGATTTCTTTGTATGTAAAATGTACCAACTTGTTAACTTTCAATTATGTATCTAAACTGTCTTACGTGTAATGTATACCGCTTAATGATATTTCAGTTGGCAATGTATGGATTCATATGATCGGCTAAATATACAGGAAATCGGTTTGTGTCCGAAAGTCCTCAATATAATACAATACAGTAGTGCTTTATTTAAAAACACGACGTCACATTCACATGTGAAACAAGAGGTAATCATATACATAATATCATAGAAAGAAAGAAAACAACTTTAGAATATATTAATAATTACTATACTAAATAGTATTTTAACTAACTTTGAAACGAATAAAGATACATTTCTTAGTACCTTAGTATTACCCAATGATACAATCCTTTCATTTTTACTGCGCTTGGATATTTTACATAGTACTCTGGAATGTGTTGATTCTGATATTTTTTACTAAGATAGAATTACACACGAACAAGTAATGGTATTCATTACCAATAGCATTCGCACACATATGACATACCCTCTCTTCTTGTTGTAATAATATGACTGGCCCTATAACTACTCAATGTGACAGTATTGACAACATTGCCATCAAAAGGAATAAGCATGGCTAAACAATTATATTTTGATTTTCTTGGTATTTGTACATAAATGAAAAACAAAAAGGAAACATGTTCATTATCATTTAAATGCATCAAATCATTGTGTTTAATCTTACATCATAAGAATGAAGGAAAAGTTGGGTATGCGACAATGAAACAGCAACCAAACAAGAACAATAAACAAAACCAAATCGATAGGATCAACCCACCTTGTCTGAATGAGCATCTTCTGTGCTTACTCTTTTATACCGTTCTCGGTCTTCTACTATGCATGCATTTGATCCAGTACCTAAACAAATGAAAATAGATAAATGAAAATAACACTTTATAAATTTGGTGCGTCCGAAACACTTATCTTAAGGTAGCGTCCGAAACACTTATATTAAGGAGGTTTGCTACTCAGTTTCAAAATAACAAGCTTTTCATAACACTAGTATAAATTGATAGGGGATTATTAAAGGAACCAAAAGAGCAAAAAAAAATATATAGGTCAATGTGCTTGTTTTCGAGATATTGAAATTTTGGCGGGAAAATGTTCTCTCTTGATTTTTCATAGCTTTATCATTGACAAGTTTAAGTTCTCAAAAACTATTAAAAAATAACAAAGATTTTATAAAACTTTTACAGATGCCTTATATTTATACATGTTAAAGATTTATAAAAAGAAAAATGGGGGCTAGTGGGCAAAATTTTTTAAGGCATTCAAATGGATAAAACCAGAGGATTCTGAAAATCTGACAAAAATTCCAAAACATGACAAGCGAACATCCTTAAGTTAATAAATCGAATACATGAGAAGCTTAAATTAATTTGGCTCGTTTTATTTATTTTCATAAAATTTTGACAAAATATTTACTTTGACCCTTTGACAAAAATATAAAATTTTCAAAAAATTTGAACCACACACTTTATCAGAAAAATTTCATTGGATATATAGCAGTTTGACAAACACTAATTTTGATCATTGAGAAGCTTAATATTTCCTTAATAATAGAACGTCATTAAAAGGTTCAGTTGTTTTTTACAGAATTATCTCCCTGTAGTGTTATGTACCACCTTAAAAGTATACCCAAATCCATCTAAGTGTGACTTTACCTGAGGGAGATTGAACCTTATTTTCTTAATAATTTCGAAATCAAATCAACGGGAAATTATAACTGGTGTGCTATAATTCATGTAAGTGCGAACCACCGACTTCTGAGCTGATAATACCCACGGGTACTAGATAGGTAAGCAAAATGAGGTATATCTACATCTGTAAATAACATACATGACATACTAGACAGCGTATTTTAGTAATGTACTGTTTTTTTGTTAAGCCCATAGCAACTGATTTTTACAGTTTGTTCTTATGTTGTGTTGTTACACCACTGTCCCACGTTAGGGGGAGATTGAGCGCTCACAAATATCAGCTGAATATGTTAACCCTGTTACATTCTGTATGTGCCTGTTCCAAGCCAGGAGCCTGTTATTCAGTGGTTGCCGTTGACTCGTGACTGTCAAATTTGTTTTAGAAAATTATATTATATAAATAAGGCCGTTCTGTTTCTCGTTTGAATTGTTTCACATTTTTCATGTAAGGGCCTTTTATAGCTGACTACACGGTATGAGTTGTTCTCATTGTTAAATGCCGTACAGTTACCCATAATTGATTTTGTCTACGTCATTTTAACTCTGGTGGATAGTTGTCTCATTGGCATTCATACTATATCTCCTTATTTTCATATATGTAGCATGCACCTTTGCCTCTCGCAGTTACCAACATATAATGTTATATATTTGTACACATGAAAACACATAAATGAAGGATATGTATTTACAACTGTATTCTGTTTACAAAAAATCCCATCAGAGTTTATACCCTTTTCAATAGTTAGTATTTGTCAAAGTGACAAAGGTTTACTCATTGGGCATAGAAAATTCTTCAACATAACGTTTTTATTTATACTTCGTTACAATATTGTAAATAGTCTCACATCTTTGAACTGAGCAACCAAATATTTTATAAAATTCTTTATTAAATGATACAATGTTGAACATATTGTTCTGTTGTAAGTCATGGTTGACGAATTGATAACATTTCAAATGTTTGAAGTAATATACGTTATCTCTGAAATCACGGTTATATGAATTTTTGGATTTGTGTATTATCATCTTCTGGTTAGATATTAATTACTATAATAAATAACTCATCATTCATCACAAAAAGGCAATTGTGAAAACATTTGATCAAAATTGTTTGTGCACAACTTAATAATACTTAAGGACTAAACAAGTTCATCAGATACAAAATCATACAAATATAGTATCAACGTACAAAAAGTTAGACATGTGTTTGTTTAAGGATGTTCGCATTTGACTTTTTATCAGATATTCGGAATCCTCTAGTTTTATCTATTTTGTTCCAATAAAAAGTTTGCCCACTAACCCCTACTTTTCTTTTTATAATTTCATTACATATAGTTTAAAAAGCCATTTTTTTAAATCTTATAAAATCCTTGTTATTTTTTCATAGTTTTTGAAAGAAAAAAGTTGCCAATGTTAAATTTATGAAAAATCTAGAGATAATCAGTTCCCGCCAAATTTTCGATTGATTATATCTCAAAAACAAGGACATGGACCTATCATTTTTTACTACTTTTTAAGTTCCGTTATTTATATACCATCAGTTTATAACATTCTTTTTAAATGCCTGTTATTTTGAAACAGAGTAGCGAACATCCTTAATTTAAGCTTAAAGGTTAAGTCTGAAAGATGTGGTTGTTATATTAAGATCTTACGGTTGTATCCTATTATATAGTTTATTACGTCCGATTCTTCCTTCTCCTTTAACACCCTTATATAGAAATACAGTCATTGTGGTTGTTCTCCGTTTGTTCCTATTGTCTTACTTGTTAGTGTGAAATATACTGTATTTATCCTGTATTATCATCAATTTAATGCATAGAATTGGAATTCGCAAGGTGATGATCGCATAGCAGGAGACGCTTACCCTGTCGATGCAGCCGGTCTCGCTCATTTTGTGGTTCCAATGGTTCCTATTATTTTGATTTTTACCGTGATGTGTATTTTCTTAATGGATTTAAGAGGTTTGAACATCGGTAAACTACTGTTGGCTTAAAAGGGGGTCTCATTGGGGGGTTCTGATCCCGGATCCCGCTTACTGTTTTGTCAGATTCCCGTATCCCGCTTACACTATGTACGTAAGCAATTCTCATTTTTTTGTAATTTCCCGTGTCCTGCTAGACTTCATTTCCCGTTTTCACGGCACAATTATTTGACTTTCACGTGTCACGCTTACAAAAAATCAGCAATCCCGGGTCACGCTTAGACCCCAATGAGACCCACTTAAAATATACCGGACCTGATAAATCTAATTATCACTATCAAACCCAATCACCTCGAAAATAAAATGCTCCGCAGGGCGCAGCTTGATACGACTGCAGAGGTCGAACCCTGAATAGTTGGGGCAAGTATGGACACAACATTCAAGCTTGATACAGCTCTGAATTTGGATTGTGATTAAATATTTGACACAGCATAGGTTTCTGACACAGAATGAATGTGGTCTAAGAACTTAAAAATTTTAAATTGGACATTCACCTATTATGGTCCAATATCCAAAATCTAAATACATGGTTAAATTCAGCATATCAAAGAACCCCAAGAGTTCAATTTTTGATGAAATCAAACGAAGTTTAATTTTGGACCCTTTTGACCTCAATGTGGACAAAGTTGATAGCAGGGCCCAAAAATCAAAAATCTAAATACATGGTTAGATTCAGCATATCAAAGAACTCCATATATTCAATTTTTGTTGAAATCAAACAAAGTTTGATTTTGGACCCCGATTTGGACCAACTTGGAAACTGGGCCCATAATCAAAAATCTAAATACATGTTTAGATTCAGCATATCAAAGAACCCTAAGAATTCAATTTTTGTTAAAATCAAACTAAGTTTAATTTTGGACCCTTTGGACCTTAATGTAGACCAATTTGAAAACGGCACCAAAAATTAAGAATCTAAATACACGGTTAGATTCAGCATATCAAAGAACCCCAATAATTCAATTTTTGATGAAATCAAATAAAGTTTAATTTTGGACCCTTTTGACCTCAATGTGGACAAAGTTGATAACGGGGCCCAAAAATCAAAAATCTAAATACATGGTTAGATTCAGGATATCAAAGAACCCCATATATTCAATTTTTGTTGAAATCAAACAAAGTTTAATTTTGGACCCGATTTGGACCAACTTGAAAACTGGGCCCATAATCAAAAATCTAAATACATGTTTAGATTCAGCATATCAAAGAACCCTAAGAATTCAATTTTGTTAAAATCAAACTAAGTTTAATCTTGGACCCTTTGGACCTTAATGTAGACCAATTTGAAAACGGCACCAAAAATTAAGAATCTAAATACACGGTTAGATTCAGCATATCAAAGAACCCCAATAATTCAATTTTGATGAAATCAAACAAAGTTTAATTTTGGACCCTTTTGACCTCAATGTGGACAAAGTTGATAACGGGCCCAAAAATCAAAAATCTAAATACATGGTTAGATTCAGCATATCAAAGAACTCCATATATTCAGTTTTTGTTGAGATCTAACAAAGTGGAGTTTTGGACCCTATTTGGACCAACTTGAAAACTGGGCCCATTATCAAAAATCTAAATACATGTTTAGATTCAGCATATCAAAGAACCCTAAGAATTCAATTTTGTTAAAATCAAACTAAGTTTAATTTTGGACCCTTTGGACCTTAATGTAGACAAATTTGAAAACGGACCAAAAATTAAGAATCTAAATACACAGTTAGATTCGGCATATCAAAGAACCCCAATAATTAAATTTTGATGAAATCAAACAAAGTTTAATTTTGGACCCTTTGGACCTCAATGTGGACCAATTTAAAACGGGCCCAAAATCCAAAAACTTAATACACGGTTAGATTCAGCATATTAAAGAACCCAAAGAGTTCAAGAACAAAACCCCATTGAAATTGGTCAAGAAATAAGCAATTTATACAAAGTATCTTCTTTTGCACAATACTGTGCAATTGAATATTTCTTGCAATTGCGCAATACTGTGCAATTGAATATTTCTTGCTATTGCGCAATACTGTACAATTGACAATTTCTTGCTATTGTGCAATATTGTGCTATTGGATATTTCTTGCTATTGCGCAATACTGTGCAATTGAAGATTTCTTGCTATTGCGCAATACTGTGCAATTGAAAATTTCTTGCTAGGCCAAAATAAAAAGATTGTATGTTTGCCCAAACGCGACCGACCCAAAAAAAACCCGCCGACTCAAATTCTTTTTTGGCCGTTTTTTTGAAGAATTTTTTTTTCGGATATTTTTCGTGTCCGCTCCGTCATCGAAAACAACTTAATGTTTGTCATCTTTGCGTTTGAAAGTAACTGTGAATAAGATTAAAAGAAAGCATGTAAGAGACGCAGTTAATCGATATTCGATGTTCTCTGTTTTTATCTTCTGATTTAACGAACGTTAAAAAGTAAAACATGTGAAATGCCACAGTTTTTTTACGCTGTCGTCGTCTGTACTACCAAACCCTTACCTATATGCTCAATGTTAATTTCATCGTGTAATCGAATATCGGATAAAGAATATATATCAGCAAATCGGATAAGAATATTCAGGTAGATTTGTTCAAAACCATGTGCAATCGAATATTTTCAATGTTATTATGACAGGAAATGGATCCGGAAGTTGCGAATTTACAATCTTGCAAGAAGATTTTGTTTTTACTGAATAAAAAGCAACTATTTCTTGATAAATTGTTGTCTTTAATTATAATCTTCCTTTATCATGTGAATTAGATGCCCTTTTATTCAAATAGTTCAAATTTACAAGTCTCAGTTGACAAGATCAGTACGTTGCTGTTTGGGAGAATTTGATAAAACTACTATAATTGCTCACAGAATCAGAAATATAATGTTAACTGAATGTAACTCCTTCTGAATAATTTATTGCAATATAAATATAAATCCCTTTTGACAAGAGAAATCTGACTTTTGTCAGAAATATTTTTTTCACATGTGCAAAAGTAAACGCATGCTATGGACGACATATTGGATTTAATACAAATTTGCGAGGAAGCCTTTAGGCAGCAACCATTTGATTTTCTGGGGGCTATGGATTTTTGGAAAAAAGTTTGTTTCAGTTTTGGAGAAAAAAATTTGTTTTAACCCTGAGAAAAAAATTTGTTTGTTTCACCCTCAGCTGCCACTATATGTAATGCTAAAATTGAAAGAAAAAATTGTTTTCGACTTGTCGCAAAAAATAGATTGTTTTTCGCCAAAGTTTGTCGGAAAAAATCCATAGCCCCCAGAAAATCAAATGGTTGCTGCCTTAGAACCATGACCTAAAAATAAATAGTCTTCAGAAAACGTTAACTTTATGCAATTATATTTTATCAATAATGATTATTTTCAAAATTTAAACTTGATTATTTAAAGAAATAAAATTATAACAAATACGATTTTAGTTTGGAGATTCTACAGAACATGCTTTGATCTATTTATAGCCAAATTAGTTTACCTGTGTGATAGTGTAAAATATAAATTTGTTTTCAAAACAAAACAAGACACAAACTATGGATGGTAGACAATAATTCATATAAATATTTTAGGACATTTAATCTATTTTAATAGATATAGGATTTAAAAACTGCAAACAAATTTAATCATTACATAATCAGCTGATATTTTTTTTACACTAACATCGTTTTGATGTAACTGTTGAAAATCACTTCATTATTCCTCCAGCCCTTTCACACATTTAGCAATTGTCAGGGTTATAAACATCTCGGGATACAAATCGTATATAATAGACTAATTTATAGAGGTTTTAAATTCATGGCTTTTGATTGTCTCTACAAAGGTTTGACGGAAAAAAAAGATATACTGTTTTAATATTTTCATGCAAATTCTGATTAAAAAAAAAAAAAAAGAATGTGCCTACCTACCTACCCACACCCAGTCATCATGGGTCGGGTTTGGGCAAACTGAAATATTTTTAATTGTGGCCCTATTGCACAATACTTATTATATAATAATTTACACATCCTGTTTGGTGTGTATCTCCTGCCATATCATTATTATTTGCTTTTATATATAAATCAGAAATAACCAACTTAAAATGGAAAATTTTAAAGAAAAAAAGGAAAAAAGGAAAAAAAAAAAATCCCCCAATTTTTGAACCCCTTATGATTCACCACCCCAAACTCAATCCCAGCCTTCCCTTTGAGGTATGGTACCTTGCAGTACAATTTCAGAGAGATCCATACACTTGAACACAAGTTATTGTCTGGAAACTAGAAAAATGCTTATTTTTGGCCCCTTTTTGGCCCCTAATTCCTAAACGTTTCAGGCAATTACCCCAAACTCAATTCCAGCTTTCCTTTGTGATATGGAACCTTGTAGTACAATTTCAGAAAGATCCATACACTTACACACAAGTTATTGTCATGAAACTAGAAAATGCTTGTTTTTCCCCTTTTTGGCCCCAATTCCTAAAATTTTGAGGCAATTACCCCAAAATTAATCCCAGCATTCCTTTGTGATATGGTACCTTGTGGTACAAAGTCAGAGAGATCCATACACTAACACACAAGTTATGTCTGGAAGTTACAAAAATGCTTATTTTTGGCCCCTTTTTGGTCCCTAACTCCTTAACTGTTGGTACCATAACCCCCAAAATCAATCCCAACCTTCCTTTTGTGATATTGAACCTTATGGTAAAATTTCATAGAGATCCATTCACTTAAACTAAAGTTAGAGTGCGAAAACCAATGCGTCTTCGGACGACGACGACGACGACGACGCCAACGTCATACCAATATACGACCACAAAATTTTTTGCGGTCGTATAAAAATGCCCATAAAATAATAATCATTCAGATATATCCAAACCGTGAACCATTTGGCATTTAATGCAGTAACGTGCAAACAAAATCACATGGGTGTCATAGTACGGACTAAAACAAACATAAGTTTAACTTCATGTCACATACATTTCTGTATTTTAAGGTGGTATGGGTGTCTTTCGCCATCTTGGATTGTAAAAAACAGAGAATCTAAGGTCCAGAGTTTCAATCATATTAGCAAAATTTGATGCAGGAATGCAGATAACTAATTTGAATTTGCATTTAAAAGAAAGAATTTGTAAGATTATATCTTATGAGTATTATTTTTTTTACAAGTGTAGATTATTTTTGCTTGATTTTTAATGTTTTTAAATTGGCATTTTAAGGGGAGGTAACTCTGAAATAGTGCATTTTCTGAAGGATTCTACATGGAATTTTGCCATTTTGTATTTTAGCCGGAAAAAACGCACGGTGACCCTATCTTTTCTTTTGATATTCTCAAAGCATGTGCTAAAAGCTATCTTCTCGTATTTTATTTCACATTTCTATCATTTAGTTTAGCTTCTAATCACATAATGCTGATTTTTCCTGTATAATCCATACAAAATGTGTCATTTTGTCACAACCTGTAGCTTGAGAAAATGCGTGGTGACCTATCATTTTTATTATATTTTTAAACATATATCAATATATACTACGTTTTGGCAAAGTATGAACAAATTCTATCATTTTTAATTTAGACTCCCATACCACCTTAAGTAACGTTACAATGATAACCTTAAACTGAAAGTAAATGTAATGCCAAAGGTATTTGAACGATGTTCAAATCTGATATAATCCATTCAGAAGATACAAATGAAGGTAAAAAAAAACTAAAAAAACTGAAGGAATCGAATGAACTCCAAAAGGAGCAATACCGGATGTGACGACATCTCCTGGTATGCATTCATCTCCCGCCATGCTACCTTACTCAGTCAAAATACCACAATCGGGAATAGAACAGCTAAAAGTGTTTTAATTGACATGTATCTAATAATGTAGATAAAACCGCTAAATTGGTAAGGTAAAAGTGTAATACCTAATATCAAACTAGCTGTGCAATGTTTGTCTGCATAGATTGATGCCATTAGAGTTCCCGTTGAATCTCCTATCCTTGCTACTATGTTGACTGAAGGGGATAATCCCTAAAATAAAATCAAAAGAGAGGATGTGCAATATATGAAAATATCTATTCACAAAAACGTATCACTTTTGATATAGTATTACATTGTATAAGCGAAACATTCACAATTTTCGATAAGAGATACCATACTATCGCAGCATAATTCAAAGGGTATACATATGAAAAATATGCACAACTAAAAGAATATAGTTAATTGGAGTCTCATTTGGATAAAACAAAATCAGAGAAATGGAACTTTAAATAAGATTTATCATTTTCAACTTAACAATATCTTGCTTTGTTGGTGAAATGTAAAAGGTATTTTTAGTCAGGGAAAGGTCAACAGTAACCGTTAGTCAAATTTAAATAGCATATGCCAATATTCTGACAGGATATGCTAATAGCATAACCTCTGATTACACATTTTTTCTAATTTGTTTTGACATACTTTAAACAGATATCATGATCAGTATTTACATCAAGCTAACACAGAAAGGATTTTTTTCTCCTAAATTAAGATTGAAATTTCATTCTCTATGAATAAACAAATAACTGAAAGGCTGTTTTAAATCTGAAATCGACATTTGATTAATTTTCTTTGGATATTTTAGGATAACCAATTTCCTTTTATTTGAATAAACAACAAAAAACAAGACAATGGTTTTTTTTTTTTTCGAAAGTCTTTTGTTATTGTATTATCTCTTCCATGTTTGTACTAGGTTTTGGATTTAAAAATATTTTGGCCTCAATCATATATATAATGAGACATTAATTAGAGAAATGTGCATCTGGTTCAGTACAATTGGTACCGTAAATGTAATTTTTTCACAAAAAAACATGTTATTGGCAAGCGGGTCTGATGAACAGCATATTGCATAAGCGTGATCGTCAAAAATTGTGGAAGCAAAATTATGATTTCACTTTCCCCGCTAATTTATTATTTTTACTTTTCAAGATTTATAAGGCCACTGTAACTTGTCTGCGTATAATACTAGGTCAGCTCATGTATTAAGATGACAAAAACATATCTATATTTCGTTCAACGATGTGCATCAGAGGCGGAATTAGGGGAGGGACCTCCCTTATGGAGCTACATTTACATGGTTAATCCAGTCTTTTTCAGAATCCTGGATCCGCATCTGTACATGGCTTCAAACATCATGTCTGTGTATTTTGATATCAGGTTAACAATCGTAACCCTTGGAAATTTGATAGTTGCAAGCTGTAAATGTTTACCCCAAGTCTGTGAATGGCGTCCTCTAAGAGAATACAAGGATCTAAACCGACACCAGTAGTACACTGGAAACTTTTTGTCCAAGTTTTTATAGTACAGTGTTTTAGACTAGTCTGTTCTGATGGAAAGGAAAATGTAAAACCTGAAATTTAAACATAGAGGATAGACATACATGTATATGTGTTTTGTCCGTTGTAGCATAAAAGGCGGATAACAAGACAACAGTCAAACATTTCTAGTAGAGATCAATTAAAACATCAGGGTCAGTTATTTATTTGTTTGTCTTCTCCTTCTTCTTTTTTTTTCCAGAATCTTCATAGACAATGTGCTTTATGAAGTCTATTTTCTAAGTTTTGAAAATTCGGGATTAGTCTCTGTTGACCCTAAGGAGATTTAGCAAAGCTATTGCTAGTAACATCTTATTGTGTCTTTTTTTTATGTTGTAATGTTACACTACTGTCTCAGGTTAGGATGAAGATTGGAGCCTGTTAAAACGTTTAAACTCGATGCATTTTTATGCACCTGTCCTAAGTCAGGAGCCTGTTGTTCAGTGGTTGTCGTTTGTTGGTGTGGTTCATAGGTGTTTCTCGTTTCTCGTTTTTTATATAGATTAGACCGTTGGTTTTCCTGTTTCAATTGTTTTACATGAGTCATTTTTGGGCCCTTTATAGCTTGCTGTTCGGTGTGAGCCAAGGATTCGTGTTGAAGGCCGTACTTTGACCTATAATTTTTTACTTTTTATACATTGTGACTTGGATGGAGAGTTGTCTCATTGGCACTCATACCACATCTTCTTATTTATATAGTATTTAAGAACTGAATTAGAAAACAACACTTCTCTGTACAGTGCGAAATTGAGCGTAGGATTAATCATTCATGTAAATAAAAATGGCATATCGTAACGGAATGACTGTTTATTTTCATATGTCATGTATGTTGGTATTAATGCTTATCTTTCCGCGGCTTCACTTTTGTACATAATTCATTCTTGCATTTTGTGTAGCAGATTATTCATTTTCATCCTGTCTTGGGCAAAATTATTTATTTTCAACTTTTACAAGGCTAAGATATTCATTTTCAAATTCCTCTTGGTCCCAATTGTAAATCAAAATTGTCTCCCCCTTAGGTAGATTTATCAGCTTATATTTGCTGTTGTTATACACCTTTCCATACATTATTCTTATACTAGTAAGATTCCTGGCATGACTACATGGCACCTTAGTAAAAGAGACCCGATTGCAGGCGTAAGTTTTTGGCCCTACCGTTGAAACATATTTTGACGGTGTGTATGCCAAATATGTTTTATTTCTATTTCATGGGTACACCACTAAATCCGCTCTGTATACATCATTGTCTTTTCGATACAAGCGAATCCCCGGCTAACGCCATGATAAATATGTAAATAGATATCTGATTGATCTCATTGGATCTCTCATTTCGTATGAAATTTAGCAATTGTTGTCACGCTATCATTTTTTATACGGTAAGACTAATTGTGTGGGAGACGTCTATTTCTTTGTGAAACTTGTGGTGTGGGAAAAGTCAATCCGAGACTTGCCGAAATGGAAAGAAATGTCTTTCAACTATTGTGAAACTAAACGACTGAGATAGGCCAGCCTTTAATTTTCTTCCTTTCTATTATTAACACGTATCGAATAAGGATACATGTAGATGTAATCATTTCTCGTAATCAACTCAACATGAAAATCAAACTTTTTTTCTGATATTTCAAGGGATTGTTGTCTAATTCAAATCCCCTTCTCCCTTATTCTCCAGCAAGTTAAATCCTCTCTCTCTCTCTCTCTCTCTCACACACGTCTCACGAGCCCTACCGAGTGAGGTAGGTTAACCACATAAAAAAAACTGCATCAGATACCAAGTTTATTACGTTTCACGAACCCTGCCCTGTGAGGTAGGTTTTTTGTACCTCATATAAGTAACAGATACAAATATAGACCTCACTTGCCAAAATATGTTTTTCATATTTATACGAGACTTACCTAGAGGGATAGGTTTGTCATTTCTCACTTCTTCATCATGTAGGAACATTTGTATAGATGCTGCTATTTGGTCAAACACCTTAAATAATGATGATTATATATCAGATATTTTTTTTGTAATAAAAATTCTTATACAGCATACGTGGCATAAGAAAATGGCAAACAACATAGGGAATAGTTTACTTTATTTGTCAGATAATGGTCCTCAAGAGGCACTGTACATTGATAAAAGTTGATGCCGATATATGCGACGTCTATTAACATGCCAAATGTTGATACCGATATATTCAACGAGGTGGTCCAGTTAGGGGTTTTAAAATTTCTGTTATAATAATAATAATAACAATAATAATAATAATAATAATTATAATTCAGTAATTGTCATAGGTTGATGTCTGTCATATTTATTATTTTTGGTTATTGTTTTGTCTTAAATTTGTTTTCTTTTCTCGTTTGATATATAACACATTTTGGCATGTCATTTTTTTTTTATAGCTCCCTATACGCTATGAGTTTTAGCTCATTGTTGAAGGCCGTATGGTGATCTTTATAAGTTAATTGCTTTCATGCACAACATGCATTTGGAATATGGTGCACAGTTTTCTCATTGCCGCTCATACCCGATCTCCTCATATGGCATCTCCTAATTCCATACTGCTGACGGAATTGGTTTAAAAATAGTATTTACTACATTGTACGTCATGGACTTCCAGGCATGTCGAGATAAAAATGCACAATTATTGTAAACAAAAAAGTAAAAACTGAACAATTGTATAATTTATTAATTAAAAAAAAACCAATCTGGAATTTAATCCCTTATGAATAGTCTTTATTCACAATTTACAGTAAGCTTCCTCAGATCTTTACGATTTTCCTTACAATTTTTTGTTATCAAAGATGCCAGACTTTTGAATACGTATTATTCTGATTAAGATATTAAGATCTTTCAACTTGCTCCAATAGATTTCTTTGTCGCCCCTGTGCAAGTCTAACAAAGCAAATTGAAAGATATGATTTTAATCAGATTGATTCAGTAAACCAGACGCGTGGTTCATCTATTTAGACTTATCAGTGGCGCTCAATTTTAAACCTTTAAATCAAAGAGCATGATTGCTCTGAGGGATACGATTGCCATTGTTTTCATTGATACATGTATTTATTTTAGTATTATTTTCAAAAATAATTCAATTGCACATGTAAAATGTAATTTACGTAATCTGAATAGTTATTCAACTTTAAAAATAGCCAATCATCGATACAAGTGTATGAATAATGTAATTATTGTGTTTTATTTTTGTACTATCATTTCCAAGTTTACTTTCCACAGCAGTCACTGAGAGTGAGAGAAGGTATTTCACTTTGTACCTTATCTCCTATTTTCCTACGTGAATTCTAGGAGGAATCCCATTTCTAACTCTTTGAATATTTAATTTCCTTTGGGTCAGTGGCCATGACTCCTTTCCGTACACATTCCTCTGTTTAAATTGCGATCGCTTTTAATATAATACGACGTCTATCGACAGAACGAGTTAATCTTTCTCGTCGTATTTTGATTCAGAATTGGAGTGAGTAATAATATTTATATCGAAACGTGATGAAAACCACTATAAGCACCACCGTTTGATTGGATTATTGTTTTCCTGGTAACCTGTCTTATGGTTGAGACAAGGGACCAACCATTTTTTTTTCGATTTATTTCTAGCCTTTTCTTTATTATGGATCGAAAACTCGTGGTTATTTCTGCGCATGCTCATTCAAATCAAAACATCCTGTTTGTTTACATTTTATAGGCATGTAGGGTTGTCTCATTAACTGTTTAGGTTCAAATATTTATTACAAAGTCCCTGACGGGACATCTAGTCCAATTTAAAAGTCTACCGGACTGTTTTTCATTGAAAATTTTATCAAATTTAAAGCACCAACAAAATGAACTAAGCACCACGGGAGGAAGCTTCTGTCTTTAGGTCTAACAGATAGGTATAGGGTCTATATCACGTGTCAGCACCTGCTTTTGAGGTCATATTGAGTTTTAAAACGCATTGCCATTCGTCCCTAAGCTCATGTTGTCCATTCCAGAGGTCTCTTGTGGTATATTTCATTAAAAAATAACAAGCACCACCAAAATGAACTAAGCACCACAGAAGGTAGTTTCCATCCCTTAGTCAGGAATAGAAAACACTTTGGAGTTGTTAGTTGGTTTGTAAGGCTCATAAGTCCACAGGCATCTGTAGAACAATCTACAAGTCCCAGGGTTTTCAATGTTATATTTCATTCAAGAAAATATAAGCACCACCAAAACGAACTTAACACCATGGGATGTACAATGTAGCTTCCTCCCTTTGGTCCAACCGACTGGTATAGGGTTTTAAACACTTTTAAGGTTCTAAGTTAGTTTGTGAAGCTTGTTGATCTACAGGCACCTGTGGTCCAATCTTCAAGTCCATGGGTCTTTTATGTTATTTTTCATTCATGAAAGAAATAAGCACCACCAAAACAAACTTAGCATCACGGAGGTAGCTTCCTCCTTTTGTCCAACCGACGGTAAATTGGTCTAAAACACTTTTGGGGTTCTAAGTTAGTTTGTAAGGACCGTTGGTCTAAAGGCATCTGCTTTCCAATTTACACAAGTCATGGGGTCTCTTAGGGTATATTTCACTAAAGAAAAATATAAGCACCACCAAAAACGAACTTAACACCACGGGAGGTAGCTTCCCTCCCTTTGATCAATCAGATGGGTATAGGGGTCTAAATACTCCTGGGTTCTAAGTTGGTTTGTAAGGCTCATTGGTCCACAGGCAAATGTTGTCCAATCTTCAAGTCCAGGGTTCTCCTAGTGTATATTTCACTAAAGAAAAATATAAGCACCACCAAAAACAAACTTAGCACCAAGGGAGGTAGCTTCCCTCCGATTGACCCAACCGACGGGTATATGAGTCTAAAATACTCTTTGGGGGTCTTAGACTCTTAGTTGATTTATAATGCTCATTGGTCCACATGTACCTATGATCCAATCTGAAGTCAAGCGTCCACTTAGGGTTTATTTCATTTAAAGATATCAGCACCACCAGAAAAACACTTAGCTCCACAGAAGAAAGCTTCCACCCCTTTGGTCCAACAGACTGGTATAGAGGTCTAAAATCTCTTTGTTAGTCTATGTTGATTGGTCTACAAGCACTTTTGGTACAATCTTCAAGTGCAGATGCCTCTAATGGTATATTTGATTAACAAAATATAAGCAACGCCGAAATGAACTTAGCACCATGGATTGTAGCTTCCACCCCTTGCTGCAATAGACAGATATAAGAGTCTTAGTTAGTTTGTAAGGCTCATTGGTCCACAGGCACCTGTGGTTCAACTTCCGAGTCCATAGGGTCTTTTAGGGTATATTTCATTAAATACAAATATAAGCACCACCAAAACGAACTTAGCACCACGGGAGATAGTTTCCCTCCCATTGGTCCAAAAGACGGGTAATATGGTCTAAAACACTCTTTGGGAGTCTTAGTTGGTTTGTAAGGCTCATTGGACCACAGGCACCTCAGGTCCAATCTACAAGTCCATTGGGTCCTTTAGGGTATATTTTAATAAAGAAAATATATATAAGCACCACCAAAATGAACCTAGCACCACTGGAGGTAGGCACCACGAGTGGTAGCTTCCTCCCATTGGTCCTGATGGGTATAGGGGTCTCAAATAGTCTTTGGGGTTCTTAGTTGGTTTGTAAGGCTCATTGGTCCACAGGCACCTGTAGTCCAATTTACAGGTCCTGGGGTCTATCAGGTATATTTCATTAAAGAAAATATAAACACCACCAAAATGAACTTAGCACCACAGGAGGTAGCTTCCTCCCATTGGTCCTACAGACGGGTCTAGGGGTCTCAAATAGTCTTTGGGGTTCTAAGTTGGTTTGTAAGGCTCAATGGTCCACAGGCAACTGTAGTCCAATTTACAGGTCCTGGGGTCTATTAGGGTATATTTCATTAAAGAAAGATATAAGCACCACCAAACACAAACTAAGCACCATGGGAGGTAGCTTTCCTCTCGTTGGTCCATCAGACAGGTTTAGGGTCTAACACACTCTTTCTGTGTCTAAGATGATTTGAAAGGCTCATTGGTTTACAAGCACATGTGGTGCAATCTTCTAGTCCAGAGGTCTGTTGTGGTATATTTCATTAAAGAAATATATGCACCACCAAAATGAACTTAGCACCATGGATGGTTGCTTCCATCCCTTGGTCCAACAGACAGGTATAGGGTGTAAAGCCTACTTTTGGGGTCTTTGTTTATTTGTAAGGCCTATTGATCCAATAGCACCTGTGGTCTAATCTTAAGTCCAGAGGCCATTTAGGTATATTTCATTAAAAAAATATAAGCGCCACCAAAACTAACTTAACTCCTTGAAGGTAGCTTCCACCCTCTTGGCCTAACAGACAGGTATAGAGGTCTAAAAAAAACTCTTTTGGGGTCTATGTTGGTTTGTATGGCCCATTGGTCCAAATGTACCTTTGGTCCAATCTTAAGTTCAGAGGTTTCTTATGGTATATTCTATTAAAAAAATAACAAACACCACCGAAAAAGAAATTAGCACCACAGAAGATAGCTTCCAACTCCTTTGCCAAACAGACAAGTTCATGAGTATAAAACACTCTTTGGGGTCTAAGTTGATTTATAAGGCTCATTGGTTCACAAGCACCTGTGGTCCAATATTTAGTCCAGATCCACTTATGGTATATTTTATTTAAAAAAATATAAGCACCATCAAAAACTTACTTAGCTGCATGGAAGGTAGCTTCCACTCTCTGATCTAATAAACAGGTATAGGGATCTAAAAAACACTTTGGGGTCTATGTTGATTTGTAGGGCCCATTCAATGTCTGTGGTCCAATCTACAATAAAGGAGTCTTTTACGATATACTTCATCAAAGAAAATATAAGCACCACCAAAACGAGATTAGCACCACAGGAAGTAGCTTCCACCCTTGGTCAAACAGACAGGTATAAGGGTCTAAAACACTGTTTTAAGGTTTAAGTTAATTTGTAAAGCCTATTGGTCCACAAGCAACCATTGTAATGTTGACAAGTCTGTTTACCTCTTATGGTATTCTTCATTAAGTATATAAAAGCACCACCAAAAATGAACTTAGTAACACAGGTGGTAATACAACCTCATTGATGATTATAGAGGTGTTATGTTCTCTTTAATGATCTTAGTAGATTCCTAAGACCCATTGGTCAACAATCCCCAATGATTTGTTCAACAAGTCAATAGTCCTTTAATGGTGGACATCTTAAATTAATTAAGCACTACCAAACACAAATTTAGCACCACAGGAGCAAACTCGATCTTGTTTTACAAGGCCCTTTGGTCTGCATGTACATTTGTATGCACAAAATGTTACTGACAGGTCCTTATCCTAAAAGCTGTTTAAATGCAAACAAATGTTATGAGGAGATTTTAAAGCCAGAAAGTTATAATTCTTATGATAATTCTCCATTGCTCTACCTGTCTTCAAGGCGAGAACCCTCTAAAGGAGTACATGAAGTAGTATGAAATAAGCACCACAAAACATAAAGTAACTTTGTAAAAAAAATTAAAAAATATGATATTCAGCAAAAACAGCAACCACTTAATAACAGGCTCCTAACTTGGGACAGGGACATAAAGAATATTTATCAGATCGATGCATAGAACCAAAACAAACAACAACAAAAACATAAATAACATGACATGTTCATTATGATGTGACATTTAAAATCATATGCCAAATTATTGATTCTTTATTGTACATCAATTTTATGAAATTGTGTGTCTATATATCTAAATCTTGTTTTCTTTCCATGAGACTTATCCAGATTTACATCAAAAGTGTTCAGATATCAGATGTATTACAGCTAAAGAATGAAAGTATTTGTGGTCCTTTCATAGCTATTGCCTACAGTCAGCTTTTTATGGTATGATAATATGCACATCTTAAGTCTTAATAGTATATACAAATGTAAATTAAATCAATGTATACACACCTTTTGTCAATTAATAATTTGTTCATTCATTTACACATAATTTGATAAATTACATTAAACATAATCTAAATAAATTATCATATATTAAAGTAAACAATAAGCTTATATCCAAATATAAGTTTCAAGTAGACAATTATTCTACAATATTACAAAATCAGCAAATGACCTGTAGTTGTTAATTTCTGTATCATTTGGTCTCTTGTAAAGAGTTGTCTCATATGCAATCATACCACATCTTTTTTTTTTTATAAATACATGTACAATCTGTTAAGGAGCTGATTCAGACAATTTATTTCATTCTATCTTGATTGATTCTGTAACACATAACAATTGTCACAAGCACACAAGTATTCGAATTTCATATTATTATTTTAATACATGTAGGCTTTATTATTTCAGTGAATTAAAGAATCAAGAAATATCAACTTATTTATACCCAAGCTGACCAACTGTCAAGAATAGAAGGCAACTCCATCTGAAGGAAATTAAAAGAAAAGATTTTACAATTACAACAATAGATGTGAAAATGTATTTTTTTCAATCTAATAATACACATAACAAAAATACACTTAAGAAATACTGTTCAAGATTGTTTCTTAAAATGTCAGTCTTACATGTCAGTAGGAGTTTAAAGTTTGCAAATAATTTTTATATACTTGAAGATGTATTGTAAAAGTAAATTTGTCAGATTTAAAGTTTTCAAGGCTTGAATTATCTCCCTTATTAATCTCCAAAAATTACTTATGCAAGCCTCCTAATTTTCCAACTTCTAGAATTCTAAATTTTAAAAGGTCAAAACATATGTCAAAATTTCTTTCTTGTTTGTTTACTGTTTTATGATTGGAGTTCAACCTTTATCTTAAGAACAAAATAAAAGAAATCTACTGTGCACAGATGTTTTATATTAACTGTAAAAGTCTTCCTCTGTATTTTTTATGAATTGTAAAGATAATTTTGAAGACAGACAATTTAACACTGTATTAGTGAAATGTAGTTTGTAGAAATTCAAGATAAAACCAAACAATATGACTTTTTTACTTAAATTAGTTCTTATTTTAAAATCAGAATGACTAAGGGAGATAACTCTACTTCTAAATTATTTATCTGAAATAGTAATTTAAAGTGGCTCATTTTAGTATTATCACTGAATGATAGATTTGCCACTTAATATAGATTAAAGTTCCCAACAATTGATGATAACTTATATCTGCTGATGCAAATTGTCCCTTGCTTTAGAGTGTTACTTTGATATTAAATATATGTTGCTTTCAGGAGTTATGTCCCTTTAATAAATTTTTTTTATCAGAATATGTTTGGTATATATGTAATCAAGGTGGAATTTTATACTGATAACTTGATCTTTATTTGTATTCTAGGTTGTCAAACAATCCCCTAGTTGTAGTATTTTTGAATTTAGAGATGATCTGTATTATGTATTAAAATTAATTGTTTCTTTTGCACACCCCCTCTATTACATAGTAATGGCTTATTTTTTTTTTTATCAACCTTAATTGTGAAACTATTCAGAATTGATGACTTCTGAAATTCTGCATTTTAGATCTGTGGTAATTAATAAGTTATTTAAATTTGAAACATTATTTAAGTTGACATGTAACATTTTCAAACATATACAAATGAACACTATAATGGTTTACTTTTATAAATTGTTATTTGGATGGAGAGTTGTCTCATTGGCACTCACACCACATCTTCCTATATCTACTTCTTTTTTTATTTAAAAAGATAATAAATTGAAAAACTTATTACATTTTAAATTAATGTATATCCTACCTACTGATACTTCTAAGAATTCTGTATGCAAATAAAAATGTTCATAGGTATAAATTTATAGAAAGTCAAACTTTAAAAGAAACAGTGGGGTTTCTGTGCATAATTTATGTTTAATTTGAAATTGTACTGTTATTTGATTGTACATTGTGCTGAATGTTGAATGAAGTTTATCTGTATGGATGAAATGTTTTTAATATTCATTGGTTAATAAACTTAATAAGAATATAATGCAATACCTGTCTTTGTATTTTCTGAATCAATTCAGAGCTACCACAATTTATAACATAAAAAACATTTGTCTTCTGTTTTAAGTTTCTCCATGTCCATTAAATAATTACTACTGTTAAACTAAGCATGAACATTTTCTTGATTACTAATCAAATCAAAGAATATAAATCATATGTCACAGAATGCAAGACATAGGGATGCTGATCTCATTTTTTCATTATAGAAGGTAGAAGAGTTTGATAAATTATATTTAGATGTCTGGCTTGTGTCTGGTGTCATTGATCTCAGTGTTTTTATCACCTGATTTTGTCAGTTATCATGAGTAAAGGAAAATTATATTTGGTATTAAGTCTGCACAAGAGGTATACATTTCTGTAAGAAGGGTTAATCTGATGTTACTTCTTTTAATTATTGATTGGTCAAATACTGTAAGCAATAGTAATTATGTGTTGAGTATGAAATGACGATAAGATCTATGTGTCCATTTGGCAGGATTCATCTGACTTTTATTTGAATTTCATGATAATAATGAAAGAATAATAATGAATTTCTTTATTAAAGTGTCACATACTAATTGTCATAAAACCTCTACAGTATTTGTAATATTTACACATACCACAATCAATATCCAGCCACGAGACACTAACAGTATAAAACTTTTTACAACTAAAAAATTCTTATTAAAAGTGTTCCTTATATCTGTAAACTTGTCAACAAATATCCAAAAAAATGAAACAAATGTTATGAAACTTATACACAATGCTTATTACCACAAAACACAGATCAAGTTTGAATTTTGAATTTAGGTGGCATCACCGTTCTAGTGTTAAGGCTCTTTACAAAATGCAAAATGCTGAATTTTCGGTTCTGTGACTTTCCTGTTAAGTTTGCTTCAACCAAATGTTGTGAAAACTTATACAAAATGCTTATTACCACAAAACTCAAATTAAGAACAAATTTGGGTAGCGTCACTTTTACCCTCTTTTGTGTCTTAAGAAGATAGAAAGAAACTAAACCGACTAAATGATCAGCAATACAAGATTCACAAAACAGAGGTATTTAAATGAGAATTCTATTCCCATTTATAATGTTTGAGAGTGTACTTTGTTGAATGTACTTTGTTGAATAAGAACAAAAGCCAAGGTGAGCGACACAGGCTCTTTAGAGCCTCTAGTTCTGCAACACTTGTACAAGTGTTCAGTCCAGCTTTGTTTCATTAACGTAGTTGTAAATATCATCATTCTTTCTAACTAGATCCTGATTTAAACAGAAAGGTCACTGAAACTGACATCATTAGAATGATCAATCGAAAATATACTTTTTAAGTTTGGAGGACATGTTTTTCAACATACAATTAACATTCTTTTGGGAGCCAACTGGTCCATCGTTTCTTAATTGAAATCAGACCTTCATGATATTGGAGCTTCTCAAGAAGAAATTTTAAAAGCTAGACTTACCCTTTTACTTCCCTTTTCCCAATGGAGAGGATGTTCTATTAAATAAATAAGTTTGGTGACTATGTTGATACCATTCATCCCTTCCCAACTTGAAATAAAGGATACCATCAGTACGGCCAAGTGAAGTCTACATCCTATATTGACTTTCATCTAGCAATTAACAATTAGGGTGGTTCTGCACTAAACATAAAGACAAAGAAGATGATTTCAGCTTTCCTATTGTGAACTTTCCATTTCTATGTAACAACGTCTTTGCAGCACTATCAAATGGACTTATTTCAGTTGATATACGATATTTCATAGTTTGCATACACTAACATTATTACTTTGCAAGAGGCTTTTGCTTACAAGGAGGATTTGGAATCAGAGATTTCAATTGGTAAATTTAAAGTTAGCCCTTAAAAGGTTTACGGAAGCTGATATGATTTGGTTGACCGTTTTAGAATATCTGTGTCACAGATGACCACGGGTATGTTCCAAATTGTCAAAGCCATATTCCTATTCTCTTTTCCTTGAAATAGACTTATCATCAGATTTGTAATTGCCATGAGCTTCACGATGGGTGCCTTTAGTGGACCAAGATATGTTTACGTTTCAAGAGCTCCTGATAAAACCACCGGTATCTGGTGAGTCTTTTGTTGCTAAGACATGTTTCTATGCGGTGTTTTGTAAAGTATTGCTTAATAGGTAGTCTTTTCGTTATATTCGTTGGATGCCAAACTTTCCAAGTTTTCAACGGATGAATGGAATGTTTTGCAACTAACATTAAGATGAACTATGTTTTTTTATTGTTTAAGATTCAGTAACTCTAACCTGCAGGGCATTTTGTTCATTGACTTGGACAGATTCTTCTTCAACATTTACAAACGCATTTGGTATTTACTGATAAAAGGGCTTTTGTTGTTTGCATTTAAATAAAGTGTAGAGATAAAGTTTTAAACATCAATAACTTATTTCAAACCTTAATGGAGTTTCAGAAAACTTTTGCAAAAGCTTTTCCAAAATCAAGACATATATTGGAGAAATAAAGTCTAAATCTGAGCGCCATAGATGGAAATTCCAGCGTTGAAGATATAAAAGCCAGCGATATAAAAATCAAGCGATGCTGGTACATTCGAGATAAATAAGAAAAATCTGTGACTGAAAATGTATAGTTTAGCGCTGTAGACATAAAGTTATGCGCTGTAGATATAAAGATCAACACACGGGATGTAAAGTCCAGAGCTCAATATGTCAAGTCCAGCAGCAGGGGCTACATCTTCAGATCTTCCACACTAGACCTTATATTTTCTGCGGTAGACTTGACATTTTCAGCGTTTTAGTTTACGGCTTTAGCGCTGGACTTTGTATTTTCAGCGCTAGACTAAGAATGAATGTTGTTCATCTGTACGAGGCCAATAGGGCCGTAACTCTATACCATTCGCATAGCATTTGAGCCTAATGCTTAGGACACCGGTTTGTCTCAAAGAGAATAAAAAGTTCTTATTTATAATGTCTTGCGGTTTTAGCACTGTCGATGTGAATATTAGCGACAGAGAAAAAAAATGCAATAGAGCAGATATTAAGTCAAGCACATGATAAGTTAAGTCTTACACCCGAGAGAGACAACATATAATAATAGAAATGTTAATATAAAAGGAAAATATGTCTTGCACTGAATATCCAATCACTGTCAGAGGTTAAGTATTTTTTTACATGTATCATAAGGTTTTATTCTTTACATCTCAAGCCCAAAGACAGTACTTCTTCAAAAGACAACTTTGCAGTTGCATTGCAAGATTTAGATGAATTTGGCCAATCGTTTATCTTAATTCCTTCTGGTTTTATTTAACATATGAAATGCAACAAGACTATACGTATAGATGTACGACTTCAAATTTCTAGCGCACGACTTGACATATATTGCGCTAGACTTTGCTACTACAAGACCTTACACATCCAGTAAAGGCCTTATGCAGTGGGACTAGCGCCAAGAAGACTATGACTATTTATATATAAATTTTCACGGAGTCATGTCAGCCTCATACTAATGATGAGTTATGCTTAAGCGCTTGAGAAGTAAAATTGTACGATGCAGATTTATACTCTACGGATGAAGCATTAAAGTAATCAAATGTTAAGTTTGTCGCTGCAGATGTAAAGTCTAGCGTACAAGAACTTCAGTGCTGGACTTTTATTTTATTTATACAGTACTTTTAAAATCAGTCTTCAAACATCTCCAAGGTTTTTCGACAGATGTTCAGCATCCCTCTGCAGTTATATGATCGTATATACAACTCTGTAAATATATGTTCATGTAAATCTGCATTACCATACTTTACATCAGTCAATCATTAGAGGTTATGCATGTATCTACAGTGCTAGTCTTTGCGCACCCAGTGCAATAATTTCTCATTAGCACCAGAGTTTACGTTTCAACACTGCATTTTGTATTTCAGCGCTGGTAATGAGAAAACATGCACTGCAAAACACTTTCAGTGCTAATCCATGCATTTTAGCACTAGAATTGAAATATTTAATCTTAACTCTCAATGTATTAAATATACAGGGTTACTTTAATTTCTGTGCGAGTAACAATTATCTATAGTGAGCAATACTTGTATGAATATATCACAAAAGACCATCGTATTAGATAACACTCCGATGAATTGATTTAGACTCTGGACCTTGCTTATAAGACATAATGGATGATAGCTGCAGCCCGTGGTGCTAAATACAAAAAGAAGATGTGGTATGATTGCAAATTAGACCACCCTCCACAAGAGACCAAATCACACAGAAATTAACAGCTATAGGTCCCCGTACGGCTTTTAACAATGAGCAATGTCCATATCCATAGTCATTTATAAAAGGCCCTGAAATTCAAACGAAAAAACTAACGGCCTAATTAATGTACACAAAAATGAACAAAAACAAATACTAGTATGTAACACAGTAAAAAACGACAACCACTGAATTACAGCCTCCTGACTTGGGAAAGGCACATACATACAGAATGTGGCGGGTTTCAACATGTCAGCGGGATCCCAACCCCCCTAACCTAAATTCATTTTTTGGTGGTTCTTATAAATAAACTTCATGATCGGCACCATTATATAAATGGACATCTTGGCCTTGTAGACTGGACAACTAAGTCTGATGGACCAATAGGCCCTGGAAATCACATTAGACCCTAATAGAGTAATTTAGACTCTGTATATTGCATGTTGGACCTAATGGATGATAGCTACAGCCCGTGATGGTTAGTTCATTTGTTGTGGTGCTAATAGATATGCACCATTAAAGAACTTGACATCTAAGCCTAGTACACCGAACCACTAAGTCTGATGGACCAATAGGCCATAGAAGCGAGATATGACTACATCAGAGTGATTAAGACCCTACACCTAGTTTTTGGACATTAAGGAACATAGCTGCTGCCCATGGTGCTTATTTCTTTTTGGTGGTCCTTATAAATATATTAGACGGGTGGACATCTTCAACTTGCAGACGATTTTAGCTAGTCTGGTGGACCGACATAGTGTGTTTATCAGATTAGACCCCAACTGGGCGCTTTAGACCCTGGACCTTGAAGCTTAGACCTATTGGAGGCTAGCTGCTGACCATGGTGCTTATTTCCTTTTGGTGGTGCTTATAAATAGATGAGATAGGTGGACATCTTTAACTTGTAGACTATTCTAAAAAAGCTGGTGGACCCCGCTTAAGTGCTTTAGACCCTGGACCTATAATCTTATATTAATTGAAGGATAACTGCTACCCGCTGTGCTAAATTCGTTTTGGGTGGTGCTTTTATTTTTCTTCAATGAAATATACCCAAAGAGACCCCTGGACTTTTAGATTGGACCACATGTGTCTGTGGACCAATGAGTCCTACAAACCAAATTAGAACCCAAAAGAATGTTTAAGACCCCTGAAACTGTCTGACGGACCAATGAGAGGAAAGCTACCTCCCGTGGTGCTTAGTTCGTGTTTGGTGGTGCTTATTTCTTTAATGAAATATACCCTAATAGACCCCTGGACTTTTGAATTGAACCACAGGTGCCTGTGGACATATGAGCCTTACAAACCAACTTAAAACTCCAACGAGTATTTTAGACCCCCTATACCCGTATGTTGGACCAATGGGAGGGAAGCTATCTCCCGTGGTGCTAAGTTCATTTTTGGTGGTGCTTATATCTGTATTAAATGAAATATCCCCAAAAAGATCCATGGACTTGTAAGTTGGACCAAGGGTGCCTGTGGACCAATGAGCTTTAAACACCAACCAAGACTCCAAAAAAGTGTTTTAGACCCCTCTACTCGTCTGTTGAACAAATGAGAGGGAAGCTACCTCCCGTGGTGCTAAGTCCGTTTTCGGTGGTGCTTATATCTGTATTTAATTAAATATACTCTAAAAGACCCACGGACTTGTAAGTTGGACCACAGGTGCCTGTAGACCAATGACCCTTACAAACCAACTAAGACTCCCAAAGAGTATTTTAGATCCCTATATCCGACTGCTGGGCCAATGGGAGGGAAGCTATCTCCCTTGGTGCTAAGTTCATTTTTGGTGGTGCTTAAATCTGTATTTTATAATGAAATATACCCTAAAAGATCCATGGACTTGTAAGTTGGACCAAGGGTGCCTGTGGACCAAAGAGCCTTAAAAACCAACCAAGACTCCCAAATAGTGTTTTAGACCCCTCTACTCGTCTGTTGAACAAATGAGAGGGAAGCTACCTCCCGTGGTGCTAAGTCCGTTTTCGGTGGTGCTTATATCTGTATTTAATTAAATATACTCTAAAAGACCCATGGACTTGTAAGTTGGACCACAGGTGCCTGTAGACCAATGACCCTTACAAACCAACTAAGACTCCCAAAGAGTATTTTAGATCCCTATATCCGACTGCTGGGCCAATGGGAGGGAAGCTATCTCCCGTGGTGCTAAGTTCATTTTTGGTGGTGCTTATATCTGTATTTAATGAAATATACCTAAAAACCCATGGACTTGTAAATTCGACCACAGGAGCTGTGGACCAATGACCCTAATAACCAACTTAAAACTCCAAAGAGTATTTTAGACCCCTAAACCCGTCTGTTGGATCTATGGGAGGAAGCTACCTCCCGTGGTGCTAAGTTCGATTTCGGTGGTGCTTATATTTTTCTTTATTGAAATATACCCTGAAGGACCCCATGGACTTTTAGATTGGACCCCAGGTGCCTGTGGACTAATGAGCCTTACAAACCAAGTAAGACTCCCAAAGAGTATTTTAGACCCTTTTATCCGTTCGTTGGACCAATGGGAGGAAGCTATCTCCCGTGGTGCTAAGTCCGTTTTCGGTGGTGCTTATATCTGTATTTAATTAAATATACTCTAAAAGACCCATGGACTTGTAAGTTGGACCACAGGTGCCTGTAGACCAATGACCCTTACAAACCAACTAAGACTCCCAAAGAGTATTTTAGACCCCTATATCCGACTGCTGGGCCAATGGGAGGGAAGCTATCTCCCGTGGTGCTAAGTTCATTTTTGGTGGTGCTTATATCTGTATTTAATGAAATATACCCTAAAAGACCCATGGACTTGTAAATTCGACCACAGGAGCTGTGGACCAATGACCCTTAATAACCAACTTAAAACTCCAAAGAGTATTTTAGACCCCTAAACCCGTCTGTTGGATCTATGGGAGGGAAGCTACCTCCCGTGGTGCTAAGTTCGATTTCGGTGGTGCTTATATTTTTCTTTATTGAAATATACCCTGAAGGACCCCATGGACTTTTAGATTGGACCCCAGGTGCCTGTGGACTAATGAGCCTTACAAACCAAGTAAGACTCCCAAAGAGTATTTTAGACCCTTTTATCCGTTCGTTGGACCAATGGGAGGAAGCTATCTCCCGTGGTGCTAAGTCCGTTTTCAGTGGTGCTTATATCTGTATTTAATTAAATATACTCTAAAGACCCATGGACTTGTAAGTTGGACCACAGGTGCCTGTAGACCAATGACCCTTACAAACCAACTAAGACTCCCAAAGAGTATTTTAGACCCCTATATCCGACTGCTGGGCCAATGGGAGGGAAGCTATCTCCCGTGGTGCTAAGTTCATTTTTGGTGGTGCTTATATCTGTATTTAATGAAATATACCTAAAAACCCATGGACTTGTAAATTCGACCACAGGAGCTGTGGACCAATGACCCTTAATAACCAACTTAAAACTCCAAAGAGTATTTTAGACCCCTAAACCCGTCTGTTGGATCTATGGGAGGGAAGCTACCTCCCGTGGTGCTAAGTTCGATTTCGGTGGTGCTTATATTTTTCTTTATTGAAATATACCCTGAAGGACCCCATGGACTTTTAGATTGGACCCCAGGTGCCTGTGGACTAATGAGCCTTACAAACCAAGTAAGACTCCCAAAGAGTATTTTAGACCCTTTTATCCGTTCGTTGGACCAATGGGAGGAAGCTATCTCCCGTGGTGCTAAGTCCGTTTTCAGTGGTGCTTATATCTGTATTTAATTAAATATACTCTAAAAGACCCATGGACTTGTAAGTTGGACCACAGGTGCCTGTAGACCAATGACCCTTACAAACCAACTAAGACTCCCAAAGAGTATTTTAGACCCCTATATCCGACTGCTGGGCCAATGGGAGGAAGCTATCTCCCGTGGTGCTAAGATCATTTTGGTGGTGCTTATATCTGTATTTAATGAAATATACCCTAAAAACCCATGGACTTGTAAATTCGACCACAGGAGCTGTGGACCAATGACCCTAATAACCAACTTAAAACTCCAAAGAGTATTTTAGACCCTAAACCCGTCTGTTGGATCTATGGGAGGAAGCTACCTCCCGTGGTGCTAAGTTCGATTTCGGTGGTGCTTATATTTTCTTTATTGAAATATACCCTGAAGGACCCCATGGACTTTTAGATTGGACCCCAGGTGCCTGTGGACTAATGAGCCTTACAAACCAAGTAAGACTCCCAAAGAGTATTTTAGACCCTTTTATCCGTTCGTTGGACCAATGGGAGGAAGCTATCTCCCGTGGTGCTAAGTCCGTTTTCGGTGGTGCTTATATCTGTATTTAATTAAATATACTCTAAAAGACCCATGGACTTGTAAGTTGGACCACAGGTGCCTGTAGACCAATGACCCTTACAAACCAACTAAGACTCCCAAAGAGTATTTTAGACCCCTATATCCGACTGCTGGGCCAATGGGAGGAAGCTATCTCCCGTGGTGCTAAGTTCATTTTGGTGGTGCTTATATCTGTATTTAATGAAATATACCTAAAAACCCATGGACTTGTAAATTCGACCACAGGAGCTGTGGACCAATGACCCTAATAACCAACTTAAAACTCCAAAGAGTATTTTAGACCCCTAAACCCGTCTGTTGGATCTATGGGAGGAAGCTACCTCCCGTGGTGCTAAGTTCGATTTCGGTGGTGCTTATATTTTCTTTATTGAAATATACCCTGAAGGACCCCATGGACTTTTAGATTGGACCCCAGGTGCCTGTGGACTAATGAGCCTTACAAACCAAGTAAGACTCCCAAAGAGTATTTTAGACCCTTTTATCCGTTCGTTGGACCAATGGGAGGAAGCTATCTCCGTGGTGCTAAGTCCGTTTTCGGTGGTGCTTATATCTGTATTTAATTAAATATACTCTAAAGACCCATGGACTTGTAAGTTGGACCACAGGTGCCTGTAGACCAATGACCCTTACAAACCAACTAAGACTCCCAAAGAGTATTTTAGACCCCTATATCCGACTGCTGGGCCAATGGGAGGAAGCTATCTCCGTGGTGCTAAGTTCATTTTGGTGGTGCTTATATCTGTATTTAATGAAATATACCTAAAAACCCATGGACTTGTAAATTCGACCACAGGAGCTGTGGACCAATGACCCTTAATAACCAACTTAAAACTCCAAAGAGTATTTTAGACCCCTAAACCCGTCTGTTGGATCTATGGGAGGAAGCTACCTCCCGTGGTGCTAAGTTCGATTTCAGTGGTGCTTATATTTTCTTTATTGAAATATACCCTGAAGGACCCCATGGACTTTTAGATTGGACCCCAGGTGCCTGTGGACTAATGAGCCTTACAAACCAAGTAAGACTCCCAAAGAGTATTTTAGACCCTTTTATCCGTTCGTTGGACCAATGGGAGGAAGCTATCTCCCGTGGTGCTAAGTCCGTTTTCGGTGGTGCTTATATCTGTATTTAATTAAATATACTCTAAAAGACCCATGGACTTGTAAGTTGGACCACAGGTGCCTGTAGACCAATGACCCTTACAAACCAACTAAGACTCCCAAAGAGTATTTTAGACCCCTATATCCGACTGCTGGGCCAATGGGAGGAAGCTATCTCCCGTGGTGCTAAGTTCATTTTGGTGGTGCTTATATCTGTATTTAATGAAATATACCCTAAAAACCCATGGACTTGTAAATTCGACCACAGGAGCTGTGGACCAATGACCCTTAATAACCAACTTAAAACTCCAAAGAGTATTTTAGACCCCTAAACCCGTCTGTTGGATCTATGGGAGGGAAGCTACCTCCCGTGGTGCTAAGTTCGATTTCGGTGGTGCTTATATTTTTCTTTATTGAAATATACCCTGAAGGACCCCATGGACTTTTAGATTGGACCCCAGGTGCCTGTGGACTAATGAGCCTTACAAACCAAGTAAGACTCCCAAAGAGTATTTTAGACCCTTTTATCCGTTTGTTGGACCAATGGGAGGGAAGCTATCTCCCGTGGTGCTAAGTTCATTTTTGGTGGTGCTTAAATCTGTATTTTATAATGAAATATACCCTAAAAGATCCATGGACTTGTAAGTTGGACCAAGGGTGCCTGTGGACCAATGAACCTTAAAACCCCACCAAGACTCTCAAAAAGTGTTTTAGACCCATATACTCGTCTGTTGGGCAAATGAGAGGGAAGCTACCTTCCGTGGTGCTAAGTCCGTTCTGGTGGTGCTTATATTTTTCTTTAATGAAATGTACCCTTAAGGACCCCATGGACTCGTTGATTGGACCCAGGCGCCTGTGGACCAATAAGCCTTACAAACCGACTAAGACCCCAAAGAGTGTTTAAGACCCTAAATCCGACTGTTGGACCAATGGGAGGAAGCTACCTCCTGTGGTGCTAAGTTCATTTTGATGGTGCTTATATCTGTATTTAATTAAATATACCCTAAAAGACCTATGGACCTGTAAATTAGACCACATGTGCCTGTAGACCAATGAGCCTTTCAAACCAACTAAGACTCCCATAGAGAGTTTTAGACCCCAAAGCCGTCTGTTGGACCTGTGGGAGGAAGTTACGTCCCGTGGTGTTAAGTTAGTTTTGGTGGTGCTTAGTTACTGTCGTCCATATAAAGATTATTTTCGATTTAAATTATTTCTATTCTAACTTTTCATTTATTGAATATTTGGATGTATCTTAATCTCTACGTTTACATAAAATAACTCATAGTTGTCTAAATGTATTTATTTTACTGATTAAGACGGTGGTGCTAGTAGTGGTTCTTCGTGGTAGAATCGGGGATATTATAACTCAGAATTGACGGCAGTATAAGGAGACAACTCGAAGCGATAATACGGAAGACTCCATTTCGGCTGAAGGGGTGTTCTAGTTACACCTTTACGTTGTGGACTACATTTATTTTAATTTAAGTGATGCATATGATTTAAAATTATGCAACAACAATAACCCTTAATAGCAGACAGACATAGAAAGGATCTCATGAGTTTCAAATTAATCAATGAAGTTGGGAATCCAGAGCAATCATTCAATCTGATTCCCCTTGAAGTCAAGAAAACTATACACATGCGCATAATTACCTAAACAAAGATTTGTAGCAAGGACGTATATTCAATTTTAATTAAACGACCTAGATGATTCTCCATTTCTTTATGGAAGTACAATATCAAATATCAGTTTCATAACGGTGACATATAAGAAAATCTCCACTTCAGTTCTTATATTACAGAAATAGATTTATCGGAATTCAGAGAACTCTCGCATTTTATCAAAACTGGGGAATTCCCTCTGACGTGTTTCTAAATTTATAAAAACACTAAATATAAATACTGCTTAATTCTGATTTTCCGTGTTGTTGAAAACACGCATAAAGTCGAGGGAAATATCGAAACATGAAGATTATGAGAAGAACAATATAGGACAGTTGTGTAAATTCAATCCTTTTGTTTGTTTTTACCTTTTAAAGCAAGACAATCTTAGGAAACTGAGATGTTCCTTGATGTTTAGAATAAAACGGTTGACGTGAGGGCATGGCCCTGAGTCAATGGTAAAAGTCTACAGATTGCTTGAAAGCAATCGTATCCCAAAAACCAAATCAATAACGAATTTGAAGAGCACCAATTCCAAAAAATTGTGCCATATCAGGCTAAAAACACCTACATATACATCAGGGGTAGACAAACTTTTGATTTTATTGTTTCTAATGATTTTAACATTTTATGAACATTTAATTTACAGAAAATTTATTGATTGATTGGTGTTCAACGCCACTTCAGAACTGTTGGCTAATTCGTGGCGGCCAGTTTTTATTGGTGGAGGAAGCCGGAGTGCCCAGAGAAAGCCACCGACCTTAGGTAGTAAACTGACACTCCTAGTCAATTAAGATTGGAGTCAAGCGCACCTGCCACGTGTGGAACTCGAACTCACAACCTCAGTGTTGACAGGCTAGTGATAAATTAGTTAATTGGACTATTTAGACCGGTCGGCCACCGAAGCCCCAATTTAAAGAACATGATCACATCTCGTGGACGAAACGTCTGTCAGAAGCGGCATCGACCCTTTTAAAACTAAAACCAAAAATTGCAATAAATTGTGACAAATCTGGCTAAGGCCAACTACTTATAACAGTCTAAATACCTTCTCACATGGTCCCGTTAAGAGCTGGCTATGTATGTTGAAGTATTTCGTTGTTGTTTCTGCTATTCCAGT
Source organism: Mytilus coruscus (assembly GCA_017311375.1). NCBI lineage: Eukaryota > Metazoa > Mollusca > Bivalvia > Mytilida > Mytilidae > Mytilus > Mytilus coruscus. Next base: position 41,793,924 of record CM029608.1, read on the forward strand.
TACAAATTCTACCAATACGATTCTAAAATTTGTTCCTCCCAAATCTAATCCTAAATATTTACCGTTTTCTGAAGACGAAAAAAAGTATATCATATACAAGAAGTTTTAAATAAAGCGTATTTTTACCATAGACAAACTGAACCATTTAGTAACAGATAGCTGGTATGAATTGCAGTGCAAATAAAATATCAATTAAATGAACCTATGAAAAAATTGTATATGTTATATTTTTATCTACATCTGGAATATAGGCGTTCGCACTCGTGTTTGTTTGTTTTTTTTTTTTTTTTTTTTTTATTCTTATCAGTCCTTATTTTGGAATGTGGAAAATTGATGACTACGTGTCACTGTCAAAACCGGCCCCCGAATCAAACAGAGATCATACCATCGATGGTCTTTGCTCGAGGTCCGTTATAATCTATCACCATATATGATCAGTTTATATGTATATTCTGAAGAGTTTTAATATTTGTTCTGTTCCGTTTGACTGACATGAGCTGAAAGGACACACCACAACACCATGGTATTGAAATGACAAACTGGTCAATGTATTTTGAACGAACTATTTACATGTAATACATTCTAGAAAAGTTACAGCTGATGAACTCAAATTCATCACCGACCGGTACCAAATCATACAATTAAACAAAAGCCTTTTCACAGCATTGAAAATTACTAATGCAAGTTCACTCGTTCTCGCTGTAGATGGCACAGGCATTTGTCGTCTTTAATTGATACATAAATGTTTAACTGAGTCACGTAAATTCGATCCATAATGCAATAACAGACGTACACACGTGAGATGTTGTTACATCATTGATATGGTATTTGGTATTTTTGGGATTAATATATAATACATCAATTTTCTCATTTTCAGTTGAAATAAAGCAAAACTGTTTCTATGTTTACTCTACATAGAAATTCTGTGCAAATTTACCTTGCAAATTGCACAAGATCGTATTATTTTGAAAAATTTATAAATCTACTCAGAACTGCAAATACGAACTTTTATTTAATTGGAATAATTTAATCCAGTGTATCACACAGGATTATCTATAATTTAAAAGATATTTCAATGGTGTTGTTATAAGCAGTTTAATATTAATTTTAATCAATTGTTTCAACAATTGTAACCGCAATTTTTATACGTGTGCATGCAAAACAAATTTCTTGGTAGAGTGGTCTAAATACAGCACAAACAACATTTTCCAAAAGACCAAAAAAGTGAAAAAGTATATTTTAACAAGTATATATATATATATATATATATCGTGGATATATGTGGTGTTTACACTAAGTCTTACCATTGCCTTGTAAAACACCACTGACAAAAGTGTAGCCCCACCAAAGGTCAGATTTCTTTTGTTCAGTTTCATTCGGATTGTTTGCATAATTTATCTGTTCTTCAAAAGTCAACATAAGTTTCTGCATATGTTCCTCTGTAAAAATTAGGCCATGCAGTATGTTGCATACCTGAAATCATATTGTATACTAGTTATGTAAACTAATTGATTGTCAGCCCTCTCTCGTCGTTTTTTTTTTTTTTTTTATTATTATTGGGTTGTGTCGAAGTACCTTTATTCGTCAAGTTTCGTGCAAATGGTCAGAAATGCACCGTCTGCCAAAACATTATCCTATTTTCATTATTATAATAATATTTCAATTATGATCATTATTTTTTTATATTAATATCATGTTGATTTCACCCTCATATGACCATTGAACTCCCCTTCACCACCCTCATTGCAGTAATACACGTTTGGTTTATATGCCTTTAAGTAAGGAGATATAAGGTTTGTTGATGTATATGTAGATACTATATGACGTTACTCGTGGACGAAGGGTACCGTTATCGTATCTAATGATTATATATAGCCTTCGACGTGTTGCCTTTTTTCAAAATATCAAGCAGATACAAATTAAAATAAATAACTTACATTTGAAATGAAATACAATATTTACTTTAAGTATATGATTTCGGTCCCGTATTTAAATATATGGTGGTATTTAAAATAGTAATTAGAACTCAAAATAGACTTTATTATACATCTTAGGTGATCGATCAATACTTCAATAGTAATAATCCCAAGGCCGAGAACGTCTCGCTTTGACCAAACCATATAAAATTATCGTAGTTTTTTTAAACATGATAAAGAGAGGCGAAAGATACTAAATGGACAAACAATCAAATGATAAAGTGTCATAAAAACTCTACCTGTTTTCTTTTATCTTCAGACAAAGCTTGGACGAATGGTCTTCTGTTGACGGGTTCCATCTCAGTTATATAGAACGATTTTGTTTACAGTTAAAACTATATCGAAGTCCACTGAACTGTGGAAGATAATAAGATACAAAGGTTTAAATAGCTTGTGTATTTCAATACCAATTATTAAAACTGATTTGTGGGTAATTATATAATGCGTTTATATTTAACAGTTTTGAATTGCTAAAGTCATACGTAGATCTTATGTATACATGTATTAGATACACCTCGAGGCCGTTATCCCGAATGGGTGTATCTAATTTACACCAAGATATTATTGCCAATGCAGAATGATAGTTTTTAATAATCTTGAAGGGAGTCTTCAGCGATTTGAACATATGTAATTAAAAAGCATGATAAATGCAGGGTATCTAATTTCATTTAACGACATCTTGGTGTAAATGTCATTACTGAATGCTTTTCTAAAACATGAGGCAAATATTACTTGACTGTAAAGAAATATATGTCTTATTTTAATTTCTTGTTATTTCAGGTATATCAATTACTGATTACCGCCTGATGGTAAATGAAGAAGTCGACATTATTTTCCACTGTGCAGAATGTGTCCGCATACCACAAGATATGGAGGTTGAGGTACATATACGTTATTGTATTATTTCTTTAAATGTTGTGTGTTCGACAGAATTGTTTTAGTTTCTTATCGTTTCTTTATTATTATGAGAAGAAAAATTGTATTCAACATAAATTTTTCATTTTTTGTGGTTGACTATTATTCAGAATAAGTCCTGTTATGCCAAAGGTCTCAAACCGTTATTTATGATAATGTATGATTACCTATAAAAAAAAGACCCATCATAAATCATATTAATCCAATCATTGGGCGCGTGTCTCTGTTTAATGCAAAGTATACAAATTTCGGAGGTGTTAATCCTTTAATTAGTTTACCGGATTGCCAATTATCAAACAATGATACAAATATTAATGTGAATTTATATATTTTGAATTATATTTTGACATATAATATTATATTATATTTGACGTTTTTTTTTTAATACCTTTTTTGTGCAAAAATACACAATTATATTTTGTTTCACGACTTTTATACATATGTTTTTCGTTTAGGCTCCAGCGGTAAAATTTATAAAAGTAAACCATTATAGGTCAAGGTACGGCCTTCAACACAGAGCCTTGGCTCACACCGAAGAGCAAGCTATAAAGGGCGTGTATATATATTACAGTTATTTAAAAAAAAAATCCAACAAAATGGTATGAAAAAACAAAAAGTGGTATATTAAGTGTAAAATTTCATTTATTATAAAATCTCTTCATCATATAATTTTAAAATGTATAAACTAATATGTGTCATTTAAATTTACAGCAGCCTGGTCAGCCATCAAGACCGTCTTTCCTACAGCCGAGATAAAGGGATGTTCATTCCACTGGTGCCAAGCAGTCATGCGGAAGGTTGCCAAGTTGGGGTTAAAGACCGCCTATGACTCCAAGAAGAGCGTCCACCTCTTCATCAGGAAGTTACTTGCTCTGCCATACCTGCCATCTGACCACATCAGACCAGCTTTTACAGAGATGCTTCAAACCACTGCAACAGCCTCACCACAGATCAAGCAGCTGATGACCTACCTTCAACGTACCTGGTTCAACAACACAGTCTGGACTGTTCAACAGTGGTCTGTCCATCGGCTCTCAGTGAGGACAAACAATGATGTAGAAGGTATTATTAATTCTTAGTAATATTTTTTATAGTTAATAATAAAATAAAACTAAGAAGATGAGACAACAATACCCGAAACTTCCAACCAGCAGCAATGAGAACCCATATGAATACCACTTCATCATTTTTTTATTGCATTTTATAAAGTTATACTATGATCATATTTCAATCTTAAAATAAAATAACTTTACACATTAAAATTTTTTAGTATCTATTGTGTTTATTTATTTTAGGATGGTAAAGTTAAAGTTATACTATCATCATATTTGAGTTTTATAAATATTAACATTAAAATTGTTTCGTTTTTATTCAAATTTTTATCAATTATTGTGTTTATTTTAGGGTGGCATAGGCGTTTCAATGGCAAGGCTGCCCACAACCACCTCCATTTCTACAAGATTGTGCCAGCCTTCCAACAAGAAGCCAAGACCGTGTCCATCACACAGCAGCTTGTGAGTGAACAGCAGCTCAGCCGATATCAACGAGACACATACAAGCAGCTTCAAGGCCGTCTAACTTCACTGTAGGACCAGTACGAGGAAGACAGTATCAGAACACCAGACTTTCTCCGTTCCGTAGGCCATCTGTATGCACCCCCTGTTCCACAACCAGAGACCCTCCCAGAGTCCGACTCTGAAGATTCCGACTACGAGTCTGATTAAGTGTTAATTGTAGTGACTTGATGAACTTATTGGTTGTGCTTATTATGTGTAAAGTGCTTTGTTAAAATAGTAACTTTAATGAGTTCATGAAGTAAATAATCATAATATAGTACATTTTGGTATGTTTAGTGCTTTTGTTTCAGTTGTGACTTTTATAACTGCATGTTTATGTTGTGACTTTTATAACTGCATGTTTATGTATTTTAGTGCTTTATGATATAGGTTATATGTGTGAATGTGAATATAAATGTTTGAATATTGGGTGAAATGTGTATGCAGTGGAATAAATGAATGAGTGACATGAGCATATGAGAGAAAAAGTATGAGATTGTTAATTTAAAAAAATGTATATAAGATGAATGTTCAATGGCATATGTATATAAGTATGTTCTTACATTTCGATGTGTTTGATTTTCTACATGCCTGAACAAAAGAATAATATATATGGGTGTTTTGTGTATGTATGATGTATGATGTATGGTTTATATGTTTGTTGTATATTTGTTTATCAGTGTGACTGAATGAATAAATAAAATATATTAAACAAAAATATTATCTTTTAACTTAAGCAAAAAGAACATTCAGTATGATAAAAATGAAACTGGCCATCTTTTATCATATTATTAGGCTGCACATTCCTGTCAGATATTACGGGTAATTTGTTATGTTATTGGAAAATTCTACAGTAGTCTCCGTCTTGGAAAGATGTTCAGCAAATGGGATGTCTCTAAACTATAAGAAAGAAAACAAAAAAATACAGAATTATTAAACTGTGTGTCTGGTGATCATGACAAATATAGCTCGAACTTGATGAATTGCCTTTCTTAGAGTTAACCTTAACACTGAGTCCTGTTTTAAATTTCACCAAGACCGAGATTGAGAAGATTTTTATTGTTTAGAATAATATATTTTTTACAGATATAATAAAAAGATCTGTAACATGTGCTTGTATTTATATATCGTCATCGACAGCGACAGTCAACATTCCTACAGTTTTCACTTCATATAAAATTAGATGCCTTAATATCACATTACAATAAAAATGATTCTTCAGAAATTGTTTATAACTGATAATGAAGAAATAATCAATATACTTACATAATATGGCCCCAACAAGTTGTAAACACGAGTGATGATGATCAAGCAAAGATAACTCTTACAAGAATAAATAAGATCTCTTGTACAGAAAAAAATACTACAAAATCATATTGATGTTATTATTATGAATAAATACTTATTTTATTATTATATTTTATGTTATACCCTCATTAAAATTTTTTTTTAAAAGTGTGGACGATACGTCTCACAATGTGTGGCCGATATGTCTCATGGACGATGTGACGGTATGGCCGACACATCCTATGGCCGTCGCGTCTCGAAAGCAAAATTGTCAAAAGACCACCTTCCTAAATTACTAATTTAGTAAAATCAGAGACTTATAATACATTATTCTAGTATTGTATTATATTTCTGTGGTGAAATTTATATTAAATAAACATAAAATATGTATAAAATATACAGATAGCATGGTTGAAATTATTTTAGCCGGAAGAGCAGATGACGATCGCCTCGTCAAAATCAATACATTGACATAAGAGAACAAACAAACAATATATGCCAACTGAATCAATAGTCAAATAGTCTTGCCATATTATATATGACCAAAGGAAGAGCATATACATATGTTACAAAAGCCAGTATCTATTTCTACACATGTTTCATTAAGGATCATTTAGCGTGAAATAATGTCAATATTGTTTCGTGCTTTCTCGACCATTTCCGTAAAACAGATTCATGCATAATAAAATTAAATAACACATGCAACATAAGCAGCATTTTGATTGAATGGTGATAAAAATAAAATTTTGAAATCATATGCAATGATTGACGAAAAAAAAATAATATAAAAACTGTTACTATTTGACATAATTTGTAGAAAAAGGAGAAACCTGAAAGAATAAGTTGTTTTACCTTTTCTGCTGAATAACTAAAACATCTGCATGATCGAAACACACGTGACATAGCTCGTTATTCACAGATCAACGACTTTTGACACACTGTAGATGAACTGTTGGAAAGGCAAGTCGTTTATTCATATGTACGCCTTTATCTCCCTTTGATTGCGAAAGTTCAAACTTTATCGTCTGATACAACATTGATGGTACAGTGGTACTATTAAAATAGTTCTGTTTGAACTGATGCATTGTCAAATTTTTAATGGTGTACTGCACCAGCAGCTAGGATGCCTAATATTATAAATGAAAGTTAATCTGATCATTCCTTAATACCATGATACAGTATTTTTCAAGGTACTTGATCAATTTAACATTTCAATTTACAACTACTTATCTTCAAATTATCGATGTCTGTTTGACTTCTGTTTGACATATTTCCCACCATGCCCACTCAGCAATGAGTAAAACCCATACCGTATCGTCCGCTATAAAAGGGTCAGACATGATCAGACATGACAAAATGTGAAATCGAGAAAAACGAAGGGCCTCATTTCTGACAAAATCAATTATAACGACAAACAAATATGACAGCAAATATGACAGCAAATACAAACGAGCATTTAATTACAGGCTCCTGACCAGCTGTGACAGTCCCATAAATAATGTGGTAACGTTAAACATACTGATGATGTGTGACCACTCATCCCTCTCTTAACATGAGACAGTGGACTGGTTATAAACAGCCCCACATAAGAATTAGTTGTAAAAAAAACAGTTAGAAATGACTGGATGCATCAGATTGACACGAATGACAAAACACAAATAACATATATATAAAGACAAACGACACAAAATGCCGATCAAAGATTACTCATATTTACTGAAAGACAGTTCAAAGCCTATAACAACTAATACTTAAATCATGTTTTCCCATACTAACTAAAGTTAGTCTTACAGTAAATACAGGGCATTTATTAGACAACAAGAAGGGACAATATAATTCAACTTTCAAGTATGGTCTTCCTGCAATGAAAGGTATTGATTGACACAACTATTACATATGATTGATTGCCTTGGAAAAGCGTATTTATGTGTATCATGAGAGAAGTAGCTGACAATGAAATGTTTCTCTGACATGTTTTCCCTATTGATTGAAATACTTTTTAAGTGCTACACAATGGAAAGTAATGGAACAAAAAACAACCTACAATTAAACAATCGAAATTGCTGAATTACACAAATTTACATTAAGAAAAGGGGGAATGCACAAAAATACAAAAACAATCCACAGTCATAAGTAGAAAAGAAACCAACTAAACAATACATGGCAAAAAAAAAAAAAACACACCAGAAAAACGACTGATGAAAAGACAAATGAGCCTCCTCGTGGGGTATTTGATTATGTGATTACTTGGCCGTTTTTATAGTGATTATTTGATTACCAGACCAAATATTTCATGATTATTTGATTATTTGATAATCTAGGAATGTTTTTTTGATTATTTGATTGTCTTGTTTAAAAAAATAAATTAATGATTATGCGATTATATTGGCAAAAAATTTGTGATTATGTGATTACTTGGACACCTCCATGAGGGGCCTCACAAATAACCAGAAAGCATGCACCATCTTAATATAAAAAAAAAATATAATTGAAACGACATAACTTGTTTTTTTTTTTAAATCAATTCATAAAGTTACTACAAACGTTGAAGGCATTTAATACATTAATGACTGTATAATGCAAATGTATTTTATGCCGTTATTCGAAAACTAATCATATGGTTCCATCCTAACATTATGATGTCTATTGTACCTTTATAGCCGGAAGTCTGAAAAGTGAAAGCTAGCGTTTTTACAGCCAGCAATCTACAGGTGTAATCCACCAGATTTATGCTAGCGTGTTAACCGCAATTAGTCTGTCAGGTGTAAGAAAGCATCTTTACCACTAGTTGTAGCTAGGGCAGATGTAAGTTAGCATATTTTCCACCGGTTGTCCGGCAGGTAACAGCTAGCGTATTAACCATTAGCAGTCCTACAGGTGTAAGCTACTAGTATCGTGTTAATCGCCAGTAGTCTGACAGGGGTAAGTTAGCGTGATTACCGCCAGTATAGTCTGATAGGTGTAAGCTAGCACCGTTACCGCCAGTAGTCCGGAAGGTAGAAGCTATCGTGTTTACCGCCGGTTGTCCGGCAGGTATAAGTTAGTGTGTTTACCACCAATAGTTCGCCAGGTGTAAGCTAGCGTATAAACCGTAAGTAGACCGACAGGTGTAAGCTAGCGTGTTTACCGCTAGTAGTCCGACAGGTGTAAGCTAGCGTGTTTACCACCAGTAGTCTGACAAGTGTAAGCTAACACCGTTACAAATTTTGGAAATTATTTAAAATTAAGGAATGTATCTCCCTCATGCAAAGCTCTGATTCCTTGCCCAGCTTTGGCTATATTTTTTGGTCCTTTTTTGTCGAGCCTTCGACTTTTGTCGAAAAAGCGAGACATAGCAATCCTACATTCCGTCGTCGGTGTCGTCGTCGTCGTCGTTGTTGTCGTCGTCGGCGGCGTCCACAAATATTCACTCTGTGGTTAAAGTTTTTGAAATTTTAATAACTTTCTTAAACTATCCTGGATTTCTACCAAACTTGGACAGAAGCTTGTTTATGATCATAAGATTATATTCTAAAGAAAATTTTGTAAAAAAAAAATTCCCATTTTTTCCGTATTTTACTTATAAATGGACTTAGTTTTTCTGCCAGGAAACATTACATTCACTCTGTGGTTAAAGTTTTTGAAATTTTAATAACTTTCTTAAACTATCCTGGATTTCTACCAAACTTGGAAAGAAGCTTGTTTATGATCATAAGATAGTATCCAGAAGTAAATTTTGTAAAAAAAAATTCTATTTTTTCCGTATTTTACTGATAAATGGACTTAGTTTCTCTGCCAGTTAACATGACATTCACTTTGTGGTTAAAGTTTTTAAAATTTTAACAACTTTCTTAAACTATCCTGGATTTGTACCACACTTGGACAGAAGGTTGTTTATGATCAGAAGCTAGTATCTAGAAGGAAATTTTGATAAAATTTTGTTCCATTTTTTCCGTATTTTACTTATAAATGGACTTAGTTTTTCTTACAGTCAACGTTACATACATTCTGCAGTTTAAGTTTTTAAAACATTTATTAGATTCATAAACTATCCTGGATTTTTACCAAACTTGGACAGAAGCTACTTACAATCAAAAGATAGTATAGAGAGGAATATTTTTATTAATTTTTTTCCTCATTTTTGTTGAACCTGCGATTAACAGCAAAAGTAGGCGAGACACTGGGTTCCGCGGAACCCTTACAAATTTTTTGTTTATAGCTCTTCATATTTTTAGTAAGCTTTTGATTTTCAAATATTTTGGCCTCGAGCATCACTGAAGAGACATTGATTGTCGAAATGCGCATCTGGTGCAGAAAAATTGGTACCGTTTATGTTATTACTACCACTGGGTCGATGCCTCTGCTGGTGGACTGATAGTCCCCGAGGGTATCACCAGCCCAGTACCCAGTACTTTGGTACTGGCATGAAAATACGGATTTTATGTCATTAAAATTTGCTGTTACAAATTTTGGAAATTATTTAAAATTAAGGAATGTATCTCCCTCATGCAAAGTTCTGATTCCTTGTCCAGCTTTGGCTATACTTTTTGGTCCTTTTTTTGTTTATAGCTCTTCATATTTTTAGTAAGTTTTGATTTTCAAATATTTTGGCCTCGAGCATCACTGAAGAGACATTGATTGTCGAAATGCGCATCTGTTGCAGAAAAATTGGTACCGTTTATGTTATTTACGCGGTTGTTTGGCATGTAGAAGTTTATGTGTTTACCACCAGTTGTTCGCCAGGTGTAAGCTAGAGCATTTACCGTTATTTTACCGACAGTTGAAAGCTATCATGCTTACCGCCATGAGTTCAACAGGTGTAAGCTAGCACCTTTACCGCTAACTGTCGGTGTTAGTCAAACAGGTATAAACCAGCGTGTTAACCGCCAGTAGTTGGCAGGTGTAGGCTAGCACCTTTTTACCGCTGGTTGTCCGGAAGGTAGAAGCTAGGGTGTTTACCACTGATAGCTTGACATGTGTAAACTAGCGTGTTTACTGCCAGTAGTCGACCAGGTGTACAAACATGTAAGCTAACGGATTAACAACCAGTAGTCTGGCAGTTGTTAGCCGGCACCATTACCAACGGTTGTCCGACATTAATAAGCCAGCATCTTTACCGCCGGTTGCTTCGCATGTGTAAGCTAGCATAATTCAACTATTAGTTCACTAAGTGTAAACTTGCGTGTTTATAGCCAGTAGTTCGGCAGGTGTAAGCTAGTGTTTACCGCCAGTAGTCCGACAAGGGTACTAGGCTAGGGTGTTAATCACCAGTAGTTCAGCAGGTGTAAGCATATGCTCACACCTCTACCGCTTGTCTGGCAGGTATATTAAGCTAGCCTGTTTATTGTCAGTAGTCCAGTAGGTGTGAACTATTATAGCGTGTTTACGATCAGTATAGCCCGACATGTGGACGAATATTACCGCTAGTTGACCGATAGATGTCAGTATTCTTTCGGTTGTGTATCTTTTAATTTCAAATTACTGCGGTCTTATTCAATTTTATTTCATTAAAATATGTTGTGGTATATTTATATTTACTAGATATTATGTTTGGATTTTCTCTTACCTCTTTTCATATTAACGGCACAAATAACCGAAATCAACAATAGAAAAGTGTCAATAAAATATGTCAAGTTGCTTTAAATCGCATAGAGTATAAACTTACACTGAAAATATCAAAGCTCTATTCTTAACTGGCCTTTATGAGGGTCTGGGCGGAGTTTACAGAATAGAGAAGACCACAGAAAAATGATCCAAAGAAACAGTAGAGAATAATTTGCTGCTAATATACACAATGTATGAAGAATAGAAAACAATATGCAAAATAAATAAATAACAGAGAAAAATGGCAAAATTACAGAATACACGAATGAAGACTCCCAAATCCTGATCCTCTGTTATGCAATGGTAGAGAAAGCGCGTATTCGAAGTACTGATTCGGCAAGGTTGGTTTGAAGGTTTCAACCAACTTTGTGAAGACCACTAATTCTTCTAAATGGTTCCATTTTAACAAAAGTCTTTACAAAGACTGACTGATTGAACTGATGGGTATTTCATCTAATCACAGTTACGTTTCTATTGCACACTCGAGTGTCCAGAATGTTTGTAGTTGTTTAAATGCTCAAAAGTTTTTGGTTGGATTGGCACACAATTTGTTTAGGTGCCAATGCTGACAACAGCACTTTAACCATATTGTATAACAGCACAAAACTTAATATTTTAATCTTCTGATCTCCAAACTGGAAGATGAACTGACAAGTTCTGGTCAAACTTATCAACGTCAGTTCATTCATTATGATGTTGGTAATATGTCCTGGTCAAAGTTATTTAGGTCGGGTTAACATATTTGACATCACAAAGTGGTGATATGCAATTGTATAAAGAGCTGAGCAGAGTGATACAGACAGTGGGAAAACTGATAAGTGTTGTTACACCACTGTCCCAGGTTAGAGGAGGTTTGAGTGCTTGCTAAAATGTTTTAACCCCACCCTATTTTGTATGTGCCTGTCCCAACTCAGGAGCCTGCTAATAAGTGGATGTTGTTGGTTGCTGTTTGCCATATTTGTTTTTTGTTTATTTGTTTTGTCATAAATCAGGCTATTTGTTTCATTGTTTTGACATTTTTTCAAATTTAGACCTTATATTGCAGACTATACAGTATCGATTTTGCTCATTGTTGAAAGCTGTACGGCAACCTATAATAACTTACATCTACGTCATTTGGACTCTGGTGGATAGTTCATCTCATAGGCAATCATTCCACATCTCTAGATTCTTATATGATAATTGATGCACAAAATATAATTTGTAACATTCTTCTTTCTTTTATAGTATTTTTTTGTGGTGTTGATGTCTCACTGACGTATACTACACAACTTTATTAATTATCTAGTTATCATACAAAAACCGTATATCCAAAATGTAAAAGACTATGATAAATAGACAGACATTCAGTACAATCCAGCTCATAGAAGAAAAGTCTACATGTGTCACTATACAATGCTGATAATTAAAATAATAAGATCTGTTTTCTTCATTTTATTGTTTCTTTTTTTCAGTCTTATTGTACATATTTTATGAAATGTCAAAAATGTTTTGACTAGGAAAATACACAACATAACTCATAAATAACAAAATGTTAAATCAGACTTATCTCCCTTTGAGTGTACTGATTTCAAAACTGTACATAAAAAATTATAGAACAAATTTTCAAAGTGAATTGTGATACATGTATTACTTCTAAAGGCATTGTTTTTTCACTGCAGTCTAAATTAGTGAAAAAATATGTAACTTTCTGATATTGAGAAGTACAAAATAATTCTTATCTGATGAACCAAACACACTATTTCATATATTTCATTGACATATTGTTGTTTCTGTGTGGTGCAGACAGTAAAATGATTTTTTCGCCATGAAATGAAATGGAGGTTGATATTATCTGGAGATAAATGATCTGTTTTTTTTAATCTCTTAAGACTTGCATCTTTGAATTGCTTATTCATAAAATAAAAATTATGATATACAAGTAAAAATAGGTCACAAAATATACTTTCACAAATAATGATGTAAAATTAAGTACATCAATTAATCTTTATATACAATTTTATGGTCCATAGTATGCATATAGATACAGGTTAAATAAAAATCATTTTCCTGCTTTTCAAAACTATAACAGCATATTGCATTACTTTTTTTAACATCATTTTGAATCTGTACAATAATGCTTGTTGAGAATAAAAATTAAAAAAATATTTGCACTGAGACATACAATATACTAATTCATAACAAATGTAGCAATTGTCTTTTTTCAGCTGTTGTTTTATACTTGTACATGTTTAGGAGCAATTTTTTTCATTTTATAATTTAAACAAAATCCAAGACAAGATGTATTTTCTCACATCCAATAAACACAAATGTGTAATGGAATGGACAAACTGTCTTTGGTCAAATTTTCACATCCTGTTTTTCCACCAATGATTTATCCTGATATATAATGATGTAACATGTGTTATGATTGGCCTATACTCGTGTGTATTTTCCCCATATATGTAACATGAAGACTGAAGCAATGAAGATCAAACTCATCACTAATACTGGCACTGGTCCTCTGAAAAGAAAAGCAAATAAATAAATAAAAGGGAGATAATTCATTTCAATTTACAATACATTACTTGTGATCCATATAGGTAGATATAAGAAGATGTGGTATGAGTGCCAATGAGACAACTATCCATCCAAGTCACAATTTGTAAAAGTAAACCATTTGAGGTCAAAGTACGGCCTTCAACACGGAGCCTTGGCTCACACCGAACAGCAAGCTATAAAGGCTATATAAACAGGAAAACCAACGTGCATGATTAAAAATATAAACTTGCATATGTTGCACTATTTTCAAAAGTTAAAAGAGCATTAAAGAAGAATACAGAGATAAAACATCCAACTCCAAGGTATACTCTTGCAAAACAAATAATATATAACTTTCTTCTGTTTCCTATGTATTTTTAATATATATTATCAGTTTTCCTAAAACAATTTACAAATGATTTATAAGAACATGTCATTTTGTATCCACATCTATCTTTTACAATTTTTATCCCATTATTAGTTACATGTACTATTATCACTACAGTCTAATAAAATTTTCAGATTTTACAAGTTACAGCTATCATTTTCCTTCTAGATCACTTATTTTAAGAGGGAAGCTTATTATAAAACTACATGGTTGATTGATTTTTTTGTGATTAATGCCACTTTCAACACTAATGGCTATTTCATGGCAGAAAGTTTTTGTTGGTTGAGGAAGCCGGAGTGTCCAGAGAGAACCACTGACCTATGCAACAAAAACTGACAATCCTAGTCAATTTAAATTGGGGTCAAATGCAACTGCCATGTGCCAGGGTTGGAATTTAAAACTTCATTGCTGACAGGCTAGTGATACAGTAGTTGAACTACTGAGACGACTCGGCCATAAACAGTCAAGGATATAACTCTATAGGGTTATTAGAGAAAAATAACATACATTTGTTATTGTGGACTAAAAAATCAAAGACCTGTGATAACATATGTATGTTACATGTTTCAAAGGGACAATATACATCATTAGTTTTGTTAAAATGTATACAAGTTTTATTGATATTACTGTTATCTTTATGTATACTTAACTATAGAAAGATATAGCAGTTCATATTTTGCCAATCATGCATAGTACACCTATGTTATTACAGAAAAAATATGCCTGTAATAACTAAAGGGTGTTATTACAGCTTCTCTTTATCACTCCAAAGCATTTGCTCAGACATACATCATGTTTAATTACAATATATTTTAATTCATTGTAAGAAATAATGATCAGAGCATGTAATGAGGTTCTGCGCAAGCTTCCCAGTAATTCCCAAGTGCCTCATAACATGAAATAAGTTACATGCCTTTAATAACTAAGCCTTGTTATTACAGCTAAGATTATCACTTAAAAGCCTCGTCTCATTGATTTACCATGGTTAATGATAAATGTATTAATTTAATTCAAAAATTAGTTATCAAGTCTATGCATTTAGTTTCTGCGCAAAGTTTCAAGAGTTCCCTAGAGTCCACTAAAAATTTAAATGTTGATGATTTATTTTACAAATAACAAACATATGTTATTACAGATTTAGAAAATTTAAGGATTAAAGAGTAGACAACTCATAAAAATATCTGTAATAACACATGCAAGATATTTTCTGTAATAACCCTATAAGAGTTATATCCCTGACTGATAAATGCCCCATCTCTTTAACCTGACATTCCCTCCTTTTTACGTATACTTACACTTTAATTCCTGGTGAATCTTCAGTATAAAATCTCCACATACCAGCACTGCTGCTGCCACCTCCAGCTACAGATTTACGGGCATTACCCGAGGAACTTGTGGTCTTCCTGTAGAAACAAAATCATCAATTTAAATACATGTGTTATTTGGCCTACTTTATTTGAAGATTCTAAACAATAATTTTTGATGCTGTGATCTGATTGGAAAATCAGCTAATAATGTATTTGAATGTGTGAAAACACGATTTCTATAACAGCATATTCAACACTTTTCATGCTATTGAGCTACATGAAGCTTTCAGTATTTGTCCTGTATTATTGAGTTGTGTCAGAAAAAGTGGTGATTATTTCTGTTTTTACTCTAACATGTCTAAGCACATGTACTTGTATGTTGGTTGTGGATGGAATTTTGAAGTCCCTTCCTTTCCTCTAACATTGTTTTGTAACAAAAATTAAAAAATTGGTGGTATCTAGTGTTATTCCCTTGACAAGTTTTCTATTTTGTCATGGAGACTGAAATTTGTAGTGAGAACCTTGACATAGCGAGCACTTTACCTCTGTCTTGTAGTCGATCCACCACCACCAGACCTTGGTGATACTGTTTTTGATGAAGGACTACGTCCTGCTCCTACTGATGTTGAACTTGCTGGGGCTGGCTATAAATATATTAATAAATAATTTTACAATTTATGTTATATCTTTTGTACATTAACTTACAGCATCATATACATTTTTGTAAATCAACATACATACAATGTACAAAATGTACATGTGTACTATTGAAACAACCATTTCAACAGATTGAAAAAAAATGTAAATGTTGTACAAGTAATTACTTGAAAGTCCAACCCACCCAGTCCCTCAACATTAACATTGTAATTTTTTGACTATTTTTTAGGTTTACATATATACATGTATACTTAAACTTTTAGCATGTTTAGCCTTGGTCTAAAATGACCATTGATATTTGGGTCCTTGCATTATGTGATTTAAAAATTCTTCCATACTGACATGAATTTCAACTGAAGATATATCTGATAATCTTCAAGGACACAATTTCGATAAAATTGGACATAACACCTGATTGCTATTCATGCTATATATAGCTAGATATTCATGCTATATATACATGTAGCTATTTGTCTAGCACTATTGAACATCAGAAACGTTCCATAGCTGTTTTTCGGAACTTTTTCCAAATTGTAAACCATCAATTGTCTGGATCCTTCATGACAGGCAAAGTGAACCTGCTTGGAGGGTATGGACATCGCCCCCATCACATGCCCATGAAAATATTAGAAAATTTAAAGCCATTTGCTGAATTTTATCTGCTGTTTGAGTGATATTATGCAAATACATAATGATAAGACTTTTACTTCATACAATTCATGCAATTAATTACATCAGACTTGCATGACTTGCAAATATTACAAATTTGTTAATGAAGTGCAACAGCTGTAACTCACTATATATGGAAACAATATTTCAATACTAAAAGCTGAAAACAATTTTTTTCGCATACATAGATATAAGAAGATGTGGTATGAGTGCCAATGAGACAACTCTCCATCCAAGTCAAAATTTATAAATGTAAACCATTATAGGTCAAAGTACGGTCTTCAACACGGAGCCTAGGCTCACACCGAACAGTAAGCTATAAAGGGCCCCAAAATTACTAGTGTAAAACCATTCAAACCGGAAAACCAACAGTCTAATCTATATAAAACGAGAACGAGAAACACTTATGAACCACATCAACAAACGACAACTACTGAACATCAGATTCCTGACTTAGGACAGGTGCAAACAAATGCAGCGGGTTTCAACGCTTTAATGGTACCAAACCTTCACCCTTTTTCTGAAACAATAGTGTAACATCACAACATAGAAAGACACACTATAAAATATCAACTGAAATAGCTTAACTCAATCAAAGGACATAGTAACACCATTGAACATACACTGAACAAATAAATTTGACCTATGATACAATGCAAATTCAAAATAAATAAACTAAGGGAAGAATAATAAAAGTGACATGTTATATCGGTATGAAATGTTAAACAATTTAAGAAAAACAATATGCTCGAACAAAAATATCAGCCATTTGCAATAACTTTAAACACAGGTAAATAAAATAATTTTGTTGTTAGGTACATGTATACGTATACAGTTACAATAGAGAAAGGAAATATTTTAACAAAATAAATAATTTTGATGTTCATAGTACGAAGTGGAAATTTATATTAGTACCAAACACTTATCAAAGCTGGTATATAGACCAGATATAACCCTGAATAACATTAAAAAACAAAAAAAGCATTACAATTAGTATCAACAGGTCAAATAAACAAGAAAGTACGATTTGAGAGTACTCGCAGTTACTGACATGACTGTAATTGAAGTCATACACTTGACTATGTGCTCTCCTCTTTATGACACTGTTAATACATACATGTATATGGTCAAAAAAATTATTAAAATATTTGTACATCTGCATGCATTTGATTTTCTTTTTTTGAGCATCTGTGTCATCTTTTCGGCCGTGTTTCAAAGTTACAAATTTATTTCCATGGTCCTCATCAACGTAATCAAAACCGTCTGAATCCTGAAGATATTCCTGACATCAAATGTAAAGCTATAGTCAGTAAAGAGTTTTAAACAATATAATTATCAATGATACTCATGATACTAGCGTCCTTTGAATTCCAATCAATTTTTGACAAATTTGAGAAAAAAACATGTTTATTTTCCAGATCATTTGCAGATAGGACATGTAGGAGGTACATTGTAAACCGTAGATTTTCTTATGCTAACAGTTATGTATACTTTAAAATTTAACTCAAGACACTGCATAAAATAAGGTCAATCAATACATTTTGTTCATACATGTGTATGTTGTACTGTTACACCGCTGTCCCAGGTTAGGGGAGGGTTGGGAGTAGGCTAAAATGTTTAACCCCACACCATTCTGTATGTCCCTAGCCAGGAGCCTGTAATTCAGTGGTTGTCATTTGTTGCTGTATATCATATTTGTAATTTGTAATTTGTTCATTGTTTTTTTTTACATAAATCAGGCCATTTGTTTTCTCGTTTGAATTGTTTTACATTTGTCATTTCGGGGCCTTTTATAGCTGACTATGCGGTATGGGTTTTGCTCATTGTTGAAGGCCGTACAGTGACCTATAGTTAACTTCTATGTCATTTGGTCTCTGGTGGAGAGTTGTCTCATTGGCAATTATACCACATCTTCTTATTTTTATATGTACAAGTAAACAGCTCTGATGTTTACCAAGGATTTGTATAGTGAGAAGGATTGGAATCTCGTGGACTATTGAATTGCCTGTATTGAAATAAGCTGAGTATGATGAGATTTTGCGAGATTTACCGTGATGCATCTCGTTTGTCGTTTTCGTCCACCATTACAAGTTGAATTTATGTCATTTCAAGATAAACTCGGCTTTGTAAGTATAATATAACAAAATTACATGATGTGATACTTTTAAGTGTAAGTTTATGACAGTTCTGATTCAAAAAATGTTTATATCTTTACAAAACACATTATCTGCATCTAAATTTACTATGCATTTTATCTGTTGGTCATCGTAATAATCCCACCCAAATAGGCGGTCCTAACCATAACTTTAATCTCAATCTCCTCCTTCATAATAAGGATTTGTGTTGAGAAACTTGAATTATATGAAATAAATGTGTGGTGCGTGCATATTATAAACCATATAGTGTAAGGAGCTGTTGTTGTTATTTTAATGGTTATTTCAGACCAACCGTCAAAAATCGTCCCCGTCAGTGCAAAAAAGGGTGGCCTGATAAAATATCAATAAAGTGCCACAATTGGTCGATTTCAACAATAAAACGTAATTATATCAATTTATTATAGTTTATTTGTTGTACTCTCTAAAACATTTGGCTTGCAAAATGATAACGTGTGATATTATCATATTTTAAAATACCGCCACGGTTACTAGATGCATCCAAAAGTCGTTATTATGGGCGGACCAAATTAACATAAATAAACTTCCTGTAATCCTCGAACGTGATGAAAATGTGTTTAGAATACATAGTTTGCATCTGTCATTTCATGGACATTTACGCCAAAAGGTATTGTTTTTCCTTTAGAATTTATATGAAAATGTACTGGGAAATTCCTTTATGCCTTCAAGGGTTTACAGAACCCTGCTTCATCACCACATCAACTGAGTCTATCATACAGTCATACTGCACATAGGTCATAGCATATTTTGGCAGTAGTATATAAAAGTGAAAATAGAGGACACTATTATTTTACAAGTTAAAGGCGTGTTCTTACTATCGTATTTATATTAAGACTGTCTATCTCTCAATCTTTGATATACCTCAGGCCTGTAACAAAGGTAACAGGAGATAGTTACATTTGTAAATGTGTATATATGTGCTTAAAAGTGTGGGGGATAAGGGTGCGATTTCAGTCCGACTAATTCAGTTAATGCAATAAAAATATATATTGCCGTCTTCAGGATAAATCACAAGCACTCGTGCCAGGCCTGTACAATTTTTTCTGAGGCTAAACACGCCCAAATGAATAAAAAGAAATTTTATGAAAGACTAATTTTCAGGCTTTGTTGTCAAAAGTGTTCCACGATACACAAAATCTCTTCACACTCATAAATAAAAACCAAAAAGAAAAGAACGGTCCATGCACATGTATGGAGAATTTGAAAGTAAAATTAGGCACTTCATCATGATCAAGTGTTCATCAAGGAGCAGTTATAAAATCTCAACTCATTACTAAAACTCTTCATATTGTCAGGACTCTTGGGTATCTGGGTTCATCATTTGAAATATAAAGAAATACCAAAATAATCAAAAATTTTATGTTGTCAGATCATGGTCAAACATTTGATATTCTTGGGATTGCTACATGTCTAAAGTACATAATAAATCCTTGTTACCCCAATACAATCAACCAGTTGTGTACTTGTATAGGATGCATAATGTGCCAATGCGGACTTTAAAATTGTAAACTTTTTCTGACCAGACTCCACATTCTACATAAATTCATGTCTTGTATTTTATTATATTTGTGATGTATTATGAACTGTGTTATTTTGTTATTGTTCATGTATACCATCAACCCCATGATAACTGGATTAATTTCAATAAAATACATATATCCCAGCATTATTACAGTGAACATGTAAATTACATCTGTTTAAACAGTAACGGATTATACAAACATGTAACCAAGCAGCGACGAGTGCCCAATTATTCGTTTTAAATTACTGCAAAATTCTCTAAATGTTATTTGATAAACGATTATTTTGCTTTTATATATGGACAGCTAGGAGAGTAGCCTGTGTACAATTGTTTAACATCATATTTGCATTAAGTTTTTACTTTCAGATGTAAAAGATATTTTGTGTTTTAACAGTACATCTCTCTGAAGACAATAGTTGGTTATGGCTGTGGATAATAATCAGGTAACTACATTATTAAATATATATAATAATACTGATACCAGAATTACTTTAAAATCAGTATTTTCACAATTAACGAGGAATCATACCAGTGTGCCACATCTCTTAATATTTTTACAGAAATTTTAGTGGAATTCTAGCCAGCTTTGACAGCTTTCAGCACTAGTACTAGTACTGCCACAAAATGTAATTTTAGATTCTTATTTGTTTTAATTTGTAGTAGGCAGGTGTATTTTGTTTTACATGTAATGTTTTATTTTTTTTTGCTTTGAAATTAAATGGATTAAAGTATAATTATTCAGGGAAACCCTAATTATATTTTAGTCTTACATGTCTTACAAAAAAAAAATGTTTGCTATTTTCAGGATACCAAAGTTAAAGAAAGGAGACATGTTTCATTGTAGTGAAAGTGCAAGAAATAACACCATATTCTGACTTACAAAATGATCACTCATACTGCATGCAATACAGGGAAAGGCATCAAACCAAGCCTCTAGAAGACATACATTTGTAGAATGTATTTTCTATGAAGTACATGTCACAGAGGATACTTTGTATACCAAAAAATCAAATACAAATTGTGTCAGCTCCTTTGACAAACTTAAGACGGAAGTTAACCAGAGTATGAAATCACCATTATCAATATGTAAAATCCAACCAGTGACTATATATTTATTCAAATAGTGTCATGAATGGAATTTAAAATGACATGGAAAATTAACATGTTTTAATATTGCTTTGTGTGTGTGAATAAAATTTGTCAGCAAGAACAAACTTCTTTATTGCAAGACATCCAGAATACATGATGTCTTCATAGCAGGTATAAGCATTTCTGTGGTTGGGTGTTCCCAGATAGTTTAGTTTGTAACAATGTTCCATTTTTGGTCTTTCATGCTTGGTTCATAAGGAATGTAAAATAATATTTCATGTGGGTATAAAAATAAGGAGATGTGGTACAATTGCTATTAAGACAACTATCAGGAGATCAAAGGACAAGGATGTAAACAAAGACGGTCAGTGTTCACTATGATAGGTTTTCTAGATAGGTACTTTTGAATTGATAACCAGTTGATTTATTGGGTCAATGGAATGAGGGTGGGGTGATGTGGGAATGAATATTTTAGCTTGGTGAGAATTAGTAGAAGAAAAATGTTGCCCGCTCAAGATGAAAATGAATAAGCTGCTGCATTTCTGCCTCACATTACGCATGAAAATTATGTTAAAAGTGAAAATGAAGCTATGCGACATAAACAATCTGAGCAACAGATAAAATGAAATAATATTGACTACTTGTGAATAATCTGTCCAAGAGAAATTCTCCTGCCTTACCCCTAAAAATGAAATGATTGTCCACTTATATATTGCTCTAAATGCTTAAAAAAAAATGTCAAATATTTACCAATATAAAACAAGGAGATGTATGAATGCCAATGAGACAACTATACATAAAATTCAAATGAAGTGGATGTAAGCAATTGTAGGCAACTGTACAGCCTTCAACAATGAGAAAACCCATATGGTATAGTTGGCTCTACCAGGCCACAATGTGAAAATGTGAAACAAATTATGAGTAGGGTGTATGACATAATAAGCAGTGACATCAAAGTTATTCAGTAAAATGCTGTTAGTTGCTTGTGTAACTAATGTTTTTCACAAGGGAAATTTACTTGTACTTGCCATGGGTACAACCATTGATTTAAAAAAAAAATCAAGACTTTTACTGTTGTTTATAATCATGAACTTATTTTAACTTCCTGCCAGACAGACTTTTCTTGAAAACTGTATGCTTTCCTCCAACTGTCAATGCTCTTGTGATAGTTGGGTCAGTTTCATCAGAGACATATATATACATATATACATGTCTCTGGTTTCATATACTAAAAGAAAGGACAAAAAAACAAGCTGCGAAAATAAATTATTGTTTTGACCATCTTAAACAGCTATTACTAGTATCATAAAGATGTGTTGGGCTACTCAAATTACGATCAAAAAAAACAACAACATAATTACGATAATTTTCGCAACTGCCAAATGTAAACGACTATCAAAGTTTATTTTCCAGCTTTGGGAGGTCCTCAATATGACATACTCAGAAGGAATCGTGATATCTTTGCGAATTAACACAAAATATTGATCAAAGATGCTAAAACAAACTAAACCTAACCATAAACAAGTCAGAAATAATTATCTTGCAATACACGCCGCTCAACCGGATATTTACTATCAGGCGCGTATAAATTTATAGTGGCGAGTACGCAACATCTCACGATACGAAGTGTCGATATACCATGAGATTCCAATCCTTCTCACTATACAAATCCTTGTGTTTACATATAAAATTTGATGTTCCAAAGGAAAATGTTTCAGACAACGATGCAAAAGTGATTTTTGTATGATGTCAGTTCTAGTGTAACCAAATATCAGGTGAAGTGTCACAGGTTCCCAAAAAGTGATAAAGTCTATTCTTTTCAATGAAAATCATTAAGATAGACATACATGTATTCCTTCCAACATATGGTGCGCATTACATAAATTTGTCAAAATAAAATTTCTAGCATACATTTGTACTTGTCACAGTAATCCAATATGCCTGCTTGCCACCCTTTTGTTAAAATAATTGTATAGTAGGGAAAATTTTGTTTAAAGAATGCAAGTCCCATTCATAATTATTGTAATAAATTACTTTGATCATCATGGACCCTACCTGCTGAACCGTAGCTCTTAGGTCCTTCTGATATTTTTAGACAATTTGCAAGTTGTCAATACATGTAAATATCACGACCTATGAGCTACGGTTCCACAGCTACATGTGTTCATAGGCCCTATATTTAAAAATATCTTTATTCCGAAAAACAGATCCCATAATTATTAAAACAGGTACATGTATCCATACAAGCTGCTGACCACCAGTACCTTTAAACTAATGATGTGCACTTTATATCCCTAAAATCTGTAACAATTTGTTTGCTGAAGGGTCACCGGTGTAACTGCTGCCAGAAAATTCTTACAGATTTGTCTATTTTACACTCATATTCCCATTATTATGCGCACTCTAATCACAGAATTGGATTAGTTTTCTTTTTATTGTTAACCAATTTGTATATTTTCTTTAGTTTTATTTTTTTCTAACTTACCATGTTGTTGACGTGTACAGTAAACGATAGAAAGTGTGTAGATGTGACGTAAGCGGAAGTTACAATCAACAGATCCGAGTGATTTTAATGTTTATATTGGTAAATGAACATACACGTTACAAAGAAGCGTTTATCTGATACAGACAAAAGAGAACAAAACGCCCCTAGCATAAAACGCCACGTAAATTCTTACATGATAACTAACATTGATGATAATGATAAAATAAAATACCATTATAAAATAACATAAAATAAAAAAAATCGATAATAAAAGCATAAATAAATTAAAATAATAAAAGAAAAATTAACAAACAATGAAAGAATAAATTAATAAAAATATTAATAATAAAACATTTAGACTTTCACATGTTTCAGTATAAAAATAATTAAGGAGATGTGGTATGATTTTCAATGAGACAACTATCACCAAAGTTCAAATGAAGTGGATTTAAGCAATTATAGGCAACCGTACGGCTGCTTTATGATCTTGTATTTCATATCTTAATGTTTTTTTTCGTTATTTAGAGAACTTTGTCATATAAGGAATTTTGGGTGAGTAAATCATTGGACACTCCGTTGTTTAAATCTGACATTCCCAATTATATTATTGTTTTTAATGAATTTATTTCAAATTCAGGTTTATTGTATTAGATGGAGAAAATTTATTTCTGGTGAGTTTAATGTCAGCAATGGTGTGTTTCAAGGGGGTATTGTATCACTTTACTTCGGTTTATTATTTTTATAAATGATTTGATAATTAAACAGATTAGCAAAAGCTAATGTTGGCTGTTATTTGAATAAAACACCTATGACTAATCTTAGTTATGCTGTTGATATGTGTATGATAAGCCCATCGGTTGCCTGGTTGAGAATACTTTTATCTATTTGTGAAGAATTCGCTACTGAAAATGATATTTTATTTAATGTCAAGAAATCTATGTGTATGATTTTTAAAACAAAGTATAGGAAGATTAACAATGTTCTCAAATTTTATTTATATGGGCAATTTATTAGAATTTGTTGAAGAATAAAAATATCTTGGACATATGGTTTGTAATGATTTAAATGATGATTGTGACATAAAGGGACAATATCAAAGTATATGCAGGAAAGTTAATATGCTGAATTTAGCGAACATTAACAAATGTTCTACGGGTGTGAAGATTCAACTTTTTCGGTCTTATTGTATGAATGTCTATTGTGTATCTTCATGGTCTAAATGTAAGTCTGTCTCTTTAAATAAAATGCGTTAAATGTATAATAATGCTTTCAGAATAATAAATGGCTATCAATATAGATGTAGTGCAAGTAATATGTTTGTCGTAAATGAAGTTGTCTTTCAGGGAAGTAATGCGGAGGTAAATGTTTAGCTTGTTAAATCGCTAAAATTATCTGAAAATCAGTTGGTTAATTAATACAGTACTTAGTTTTGTATTGATGGCATGCAGATCTTTGACTGTCACTAGGAGGGAGGAAAAGGGGTCAGTATACCTGATGCAAATTAATTTTTTCATAAATGGTTGTATGTTCATTAACTTTAATATGAAAAGCTGCATAAAATATTATATTTAATTGTAACTTAGGCATCGAATGATTTTGACCTGTCCAAGTAACTTCTAAATTTGGAAGTTTTTTTAGTTATTTTAGGTTATCATTGTAAAAGAAGATATATATAACTTACAAAATTGAAATAAAGAAGGACAAACAATTCAACTCACAGGAATATGATCGGAAAAAAACAACCTCTTTCGGTAAAATTGGTTCTAAAAATCATTACCTGTAACAGTAAATGCCGTAAAAGAGAATTTTAAGTTAATCTGCTTATTATTTCAGTTTGGTGTATATACAATACTGTAAAGTCAGAAATTTTTCGTGCATTTTTTATTGCAATTTTTGAACAATGGATGAAAATACGAGATTAATAATTACGATTTCAGGAAACGATGCATAGGCATAATGCTATAATCATTATTTAAAAGTTTTCCTTTTGAAATTTACTGAGAAACTTCTGAATTTACAGTTTACTGCATACTTTCTGGAATGTTGAATTGCTGTATCATTAGCATGTTTACTTGTGTTTCATCCTTGACCATCAAATATCCTTTAAAACTTAAATAAGATGCATTTTTAGTGTATAAATCATACCTGTGAAAGAAGTAATATCGGTTGCAGACTTCATACATCGTCGTCATGAACAATGTAAAAAAATCTGTATACATGTACATTGAAAATAATAGTCTTGCCTTTAAAGCAGCCTAAGTGTTGTATTATAAACCAAACAAACCTAAGGTATAACGCACGAACTTAAGCATTTCATTATTTCACAAAGTGTTTTGTTAAGGCATGATGACAAATGTTTTTTCCTCATCAGGTGTCATAATACGTTATTACAGAATAATATCTTTTGAGTATAATGGTAATAGTAATAAGCATTAAAAAGTAACTACATGAGCTCCAAACGTAACGATGCTCATAGCGCCGAGAGAGCAAGTGTAAAAATATATGTATACAGATCCACATTGCCAACCTAGACTCATTTTTTGTCCGCTTCTACCTCGGTCAGAAAATTCACAGGCCGATGCGGCTCTCCGAAGCAGAGGCTTAAAACTTTTTTGTCCGCCTTCTACCTCGGTCAGAAAATCAGTATCAAATGTAAATATACAAGTAAGAAGATGTGGTATGATTGGCAATGAGCCAACTCTCCACCAGCCTGGGTTGCGTTCAATATCGTAGCAGCTGGGCTACGAAGATTTTGACTACTGAACGTATAGCTAGCGTAGCTGCTAAATAGATCTAGATAGCCTAATAAAAGCATGCTATCTAGAGTATCCAAAATGGCGTCGGATAGGTTATTTATTAAGGACGTCATTTGGATAGCCTTGCTACGTAGCATATCATTCAATATAGAGAGATATCGGACATAGCGCCTACACTAGCTGCTACGATATTGAACGTAACCCTGATATATATCTTGTGAACATACACTTCTTCACCAACAGAATAGTAGACACATGGAACAGCTTGCCAGAACACATTGTAACAACCACTAAAGTGAAAACATTTGAAAACAGACTAGACACTTACTGGAAAGATCATCCTATGAAATTAGACTATACAATTGAGTATGGACAACACACAATTAGAGTAACCGGAAAAGAAGACACTACGGTAGAAGAAACGATAGAGAGGAACATAGAGGAGCAGCAGCTCCTGCGTTCATAACGAACGTAGGTAAACGTAGGTAGGTATACGAAGGACGCCATTTGATAGAAATAAGAAGATGTGGTATGAGTGCCAATGAGATAACTCTCCATCCAAGTCACAATGTGTAAATACTAAATAGTAAACAATTATAGGTCAAAGTACGGCCTTCAACACGGAGCCCCGGCTCACACAGAACAGCAAGCTATAATGGGCCCCAAAGTGACCAGTGTAAACAATTCAAACAGGAAGACCGATAGGTTTAGAATACTGTTTGCGTTTTGAATTCAAGGAGTCAAATAGTGGCCTTATACCTTCTCTCATATTTTGTAAATCTGTTCAATCAATCGACCTGTTCAATCGTACACCTTTCACTTGACAGGCTTATTCAGGTTAAATAATTCACAGAATAGAACACAAAGAATATGATGTTTAGATTCATGACACAGAGAGACTCTACACACAAATTGAAAAAAAAAAGCAGAGGAGTATTTATTTTATTTCTGTTATTCATCTGAAAGCCAAAGAGGTCTTCAACATTCAACAAATTATAATCCCTGATAACACCAATATAATACATGTTTTATAAGAATTGTTTGGAGGCGTGGGGAGAGTGCGCTTGAACTTTCCGAATTATTGTGTATTTCTTATGAGGAAAAGGGAAAGGGGGTCATTTTCATTTAATGAATAACTTACGTTTAGAAATATTTTTGAAATACGCACTATCATGACATTTTGGTTATTAATGTTTTTTTTTTTTTGTTAAAAAATTAGATGAATATATACATTTTGTGTTTTATTTAAGCCCTTTTTATACAACCAAACATTTTTTGCAGTCGTATTATGTTCTGACGTTGTCAGCGTCGTCGTCGTCATCGTCCGAAGACAGTTGGTTTCCAGACAATAACTTGAGTATAAGTCTATGGATCTCTATGAGATTGTAATGCAAGGTTCCATACCAA
This sequence comes from Mytilus coruscus, assembly GCA_017311375.1. Taxonomy (NCBI): domain Eukaryota; kingdom Metazoa; phylum Mollusca; class Bivalvia; order Mytilida; family Mytilidae; genus Mytilus; species Mytilus coruscus. The sequence continues at coordinate 41,822,215 of CM029608.1, forward strand.
AAAAGGAAGGATGGAATTGATTTTGAGGGTTATTGTCCTAACTGTTTAGGAATTAGGGGCCAAAAAGGGGAATTTCTGGTTTCCGGACATTAACTTAAGTATAAGTTTATGGATCTCTGTGAAATTGTACCACCAGGTTCCATACGAAAAAAAGACGTGTTGAAGTGATTTTTTCTTGGGGGGAGGGGTGGCAATGGCCCTAACCGTTTAGGAAAAAAGGGCCAAAAACAAAATGGTTTCTTATACTTTGTATAAATTGCTTATTTCTTGACCAATTTCAATGGGGTTTTATTCAAAGTCTTGAATTCTTGGGGTTCTTTAATATACTAAATTTAACCGTGAACTAAGATCTTAAAATTTGGACCCCATTTTTAAATTTGACCATATTGAGGTCAAAGGGTCCAAAATTAAAATTTGTTCGACTTCAACAAAAAAAATTCTTGAGGTTCTTTGATATGCTGAATCTAAAAAAAACATGTATTTTTATTTTTTTTTATTTTAGGGCCAGTTTTCAATTAGGTCCAAATCGAAGTCCAAACTTAAATTTTGTTTGATTTCAATAAAAAATGAATACATAGGGTTCCTTGATATACTGAATTTAACCGGTATTTAGATTTTGGATTTTGGGTCCTGTTATCATATTGCTCTCATTTTTTGTAAATATTTTGAAGAACTTCGTGGTAGATTTTTTTTCTTCATGGATTAATTTTTCGAATGCTATACATGTATATACACTTTTATTTTGTAGCGAACTTCACCTGCATATGGGCTTTAAAACCAGGTTCAATCCACCATTTTCTACATAAGAAAATGCCTGTACGAAGTCAGAAATGTGACAGTTGTTATCCATTCGTTTGATGTGTTTGAGCTTTTAATTTTGTTATTTTACTTATTAAAAACTTAGCTAGTCCATTAATAAATAAATTAATTAAATTCTTGGTGTTCTCGAATATGCTGAACCTAACCATGTATCTTTATTTGGATATTGAACCATAAAAGGTAAAATTTCAATTTCAAATATTTTATTTCTTTGATCACATTTATTCTGTGTCAGAAACCTATGCTGTGTCAAATATTTAATCCCAATTCAGACCTGCATCAAGCTTGAATGTAGTGTCGATACTTGCCCCAATTGTTCAGTGTTTGACATCTGCGGTCGTATCAAGCTGCTCCCATCGGAGCATTTTATTTCTTTTTCTAATTGAATAAAATTTATCTTGTACTTTCTTTAATGTGTCATCAGAATGAACATCACACATATGTCATTTGTGCAATTTACATTCCTTTAATGTCAAAAATTAAGAAAGGTAAAATCAACAAACCAACCACTTTACTGCGAGCCTTGACAAATGTCATGCCAACCACTTTACTGCGAGCCTTGACAAATGTCATGCCAACCACTTTACTGCGAGCCTTGACAAATGTCATGCCAACCACTTTACTGCGAGCCTTGACAAATGTCATGTCTTGGTAATAATTGCATTGTTTCAGACTAACAAGGCATGCTGAAGATTGGAGGTTCATTGTTTATGTTGTTAGCGGTTTAATGAATACTTTTTATGAGACGAATCTTAAATTCTGGTAAAGAAATAGACGGGGAAAGTTAAATAACAAAATACCCAACTCCAAGAAAAATTCCAAACGTAAAGTCCTTTATCAAAAGCTCAAACACATCAAACGTACGGAAAGCAACGATCATATTCCTGACTTGGTACGGGTATTTCCTTATGTAGAACATTGGCACGAGGATAAAACCTTATGTGAAGGGTTACTGCTAGTCAACACTTATAAAAAGTAGTGCTGCATATACACTGATATACCTACGCGTATTATCATTACCCATGTAGATTGTCATATCTTATATTTAAACACCTTTTCTTCATGTGTGTTGTTTTTAACATTTGTTTATTTGTCTCATGCTTGCTCACATTGCTACCGGTAATTATATGTACCATAGCCTAGCATAGATGCCTGCTAGTTACACCACTATAGATCTCTACCATATTCTATTAAAGGTGCCTGCAGGTCACACTGCTATTTATCTGTAAAATAGGTGCCTGTAGGTCACATCACTTTAGATCCTTACGGCCTTCAACAATGAGCAAAGCCCGTACCGTATAGTCAGCTATAAAAGGCCCCGAAATGACAAATGTAAAACAATTCAAACGAGAAAACTAACGGCCTAATTAATGTACAAAATAATGAACGAAAAACAAATATGTAACACAGCAACAAATGACAACCACTGAATTACCGGTTCCTGACTTGGGACAGGCACATACAGAATGTGGCGAGGTTGAACTAGTTTGAAGGCGCCAACCGTTCCCTAACCAGGGACAGTGGTGTAACAGTACAACATAAGAACAAACTATAAAAGTCAATTGTAAAAGGCTTAACTCATCAGATGGATACAAATAGAAATACATCTATCAAAAACACAAAGTGGACGTGGACGGGTGCTTGTACATGCGAATAACAAAAAATTTTAAGTACAGATCTGAGATTACTCGCACTTATCATAGATGCAGGTGCCTGTAGGTCACTTCACTTATGATCTGCACTATAGTCTATCATAGGAACCTGCAGGTTACACTGCTATTTATCTGTACCAAGGCCTATCATAGATGCATGCAGGTCACATCACCATAGATCTGCACCAAAGCCTATCATGCAGGTCTCACAGCTTTTTATCTGTAACATAGCCCAGCATAGGTGCCTGCAGGTCACATCACCATAGATCTGCACTATAGCCTATCATAGGAGCCTGCAGGTCACACTGCTATTTATCTGTACCATAGACTATTATAGGTGCCTGCAGGTCACACTGCTATTTATCTATACCTTAGCCTATTATAGGTGCCTGCAGGTCACATCACCATAGATCTGCACCATAGTCTATCATAGGTGCCTGTAGGTCACTTCACTACAGATCTGCACTATAGCCTATCATAGGTGCCTGTAGGTCACTTCACTACAGGTCTGCACCATAGCCTATCATAGGTGCCTGTAAGTCATACAACTTTTATCTGCACCATAGTCTATCATAGTTGCCTGTAGGTCACCTGCCATTTATCTGTACCATAGCCTATTATAGGTGCCTGCTGGTCACATCACCATAGATCTGCACCAAAGCCTATCATAGGTGCCGGCAGGTCTCACAGCGTTTTATCTGTACTATAGTCTATAGGTGCCTGCAAGTCGTACAACATTTTATCTGTACCATAGCCTGTCATAGGTGCCTGCAGGTAACATCACCATAGATCTGCACTAAAGCCTATCATAGGTGCCTGTAGGTCACTTCACTATAGATCTGCACAATAGCCTATCATAAGTGCCTACAGGTCACATCGCCATATGTCTGTACCTAAGCCTTTCATAGGAGCCTGCAGGTCACACAGCTATTTATTTATACCATAGCCTATCATAGGTGCATGTAGGTCACACAGCTTTTTTATGTACCATATCCTATCAAAGGTGCCTGTAGGTTTATCATAGGTGCCTGTAGGTCACACTGCTTTTTTATGTACCATATCCTATCATAGGTGCCTGTAGGTCACGTCACCATACATCTGTATCATAGGTGCATGCAGGTCGTATCCTCATAGATCTTTTCCAGAGCCCATTATAGGAGCCAGCAGGTCACACTGCTATGTATATGTAACATAGCCTATAATCGATGCCTGCAGGTCACACAGCTTTTATCTATACCATATCCTTTCATATGTGCCTGCAGGTCACACTGATATTTATCTATACTTTAACACATCATGGGAGCCTGCAGATCACATCACCATATAGATCTGTATCATATACATATGAAGGTCGAATCCTATAATATGATATATGGATAAATAACATGGTGACCTACAGGCACCTATGAAAGGATATGTAAAATAACAGGTTGACCTGCCGGCACCTATGATATGATAAGGAAAATAACAGGGTGACCTACGGGCACCTATAATATTATATGGATAAATAACATGGTGACCTACAGGCACCTATGATAATATATGTAAAATAACAGGGTGACCTGACACCTATAATATGATATGGAAAATAACATGGTGACCTACAGGCACCTATGATAAGATATGTAAAATAACCGGCTGACTTACAGGCACCGATAGTATGATATAGATACAGATCAATAGCAGGGTGACCTACAGGCACCTTTGAAATGATATGCTACAGATCAATAGCAGGGTGACCTACAGGCACCTCAGAAAATCATGGTACAGATCAATAACAGGGTGATCTATCTACAGGCACCGCATATAATTATGGTACAGATCAATAACAGGATGACCTACATGCAAAACCCAATGAGTTTCATATGTTATACGGAATGGCCAGCAGTAGTTAATATGTTATCAGGAGTAACCTGTCCTTATCCATACGTTTTAAGTGACCTGCAGCTACCCATATATAATTGGGTAAGGCTAGTAGTAAATCAAGTGTTATTGAGTATGACTAGCAATAACTCATGATTTATTTGTATGACTAGCAGTAAATCCTGTGCTGAAGCGTAGTATTAGTAGCATCACCTGTGTTATCGGGTAAGACTAACAGTTACTCAAGTCTATGTGTTGCCTGCGATAACCAGTAAACTGTCATTTGACGAGCAGGAAGACATCTGCATTTTAAAGCGACTTATGCAATGAACAAAGTAATTCTAGTATTTAGTGTCAACTGCATTATGCCTTGGCCGATGTTACAAAAGTAAACATGTTCCACATTTATTAAGATGCAGGTACTGTGATGCTGTTATCTAGTTGCTTCATCAATGTGCCTGGAAGTAACCCTGATGGTACATGTTAACCCGACATGTTTACCAGTATACAGCACAGAACAGAACAGTTGTTTGCATTGGGCAATACAAGAGCCTTGATATGAAGTACTAGTAATTGTACAAATGCAAATGTAGTTCAAAACATATAGATGTAAAATTATAGAAAATTAGATTGGCAGAAAACCAAAATCATATTATAATTCAAAACCAATTGTTCAGATAACAATTGAAGGTCTTTCCACATTAATTTTCTGAATAATTGATAAGAAGCTACTTTTGGTTTACTCAAAGTTACTTTTGGCTTCCAATCATAGGTTATTTTCATAATTATTCAATAAATATATGGTTTCTATATACTTTTGCCTGAAATAAGGAGATAATTGCCAACTTCTGGTTGGGATAATGGCACTTCCGTTCTCAAATGATAGCTTTATTCACACTGATTCCAAAAATATATAGTTTGTATATACTTATGCCTGTAATAAGGGAGATATTTAGCTACTTCCAATTTATTGACGGTAACTTCCTGTCTCAAATGATAGCCTATTTAAAAAAATATATAGTTTCTATGTACTTTTCCATGAAATAAGTGCAAAATAGCTACTTCCGGTTAACTCAAGGTCACTCCTGATTGATATTTTTCAAGGTCATATGTCATCCAACATTTTGCAAAAGACCCTATGGCTATATCATGTACCAAATTAGAGTAATAATCAATTAACCTTAAATTTAACCATTTCAGGGACAATAACACCTATAAGATGTCATTGGATTGTTTCCGACCAAATGTATCATATCTTCATCACAATGAGGCAAACATTTTGCACTAGTTCTTTTATATATATCTTTAAAAGTGACCGAGGAGATCATAAAACAAGGAAAAGTCAAAATTTAGAATATGACCTTGACCTTCGACCTTGACCTCAATTTCATTTTAGTGAACCAAGCCCCTCAAACCAAAATACCTTAGGTCTCTATCACTTAACATTCATGCTATACATTAATAGATCATTATGTCAAATACAGAAGGGGAAATAACTCTCATATGGAGTCTTCGTGTCGCTTCGGTTGAAATTGGACAAAAATTCTGAGGATATAACGATCAATTTGGTAAAATAAATTTGCCGATTTATTTTACGGTTACGGAGGAGATGCACGAACGACAAAAACAGTGTTTGGGGAGATAACTCTTACAATAAAAAGTCTTCGGCTGAACAGGGTCAAATTTAAAAGCGTAATAACTGTTCGATATCATATGCAAAATATATAAGCGACATCTTGCGAAACAAAATTACACGCAAGAAACAAATTTGGCGGAAGAAAAAAATAATTAAAACCAATTGTTCAAAGAACAATTGAAGGTCTTCCACATCAATTTTCTAAATAATTGATAGGAAGCTACTTCTGGTTTACTCAAAGTTATTAATAGCGTCAAAGTATAGATTTCTTCTTGTAAAAGGTCATATGGCTTTATAATGAACCAAATTGAAGTAATAATCAATTAACCTTATAATTAGACATTTCAGGGCACTAACTCCTATAAGATGCCATTAGATATACGGTTAAAGGTTAAAGGTTTATGAGTTAAAAAACATACCGACAAATTTTTCTGGTAAAGGTAGATAACTCATATAAAATTTCATTGAATCGTTTCGATTCAAATTAGCCAAAATTTCTGAGGATGTAAAGAACAATTTAGAAAAAGAAATTTGTCTTTTTTGTTACGAAGGAGATGCACACACTTGATAAACAGTGAATAGGAGATAACTCTTACAAAGATAATTTTTCGGCTTAGCAGGGTGAAATTTAAAAGCGCATACACTGTACGATACAATGTATAAAATATCTAAGCAACATATTGCGAAACAAATATTTATCGCAAGAACAAAATTTGGCGGAAGAAAAAAAAATTAAAAACCAATTGTTCAGAGAACAATTGAAGGTCTTTCCACATCAATTTTCCAAGTTATTGAAAAGAAGCTAGTGAATTCCTGTTTACTCAAAGTTAAAATTGGCATCCACTCATAAGTTTCTTCATACTGATACGATAAATAAGTGGTTTCCATTTACTTTTGAGTGAAATAAGGAAGATAATTAGCTACTTCCGGTGAAGTAAATGTCATTTCCGGTCTCATATGATAGCTTCTTTCACACAGATTCCAAAATATATAGTTTCTATATACTTTTGCCTGTAAACCAGGCGATAATTGGCCACTTCCGGTTTATCGAAAGTCACTTCTAGTCTATAGTGATAAGTTAATGCATCTAAATTACAAAATATCTGAATTCCAAGTACTTTTCATGAAAAGTACAAAATGGCTACTTTCGGTTTCTCAAGGTCACTTCCGGTTGTCATTTTCAAGGTCATATGTCACCCAACCTTTTGTTACAGGTCATATGGCTTTATAATGAACCAAGCTGAAGTAATTATCAATTAACCTTATAATTAGACATTTCAGGGCACTAACTCCTATAAGATGCCATTAGATTGTATCAGACCAAATGTCACATATCTTCAGTACAATAAAGCAATCATTTTGCACTTGTTCTTTTATACATATCTTTTAAAATGTTGGAGAAAATGCAAAACAAGGAAAAGTCACAATTGATAACTTGACCTTGACCTTTGACCTTGACCTCATTTTCTAAGTTAGCACCTAGGGCCTCAAATAAAAACATTCCAGGGTTATGCGGTTAACGGTTGATGAGTTAATAACACATACCGACAAACTTATTTTGTAAAGGTAGATAACTCATATAAAATTTCATCTAATCGCTTTGATTCAAATTAGCCAAAAATCCTGAGAATGTAACGAACAATTTGTAAGAGAAATTTTGTCGATATCTTTTTGTTATGAAGGAGATGCACACACTTGATAAACAGTGAATAGGGAGATAACTCTTACAAAGAAAATTGTTCGTCTTAGCAGGGTGAAAGTTAAAAGCGCATAAACTATATGATACAATATGAGAAATATCTAAGTGACATATTGGGAAACAAATATTTATCGCAAGAACAAAATTAGGCGAAAAAAAAAAATTAATAATAATAATTAAAACCAAATGATAGCTTATTGTACACTGATTCCAAAAATATATGGTTTCTATACATTTTTTGAAATAAGGAGATAAATTGTTACTTCCGGTTTGAAATATGTCACTTCCGGTTGTATTTGATAGTTTACTTGATACTGTTTCCAAAATATATGGTTCAATATACTTTAACATTAAATAAGTACAAAAATAGCTACTGCCGGTTTACACCAGCTCACTTCCGGTTGGCTTTTCCATGGTCAAGTGGCTTGCAACGTAATGCAAAAAGTCCCATGGCTTTATCATGTATACATATGAGGTAAAAGCAAAGGTCAAAATCTAGAACGTCAATTTTACCTATGACCTTGAGCTCAATTTCAAGGTCATAAACCAAGGGCTTCAAATCAAAAGACTATAGGTCTTAATTATATATGGTTAATGAGTTATATCACAATATGTCTAATTTTTAATATAAGAGGGGAGAAAACTCCAATTTAATGTTAGCGTACCCTTTCAACCAAAATTTATGTGTTACGACATGTCGCAATTTACAATTTAGTAAACATATGTTGTCGATATCTAATACGGTTTTGAAAAAATTGAAAATAAGCCAAAATCAAAATTTAAAATATGACCTTGACCTCTGACCTTGACCTAATTTTCTTATTTTTGGATCAAGGACCTCAAATCAAAAGATCCTAGGTCTCTATCACTTATGGTTTACAAGATAGAAATGCATATCACTTATATCAAATGCATAAGGGAAATAACTCTCATATGGAGTGTTCATACACTTCGGTCAAGATAAGACAAATCATGCAAAGGATATAACGAGCAATTTTATAAAATAAATTTGTCGCTTTCTTTTACGGTTACGGAGGAGATGCAGTCACAAGGAAAACAGTGTTCTGAGAGATAACTCCTACAAAGAAAATTGTTGGGCTTAGAATGGGTGAAAATAAAAGCGCATAAACTGTATGATACTATATAAGAAATATCTAAGCGACATCTTGCGAAACAAAAATTTTACGCGAGAACAAAATTAGGCGGAAGAAAAAAATAATAATAATAAATATAAATCAATTGTTTTAAAACAATTGTTAACGGTCTTTCCTTTCCGAAACATGTTTGATTAACTGATTTTTTATTAGTTGATTGATTGACTGATTGATTGATTGATTGATTGATTAATCACATGGGACCGAGCCACTAGAAAAATGCAAAAAGGAATTGAGAGCCTAGTGGCCGTGTTTAAACACTTGGGACCTAGGCATAAGGAATACGCGAAAAGGATTGAGAGCCTAGTTCCCGTGTTTAAACACTTGGGACCTAGGCTTAAGGAATACGCGAAAAGGAATTGAGAGCCTAGTGGCCGTGTTTAAACACTTGGAACCTAGGCTTAAGGAATACGCGAAAAGGAATTGAGAGCCTAGTGGCCGTGTTTAAACACTTGGGACCTAGGCTTAAGGAATACGCGAAAAGGATTGAGAGCCTAGTGCCCGTGTTTAAACACTTGGGAACTAGGCTTAAGGAATACGCGAAAAGGAATTGATAGCTGTAAAGTTTGAAGCTATAATTAGTTAATTGGTTCATTTTCCATTTCGGTGGCATGGAACCCCCAAAAATGACGCGTAACATTACGACAGAAAATCTCCAGTTAAATCATGTCGCTACTAACATTTTGATCACAATTTTAAAATTTTACCCCGAACTTTTTCTGAGTAAAAGCAGCTTGAAGTGAATGTCAAAATTTAGAACATGACCTTGACCTTTGACCTTGACCTCATTTTCTAAGTTAGGACCCAAGGACCTCAAATAAACCAACTCTAGGTTTATACGGCTTACGGTTTATGAGTTCATATGCATATCGCTTATATCAAACGCATAAGGGAAAAACTCTCATATGGAGTCTCCGGAACGCTTCGGTGAAAACCAAACTCAACATCCTGAAGATATAGCGAGCAATTTGGTAAAATAAATTTGTCGTAATCTTTTACGGTTGCGAAGGAGTAGTGGCCACAAGAAAAACAGTGTTTGGGAGATAACTCTTACAACGTAAAGTATTTGGTTCAATGGTGTCAGTTTTAAAAGCTTATAAACTGTTCGATATCATATGCGTAATATCTAAGCGACATCTTGTGAAATAACAATACTGCGCGTAAACAAAATTTAGGCGGAAGAAAAAAAATAATAATCAGAACAAAACCAATAGGTCTTTCCACGGAAAAGTGGAAAGACCTAATAATCAGAACAATACAATAGGTCTTTCCACAGAAAAGTGGAAAGACCTAATAATCAGAACAAATACAATAGGTATTTCCACAGAAAAGTGGAAAGACCTAATTATTAATTAAAAATAAAAGATCTGACACCCCGCTGTACTAGTCATGCCACGAACAGTTCAATCAAAACCTTGGTAGACCTCCTACGACACCCATTAGTAGTTAAATATTCAACAAATTAATTTATGACCTGCATGTACGTGTCGCTTAGACCCTGCTATGTACCAAATGGTCAATATAAATCATCCGTGTAATTTGCTCCATGGGATGTCTCAAAATTGCAATGGAGGAAATTTCTTGGCATGACTACTTATCTACCTGTAAGAATATTGATGCCACCAATGAATTCCACACGTGAACACATACATGTTCCCTTTTAAGTTAAACTCCTGTGGGTTTGCTATAGATCTTCTATGTGAGTAAAACGGAAATACCATTTAATTAAGTACAGCTCTTTGTAAGAACCAGGCAGAGTGCGATATATGAAGGTTTCAGATTTTATCTAAAATGGGCCAAGTAGAAGCAGTAATAAATACTGCTCAAAAATAATTTTGAGTGGGAAAATATGAGTGGTTGCCATGGTAACGAACACTCTAATTTTTGGTTGTTAAGCGTAATAAAATCTTTCATAAATCAGCTAAATCACCACAATTCAGAGTCTGATTATGAATAGAATCGTGCATTTTCATTAATGTTCATATGTAACATTGATACAACTTAGTTTAAGCTTCATTTTAGTGAAGATTGCATGTCAACCAAATTTGTAATTTTTTGAAAAATTTTGCCAAAATGCATATTTTCAACTTTTCTGAAATTGGGATTTTGCGAAATTATCAAGTTTTCTCTGGTGTTTTTCAGAAAAGTGCAAATGTGTACAGAATAGTTAGCACTGTAGTTATGAAGTTTGGATACTACTTTACCAAATTAAATAGAAAATGCGTGGATTTTCTTTAGTTTTATCACCATAGCAACCGATTTTTCCTTGAAACGGAGTTTTATTTGCAGAATATTGCAGTTTAAGAGCTTAAATGTCCTGAATTGTTTCATAACCGATAAGAAAATAAATAAAAGATAACGCAAACTTTAAATTACTATCGTTAAGTGTTGTTGACTTCAATTGTTACCATGGAAACACATATTATCCATAGCAACATCCACTCAAAACTGCATAAATAGAAATTTATGTAAAAAATACATAAATAGAGGGTGTTTATTTTCAAATTGGAATATGACTTTATTCTTTGCTTGACTCACAGTCTTGTCTGGTTTTTTCTTCTTCAGATGGTTCAATAAATGTAATATATGATGTAACATGGGGTTGGGGGTTTGGAAAAAGGGGTATGTTGATTTTTAAAATGTTTCATACAAGTAGATACTTGAAAAATAATTGCGTTTGGTCGGACTTTGTTTCGAGTTCATCATCTGATAATCCATTTTGAAAGTAAACAGATGATGAACTTCATGGGATTGCAATAGCCGGGCCAACCTGGCTTATGGTAAGGCATGATATATATGGCCCTTAACAATTGTAAGAAAATTCTGAATTTCTTAGGGCACACACCCGTCTGAGATGTTATCCCACCAGCATAAATCACAAAATTGACCTGTAACATAATATTAAGCTTATAAACCAACAATAGAATCATTTGGCCAAACCATTTCTAAACTGAAACTGAAGTGTGATGGACGGACGGATAGACGGACAGACAAATTGAATCAAATTTTAAGTTGGTGGTGACTTAAAAATAATAATAGTCAATTGGTGATCGCTAATATCAGAAGTGCAGTATAATGGAATCCTCTTAATATATAGCTATTAACATATCATTAATAGCTCCTTTGTTGTACTGATATCCCGCAATTGGAATTCAGGATCCCTGAGATAGACAAATAGATACATCTGCTAACTTGAATTGTGCTAATACCGGTAAAATAATTATGCTATTACCGGCAAAATGATCAAATCAAAATTATTGTGCAAAATAATTGTATTAATTATGAATCATTCCTTACTATGCATCGTTCTACATATATCTCATAAGTTCATGATTCCGACAACATTATATCTTGTTTTGTTTGTGTGTGTTTGTTGGGGGCGGGGGGTGGGGTGACAGCTGAAGCACACTTCTTATCCTTCTTCTGAAATCTCCTTCCTCTCCTTTAAGAAAGTAAACATGTAAAAATGTATCATTTCTTTAGGTTGAATCTTCAAAAAAATCGTTTTGCTATTCTCAACGTTTTTTTTAACCTTTACATGAATTACGCCCTATTTTCTGTATCTGTCTCTGTAACCTTTATAAAAGACTGTACCGAGATTTCGAATGAAACCACTAAGCTGAGAATGTCTGCTTGATCACAAGATTAATAACAGTAATAATTTGAAGACAAATTCCACACATGGTCTTATTCAATTAACCGCAACACTAGAAACAGCGCAGTACATACCAATCTTATTTTTCTTTGTAATTATCAATGCTTTCTAGTCCAAACAAGTTGTAATCATTAATGAATACAAGACTTTAGTGTCCAATGTGAAATAAAAGAACAAATATCCAATGTCCCGCGAATTGCACACATTTGATCGATTCAAGGTACAAGGGCAAAAACTAAAATAAACACTTTTATGGCCGCACCGCAACATTAGTCGTCACAAAGTTGGTTTCCATTTTCTAATTTTAGTTTGCCTCAACCAAATCTTATGAAACATGTATACACAATGCTTATTACCACAAAACAGAGTTCAAGTTTGAATTTTGTTGGTGTCACTGTCAACTGTATAATTTGCCTTAAATGGCATGGTTAACTAAAGAAATTTCTCAAAGTGACCATTTGATCTTATGAGAACCTTTCTGGAGTCCTTTTTTCTGTCATACATACCATATTATATTTTTCGACTTTCATGTAGATTTTTTTTATCTTTTCTGTGAGTTTAAAAAAGAAGATGTGGTATAATTGTTAATGAGACAACTCTCTTCAAGAGACCAACATGACACAGAAATTAACAACTATAGGTGATCATACGGCCTTCAACAGTGAGCTTATACTGCAGTCCCACTAGGCCACGATCGCACAACGATCTGTGAAAAAATACAAATTTAGACGATCGTAGTGCAATCGTGTAGATCACAGTAAGGTCGTAATGCGGTCGTGGTGAGGTCTTCAAGATCGTGATGAGCGTGGTCATCTTTGAACATGTTCAAAACAATCGTGGTGCGGTCGTGGCGAAATCAGGTCGTAGTAGAAGCGTAGCGAGAGCGCAGTTAGGTCGTGGTAAGATCGCAAAGGTCGCTGTTACATCGTAGCGAGAGTGTAACGAAAGCGGGACTCTATTCGGAGAGACTGCGCTACGATCTCACAGCGACGTTATACGACCTCACTACGACCAGCACGTTCTCACCGCGACCCATCTACGCTTACACTACGACTATACCACATTTACACCAAGCTGTTCAAGACCATAGTACGATTCTAGCACGTCCATGCTGTCCTCATCACGCTCTTCTTACGACCCGACTACGTTCTTACTACGACCATCATGCTAATTGTCATTTTGACATGAAATATATAAAAGCCCTCCAGCTTTTGTTTGTCTGTATGTAATTTGGACCTCTTGTCTTTTTTCTCCAACGGCTCAACCCTGCTTGACACATCTCTGTCATCCCTGCTTTCGTTCACTAAAACATCGTCATTTGAGCTTGATGGACTAGTAATAGGTTGTATATAATTTGTCACAAATCGTATGAGTTGGTTTACTAGTATATGACAATAAAAGAAACTTGAAAAAAAGAAAAAGATTCAGGTTGCATTGGTCGGTGCGACATCTCTGCTAGATCAGGATTCGTTACTATCAGACCTCCCTCTGCCTCTACACTTACACCTACCACCACGCCCACGCGATCTGGTAGATTTTGGTGGCATGACTGTGTTGTTTCCGAGAAATCTAAGTATTAATCAGAAATATAAGGAATGGAACAGTATTTATACGGAACACGGTGTTGACATTATTGCTGAGAACGTAGTAAGATCGCGGTATGAACGTAGTATAATCGTGGTAAGAACGGGCTAGCTTTAATCGCAGTAGAAGCGTGGTAAGATCGTGTTGCAATCGGATAACTCGTGGTATGGTCGTAGTGAGAACGTGATGAGCGTAGTAAGATCATGATAAACGTAGAGAAAGCGTGGTGAGAACGTGGTATAATCGTAGCGGGATCGTTGTGGAAGCGTAATGAGGACGTAGTATCATCGTGAAATCAATGAAAAATAATATTTTCATGCCGCTCATACCGCGACCTCACCACGATCTGAATTTATTTTAGATCGCGGTGAGCGTGGTGCGATCGTGGTCTAGTGGGACTGGGGCTTAAGCCCATGCCACATAGTCAGCTGTAAAGGTCCAGAAATGACAATGTAAAATAATTCAAACAAGAAAATCTAACGGCCGAACTTTGGTGTACGGTTTATATATATTAACATAACCTCCCTTTAGTTTTTCATGAATTTGTGATATGACATTGAGAAGTTATTGAAATTTATTCTTTGAAAAGCGACGGGCGTAACATGTGCTCATGGCGCAGCTGTTTATTTTATTTTATGGAATAACACCCTTTCAAAGTCTAGGATCAGCCCCCAAAGGTATGAGTACATTTGAACTGTGCAGTAGTTAATGTACACCTTAGCATTGCATTATCCTGAGTAATAACAAAGAGATTTTACCTTTGTTATGTGTAAAGTGTTCTTAAAAGACCATGACTTTATATGTTTTGTTTTGGTCTGTCCGTCCATCTGTCTGCCCTTGTCACTTCAGTTTCAGTTTGGAAATGCTTAAACCAAATGTTTCTATTATTGGTTTGTAAGCTTATATTTATAAGTGAGATTTCAAGTTGAGTCTCTTGCTGTTTGAAATTTGTGAGAATTATTGCGCTAGGAAAATTAGAATTTTTCCAAAATTTCTTAATTTCTTCCCATTTGTAAAGGACATATATTGTCAGAGCAATACTTTCAAAACTTATATGGACCTTGACAAAAGCTAGAATGTGCTATTGCAATCCCCATGAAGTCGATCATCTGTTAGTAACATTTCATGAATAATTATAGATTACCAGATTGAAACCAAATGTTGTAGGAAAAGTAGAATAACAAATATACGGAACACTGAGGACAATTCTAAACAGAAAGTCTCTAAGCAAATGACAAAATCAAAAGCTCAAACACATCAAACGAATGGATAAAACTGTCATATATTACTGACTTGGTACAAGTATTTTCTAATGTGGAAAATGGTAGATGAAAGCTGGTTTTATAGCTAAACCTCTCAATTTTACTTAAAAGGATTTATGAAAGATTCAAACAAAACTACCAAACCTCCACTCCTCCCCAAAATGCCACAGTGTATATATTCAAATTTGTTGAGTCTTCTCAAGGAGCAAAGACAGGACTGAGAGTTAAATAGATTAAAGCATGCAGTAATATTCCATTAGAAAATGAAAATTATTAGCATAATTATATGTATTTGTAAAATTATATTATATATATTTTGATTGGATGTTGTTATGGGTGATATTTGTTACCATGACAACTGTTGTAATAATACTTAACCGTTGTAGTTTAGATTTAGAGAGTATATATGCTTTTATGTATTTTCATAAAGGTTTGGAAACAATTGAGAACATTGAATTCCCTATACTGCAGAATTCAACAAATAAAAACTCTATTTCCAAGGGACAAATACATTAATATGGTGATCA
Organism: Mytilus coruscus; assembly: GCA_017311375.1. Classification (NCBI taxonomy): domain Eukaryota; kingdom Metazoa; phylum Mollusca; class Bivalvia; order Mytilida; family Mytilidae; genus Mytilus; species Mytilus coruscus. Next base: position 41,838,066 of record CM029608.1, read on the forward strand.
AATTCAAGAGAGCCCCACGCAATATTCTATTTATTTTGGTCAAGTAGTATTCAAACTTTATTTACTACAATGCTAGCTATGCTTTACTTATTTGCACTTTTCAATAAAAAAACACATGAGAAAATTTGATAATTTCACAAAACTCCATGATTCAGAAAAAAGAAAATATGTGGTTTTTTTATATTTTAACAAAAATCTAAAAGTCGGTTGAACTGCAATCTTAAGGAAGTTCTCTTCTCAGTTTCAAATTAATTAACTTTTCAAAACACTAGTTAATATCGATAGGGATCAATAAAGGAATCAAAAGAGTCAAAAAAATATACAGGTCAATATGCTTGTTTTCGAGATATTACCCATTGAAATTTTGGCGGGAAAATATTCTCTCTTGACTTTTCATAGCTTTATCATTGACAAGTTTACATTCTCAAAACTATTAAAGAATAATCGAAATTTTATAAGACTTTTACAGATGGCTTATCATTACACGTGTAAACGATTTATTAAAAGAAAATGGGGTCAATGGCCATTTTTAAAGGCATTCAAATGAATAAAACCAGAGGTTTCCGAAAATCTGACAAAATCCCAAAACATGACAAGCTACCTTAACTAAGCTCTGAAGCTAAAACCAAGTTATATCGATGTTATATATGAAATTTCTGAAAAAATTTGATTCTTTATATAATCAGGCTCTCCGATCGAACGTTTTCTTTTCAAGAATCTACATGTATGATATTTAAAAAAATTAGACCACCCCCTTTTTTTCCCCACCTTCCAACCCCAATGTTACATTATGTATTACATTTGTTGAACCTTATGAAAAGAACAGACAAGACTGTGAGTAAGCAAAGCAGTCGTATTCCAATTTTAATATATATACCTTCTATTTATGTATTTTTAACATAAATTTCTATTTATGCAGTTTTGAATGGATGTTGCTATGGATAATATGTTTTCTGTGGTAACTATTGAAGTCAGCAACTCTTAACAATGGTGATTTAGAGTTAGCGTTAGCTTTTATGCATTTTCTTATCGGTTATGAAACAATTCAGGACATTTAAGCTCTTAAACTGCAATATTCTGCAAATAATAAATCTGTTTCAAGGAAAAATCGGTTGCTATGGTGATAAAACTAAAAAAAAGTCCCACACATTTTTCTATTTAATTTGGTAAAGTAGTATCTAAACTTCATAACTACAGTGCTAACTATTCTGTACACATTTGCACTTTTCTGAAAAACACCAGAGAAAATTTGATAATTTCGCAAAACCCCAATTTCAGAAAAGTTGAAAATATGCACTTTTGGCAAAATTTTTCAAAAATTTACAAATTTGGTTGACATGCAATCTTCACTAAAATGAAGCTTAAACCAAGTTGTATCGATGTTACATATGAACATTTAAGAAAAACTCATGATTCTATTCATAATCAGGCTCTGAATTGTGGTGATTTAGCTGATTTTTAAAAAATTTTACCACGCTTTACAACCAAAAAATAGAGTGTTCGTTACCATGGTAACCACTCATATTTTCCCACTCAAAAATTATTTTTTTAGCAGTATTCACTTACTGCTTCTACTAATCCAATTATAGATAAAATCTGAATACCCTCATATATCACATGTATATGGCACTCTGCCTGGTTCTTATAAAGAGCTGTACTTAAATTTAAAAGATCTTCAACACGACACCACTCTTTGACATCATGAATTACCAAAAAAGGGAAAAACACTGCAACACTCAAGGAAGGAAATGGAAACTAGACTCCACTAAAACAACATTTGAACTAAGACGAAGTTCACCTGTTGATTCAGTTAACTTCCTAGATATGCCCCTGTAGATTTTTTCTGGATTCCAAATTCGGTTACTGTACAGTAAATAGTAAATACCTATGTTTTTACGAACTTAATAAGTAGACATTTGATTTTGTTGATTTCTAAAAGTCCAGGGGCTGGTTTTCGAAAGTATCCTAAGATATATCATAAGATACATCTTAGGACAAATTTTATGACCATCTTATGACTATCATATGATATGTCATAGAATGTAAATCATAGCTGTCATAAGTCATACCTATGATGCTCTTATGACAGTCAAAAGTGAAAATATATAAGTATGAAAATAATAACTATAACTATTCTTATCTCATACGAATACTTCATATTTTTCATTATAATGAACACGATGAACATGAAATTATAAACTTTAAACTCTGAGTTGATAATTTGTTTAAATTTAGTTAGAACTTTGCGTTCATGTATTATTATAATGAAGTGTTAACTTATTGGGAATTGTTTAAGATTTAGTACATCGAGTACCCGCTTAAAGAAATGCCCGTGCAAATACTTTAATGAGCTATCATATAATGAAAGATATATTATAAATATTTATTAAAAATAATCATGGCTAAGAAAAGGATTCCAAATTTTACGTCGCAAGAGATTCAAATTTTAAATGACGAAGTGGAGAAGAATAAATCTTTACTATTTAGGAGATTAAACAACACAACAAACAGTGCCAAAAAGAGAGCAAGGGAGGCTGCATGCAAACGGATTTAGTAGGAGGGGCATGGCCTCGCCCCCTATAGAGCTACATATATGGATTATGTATAGACTTCTACCATATGCCACTCCAAACGTTGTCTAGTTTGGGCCCCTTTTTCAAAATCCTGGATCTGCATGTTGCATGTGCAAAAAAAATGCAGTAAATGACACTTATCACCTTAGAAACAAATATGTGATGTCGTAACATTTATGACAATCATAAGACCATCATAAGTAATGTCGCGAGGTGTCTTAAGTGTACGATAAAAGTTATGACATATCATAACTTGAGACCCTTTCGAATATATATCTTACGACTATGACATGTCCTTAAACCATCGTAAGACATGTCTTAGTCATACGATACTTTCGAAAACCAGGCCCCAGGTCTTGCCTTTCAATCTCCTCCTTGCCCCTCATATAAATAATTGTAAATTCATGATATCCTACGTGAACAGATCTACAACATTTTAAAAGTTGTTGATATGTAAATGTGACCTGCAGTCACTTATCATTTTGCCTGATATGACTGTTAATGGTATTTTAAATATTTCCAATAAACAGTAATTTTCAACGTAATACAAAGAGGATAATCGAAAGATAAAAACGGAATATCTGAAACCTTAAGTTAAAATTAAAGGACAAAAATGCATATTATAGGGACTGGCAGAATTTATTATGTTAAGCACCAACTGAGTCACGTGGCATGTAATAACATCGTCGATTTTAATCTCATTTTTTGCCGGAATTAATCTTACCTGTAAATCACAGGCTATTCTATTGATAATCAAGAAACATTGCACTTCAATTCACTGAATTTATAGCAAATTATTTTACCGCATATACATGCTCAATTAAAATGTTTCCTTTTAAGTATTTAGATCTACCTTTTTGGTTGGGACTACATTAACTTGCGTATAAACTATTCGTAGTGCTACGGTTTTGACGTTGGGTGACTGGCAGTAACCCTTCACATAAGCTTTTATCTTCGTGCAGAACATTGTGGATAAAATCTGGTATTGAAGCTAGCTAAACCTCTAACTTGTATGACAGTTGCATAAAATTCCATTATATTGACAACAATGTGTGAACAAAACAAACAGACATGATAGGTAAAAATGTCTAGAATAGGGTACAGCAGTCAACATTGTGTTATAATCTAATCACTATAAAAACAAACAAATATGTCAACAAGGAAAACAAAATGGCATATAGACAAAGCACATAAGCAAAAATGAAAGACAAGAATACAAAAAAATCACCATAACACAAAACACAATGGCGGGATGTATAAGTACCGAGTCACGCCAAAAGGATATTACCAAAAATGGACTAAACAGTAAAGGTTAATAGTTTACAAAGACAAATAGAAAAACAATATAACACGTAATTAAGATGAAAAACAACGTCAGAACCTAGAATCTATACTTCAACACCATCATGTATTATTTGTGAAGTTGATACGGAATATTTATCAACAAGGTCTTTGTATATCTTCCAATGAACTTTTTTAGAAAATGGAAAGACGTTCTTTGACATAACCCTGGTTAATCAACTTTCTGCTTAGACACTGGGAAGATCTGCATATTTTAATTTGATTTACAACATTTCAGAATCGGTAAACAAATGTTTCCTAAAGCATTAAGATTATTTGAAGGAATTCAACATTTCAGAATCGGTAAACAAATGTTTCCTCAAGTATAAAGATTCTTTGACGGAATTCAACATTTCAGAATCGGTAAACAAATGTTTCCTTAAGTATAAAGATGATTTGAAGAAATTCAACAGTATAACCCATGTCAGTTCCTCCAACTAATTTAGCAATAAGTACCGTAAATCGGGATATTTTGATGTTGATGTAAGGAAATGTCTATGTAGGGTTGGCCTTTCTTTCTGGTAGACTAACTTTTCGCGAAATTATTAGATATATAAAGTGTTGCAGAAATTATTGCGTGCATTTATAATTGCGGTTTTTGAAGAATGAACAGAAATGCGATAATTACGATTTTAGGAAAAGCTACATAAAGATAAATGTACCAGATATCAGAATGAGAGTTTTCTTGTTGCGATAATCAGAGAGCCGGTACCTTAATCATACTAATCTTTTAGAAGTAGTAACCTTATTTGTTTTCGGTAATTTCTGTTTGTGTGAATTTCCTGTTTGTTAACATTTATTATTGTTAATTTTTACATGTCTATTTACATGTCATTTTTTATTTGTTAACACTCGTTTACTTTCTAATAGTTTTCAATTTTAAATGCATATATGCAGTGTATAAATACATCTCCCAGTTGATGCAATAAACAAGGTCTTTCCCTGATAGAAGTAAATTGCCTTAAGGAAATGTAATAAACCAACGGTTCTAATGGTAAAGGCGATATCATCACTTTCGAATATCAAGGTCGCAGTTTTCTAATTGTCATAGCCGCAATGCCGTCTTCCATTAATAATTTTCCACATGAACTTAATCAATGTGAATAAGGATCGAGATAATGTCAACTTATGAGGTATAAGCTGCCCCCTTAGCCCAACGCAGTGTACTAATGTAACATTACAGCTGTCAAAACAATTCATGTTTTGAATATAAGCGAGTCATCCATAACGCCAGGTTAACAATGACTTCCCTTAGACAAAAAAATGAAATAGGTATTGTAACAAAGAGCTAATATCTCAAACTCCGTACAGTGATTGTTTCCGCTCCGGAACTCTTTTCCTTTACTCCATCAATTAGTGTAGAGTAGTATGCGGATCGGAGCTGGAACTGCCGGGAGTTTGCTAATATCTAAGACACCAAACTTAACCATCATTGATTTGTTAAAAACGACAAAAGTATCCCTAAACGAAAATATTGAGTTTACGACAATGACTGTATCTTCTTTATGTATAACTCTGATTCCTTGATCTGATTTTACGATACCTTCGGTTCTTTCGATTAAAGCAGCTCTTCGACGTTTAGTTGAGTTTTGGTTTTCAAATATTTTGGCCTCGAGCATCACTTAATTGACATTAATTGTAAAATTGGTACCATGTACGGTGGCGACTACATGACTTAACCAGATTTATTTCTTTGATCTTAGAAGATCCCATATCAAATCATTGGTGTACCCATTTATACTTTTAGTATTTCTCTTTATGTCATAATTTCTTCTGAATGCTATAAATGATGACATGCTCACAACCGACAACAATGTTTCTATCAGTTTGCGTTTCATTAGGATTTGGAATAAGCTATTTGATTGGTGATCTTTCATCGAACTAATAGTTTTGTCGTCCATAGAATGAAATAAAGTGTATTTTGTATTTGCTTAAGATGATTTTAAGTCTTCAAGTTGTTTATTTCATTTTAGTTTAATAAAATAATCTGTCACAGTACAAAAAAAGTTTGGCGAGTTCTAGCAAGAGTAAAAAATAAAATAACAAAAATACCGAACTCCGCGGAAAATTCTAAACGGAAAGTCCCTAAGCAAATGGCAGCATCAAAAGCTCAAACACATCAAACGAATGAATAACAACTGTCATATTCCTGACTAGGTACAGGCATTTTCTTATGTAGAAAATGGTGGATTAAACCTGGTTTTATAGCTAGCTAAACCTCTCACTTGTATGACAGTCGCATACAATTCCATTATATTGACAACGATGTGCGAACAAAACAAACAGACATAATATTTTTAATTTTATATATATAAAACTTACTGGTAGTTTGAAATCAATATAACAAAAATCAAATTGATGATTAAAAGTTGTTTTTGTTATGAGTATTCAGTCAGCTATTTTCATAGATTTTCAAGTTTCAATTGTGCTTGCAACTGTAACTTTTCCTTTAATAGCTATCTTGTTATTTCTTTATCTATTTAACTCAGGTGGTGGTCTGTTGAAACTTGTCTTCTAATTAAAATAAACCTGCGTCTTTTTTCGCAAAAAATCTTAGAATTGATCTGATGTTATACCGAAATATGTATGACAAACGATTATTTTTACTCTTAAAACGTTTATTAAAAAGATCCGCTTGTATCTTTGATGAGTTTTTTTCCAGTCAATTGAACTAGTATAATATTGCACTAGTAAATCTAGTTTCAGCATAGCTTAACAACCTAAATAAATCTACTGTGATCTTATGACCGTGTTGTTGGCAAATCTAATTTGGTCTTACTTCTACGTTTCTTCAGAAACTTGTGTACTTGATTTTTTGTTGCTGTTTATTTTGCTTTGAGTCTGTGATTTTTTTAGTTTTCTTTCTGTCTGACTTAATTGTTTTTTACAATTTTGGAGTTTGGAAATAAGTTTCCTGCTTGCTTCTCTCCATATGTAGTTATTATTTCTCTGTTTCAAATTATTTGTTTCTCTTTATTTTGATTTCACATTTGTATTCCTTTCTGTGTCATATATTTTATTGATATGACACTTTTTTGTTCCTGGAATTTCTAACAAAGCATCAATGTCTATAACCATATTTAAACAATTCTCAATATTTTCACTGTTAAGTTTGTTTTTCTTCAGTTTTTAAAATTTTGTCTTTGATATTCAGTAGTATAGATTTTGCCTTTAGATATAAGCTTTTGTTGGTTGCATTTTCATTACCGGAAAGACTTAATATCCAGTTGCGGACATCCTGGTATGTGTAAACACTATTGGACCTTTATTTAATGGTGTTCAATTCAAGTAATAGTTTATTGATTATAAATGTGTCTTCTACTTTATCTACCACCAGTTTTGTTTTTTTTTTTTTTTTTCATCCAAGGAAACAGTTAAGCCTTGTCCAGCTAAGCAAGGAGCATTCTACATGCTTCCTGAAAAAATTGATAAAAATTTTCAATTGAAATAATTCATGCATATCAAATGTAGCGACTGTCTATGATATGTATGTGTGTTTGTGTGTGCATGAGTGTGTGTATTCTCATGTGCATGTTCCCAAGAGGACAGGCAATGACCACATAAAATATTAAACAATAATAGGTTAAATGATATTATTATACTTCATGTCAAAATGCCAGATTTTGATTGGTTAATACGAGGGAGACAATTTACTCTATCCTATGGTAAATAATCTATTACCCTTCACGGAGGCGCTTGATCAAGTGTGCGCTTTATTAAATACGGATGGTTGTCATGTACAAGACGTCATAGTTTATTAATTTGAATTTGAAATTTAATAGACAGCAATAACAGAACATTCAGTATAATAAATTAAATAACACATATCTTAGAGGGTGATAGAGCCTCAGTTGACAATGTTTTCTCGGGGTAACAATCTGCTCTTTTACCCTCTCAGCTATGTGCTATTTATATACTGTACATCAATAATGAAGCAACCATTTTGCCTTAAACATTTCAATTGAAATATTGTTTTAATATGAAAATAAGAAGATGTAGTATGATTGCCAATGAGACAACTCTCAACAAGAGACCAAATGACATAGAAATTAACAACTATACGTCACCGTACGGCCTGCCTTCAACAATGAGCAAAGCCCATACCGCATAGTCAGCTATAAAAGACCCCGAAATGACTGATGTAAAACAATTCAAACGAGAATACTTAAGCAAGAACCATACAGTGAACATCTATTTTCAAAAATTTAGTTAATATATGTGGATTAGCCTGATTTGTAGAAATACATTTAAGATGATTCAGACTCAAGGTCTTTCTATCCAGGCCATTCTTGTTAATGACAATGGTTTAAAAAATCTTAAAATAAAAAGAACTTTCTCTAAAAGAATGCTTACAAATTATTGGATAATCATACAGCAAAATACATCTTTACATCTTTAAGTATCTCGACTCACTTTACATGGTATATAAAGTTCTAAAACAGAAAAAATATAATTATCATCAATTTTGCAGAAATTGTAGAATATGAAATTTATTTAAAAAAAAAAAACATAACCGAATCTCATGAAAATATACAGCTTCATATGTTTGGTAAGATCTTATCTATATATTAAGAATGTATGATGTGGTTTTGGAAAATGACGCTGTCAAAGAGTCAATTTTACTATACCATGGACTACATGTCATTTTATCGCTTCCAAGCCGCCTTCCGAATTCGGTTCCGTATTTTACATACCTATGTACTATACAGAATTTCATTCTTAACCTGTCCATATGTTTATTGTTATTAAATGGTATTTTGAGATATCCCTTTGGTATATTTTTCATATTTATATGAGCTTTTGCTTTTATGTGCATGTCTTTACAATCCGTAAAAAAATCAGAATACAAATAGATCCGTATTGTTATGGTTTTGGACTTTTTACATTCCAATGATAACAAATCGCTATCGCTAGACAAAAAAGTTCTTGAAAGAATGTCAACCTTTCTTGTCAGCTGAACTGTAAAGTCATTCAAAAAATAATAATCGGGATCATCTTGAAATCATACGAAAGATAATGGTCTTTATCAAGATTTAAGAAGTTTTAAAGAATCGAAAATTAGTAATACGGTTATATCAACGCGGTGCGTATGTATTTTGTTTAAAAAGTTACTGCTGCAGACATAATATAGGTCAAATATCGCAGGGGCTAGTTCAATAAAGAACAAAATGGCGATATTTGCAGAAGTTTTTCTGTCAAAAAGCCTTCATTTCTTTCTGCATTTTTTTAACTTTAAAAAGAATTAAAAGATGCAGAAACTTTATGAAAGGAACAGGCAGTGCTCAATAAATCATACCAAAAGTATTTAAGGAAAGTTTTACCCTTTCTCTGACAACGTGGTCTCGTCCATTTCTGAAACGTATACGATTATTTCATTACTTTTTCGAGTTAACAATTAAACTATTGAACTTGTATTGTTTTGAGAAAAGCATTCCCGTTGTTCAGGTGTTTATTACAAGCCCGTATTTTACGATTACTTGCATCGCTATCTTCAAAATCGGATAAGAAAATTTCTAGAAAATAAATAAAAATTATTTAGATTTCCCATCCACTTTTCAATAACTATTAATTAAATATTATTTTAAAATCAATGTTAACAGTGGATGGCTTGGATAAGGAATAGCATCGAGATACAGCAAATAATGTGTAATCAGGAAGTTGTGAAGGGAGACAATTTCAGTGGGAAAAAGTGCTAAAACAAGTATTGTCAAATCTTGTATTTCTGGTGGCAATAATTCACATATTCATAAAATTACCAAACACAACTTTTAAATGTAGTTGTAATGTTTCAATTGGCAAACATTTATTTATTGATAATCCACCTTAAATAATAAAAAAAAACTTTAAAAAAAAAGATTTCTATCATATTCATTTTGGAATATGATCAAATATGTTAGCCTTTTTAAACATGTCTTTAATAACATTTCAGTACTTATGGAAAGAGTTATCATCTTCCTTTGATATTAAAGGATATACCAATTGTAATTGCAAAATTGTAATTTGATAAATTAAAATAAAAATTAATGAAGAAATTTCAATTTTGTCATTGAAAACCTTCTTAAATATGTGTAAGTAAATTATGAAGCTGTAAAGGATATATAACTAGTTTATAAGTCAAACAACTGAAAGTGAGAAAAAAAGGTATACCTACTGTGCTACATTTAGGGACGGGTGGTAATAGAATCAAATTATTTAAGTTATCTAGGCATTTTAATTTTTAAAGTTTAATTAATAATTAAAATGTCACTTATTTGCATTTCTGATAATGCACATGGCACATGTATAAAAACTCCAGGTCTTTGTCTATTTAATATAATGTAACTAACATGGTAGTTATAAATAAGTCACGAAACTTAAGGTGAATCAATCTTAAATCGGGCGCTAATACCACAGCGCTATAAACAATCCTGGTGAGAACACTGGATTGTATTGCTTTCAGAGTAAAATTGAGAATGGAAATGGGGAATATGTCAAAGAGACAACAACCCGACCAAAGAGCAGATAACAGCCGAAGGCCACCAATGGGTCTTAAAATGATACACCTTGCCTAAGAAAAAGGTCTAGCTAGGTCCTTATAAAAAAATGAGGCTATAATGATGTAAATTACCATATTTACATTACAGCTGCATTTTTTGCATTTGAACCGGTTTAGTTCATTGTTGAGGTCTGGAAAGTGACTCATAACTGTCAACAGCCAAATTATGTAGACTCTGGTGGATAGTTCTCAGACTGTTATCTAATTGGCAATCATGTAACCACATCTCCTTATTTTAGTACGGGTTAATTATTTGAAATAAATGACTCACAAACATTAAATCATTTGAAAAAAATTATTCTGCAATAATTTATGTTGTCATTTAAAGATTTCAGTTTATATATATATATATAATTTTGATGGAAAATTGGAAAAGATATTTAGATGACTGTTTTATTTTATGGAATCACAGCTTAGATATGTTAATGGAATTCAAAGATTTACTTAATGAAATAAACGAGAACATTCAATTTACTATGGAATACAATAGCAACCAATTACCATGGGATACTATGGAGGATACTATGGAGAACAGTATGAACAATTTTATATTGTAATAGACAAAATGTAAATATTCATATTGAATACAAATATTTGGTGCATTTTCAGCCTTATTTTTTCCTATATATATATATAATTCGTCTAAACAACAGCCCAACAATGTTAGATCTGTAAATTTGCGGAAGCAAATTTTATGGTTCTTCCCTGGCCAGGATTCGAACTCATGCTACTGATATATCGTGGCACCAAATCGTTTGCACTATGCCCGACGTGCTAGACCACTCGACCACCTAGGCTCTATTAAATAAAGCTTACGGTGGCCGGGTGTTACCTTTCCTCGTCAGTTTTTATTTAGCGTCGTAACACAGTACATGATATATAAGGCATGAAGATGGAATTGTTACAGATCAGCTGAATTATCTATTGTAAAGGATCTTACAAATTAACAGAAATAACAATGTCACTAAGTCACTTGTAACTTTTAAATAAGGACTATATGGGGTATAAGAGCTTGCTTACTGCAGGCTCTTCATCATCATTTTGTTAAATAATGCTACAAAGAAGGGGATAGTCTGATAATGTATCCTTGAATAAGAATAATGAAATTGCAAGAAACAAATTCACATATTACTTTGAATATTGTAGATCGTTCAGGTAGTCTTGAGCTATTTATTTATACAAAAGAAACAACCAGTAGTCCTTCTTCACTTCACATACATATATAATTGACATAATACCATATATATATATATCTTGACAAACAAATAAACAAAGCCATAGACATTGAAAACAATTCATATCTATTCTATTGTCAGTCAGCCTACCTACCATGAACTGAAAAGTCTCCTAAGATTCAGTAGGTAAATTATGTGAAAATCAAGACTTGCATCAAAAATATCCCAACATTAGAGACAATGGCTTCATTTTTCCTCAGAGCTTTCAGCTCTTTGATTCTATGCTATATAGTTGTGTCACTGTCTAATTGACAGTCGCCGAGTGGTCCAAGTAGTCAAACTACTGTATCACTAGCCTGTTACATTTGTAACACTGAGGATGTGAATTTCGAATTCCACATGTGGCAGGTGCACTCGACTACAATCTTAATTCCATAGGATTGTCATTTTTCCTACTTCTTTCACCAATAAAAACCGACTTCTACAAAATAGCACAATAGTGCTGAAAGAGGCGTTAAACGTAAATCAATCAATTAATCATTGACATAAAACCACACATCTAACAGAATAATTTAAATTTGGATACCTTTGAATGTGGTATTTTTTTGCACTCGCTTTTAATAGTAAATATTTGATATATGTATTGACAAAGATATTTCTAACAGCATACTTACAAATAACTGAAATTCATATAGCAGCAAACTGTTTTTGAATTCCTTGATGTCTTGTCATTTAGCATATGGTATTAGCATATGGTATTAGACCTGAAATAGAAGATACAGATTTATATAGCATATGACTTTAAAGTTGAAACATCCAAAAGCCCACATTTTCTTCTCCAAACATTTTAAAACTGAACTTTTTGAAAAGTATTTTTTCTGTTGCTGAAGGCTTTATGTGTGCTGGATTGCCGTCTAATTGACATAATACCAACAACTCCAGGCAAAATGATAAAAACACTTCTGTAATATTATGCTTAAAATGGAGTATGTTTTGGCTGCTGCTCTTATTTGTAAATTGTTACTGCATCTAGTAACCTATCTTTCCAATGTATACTGTAGTGTTTATTTAATCTTGTTGGAAGCAGGACAAGTCATTTTTTGTTTTGTTTTTAAAGATATCCCTTCAAAATCATTATACCAGATTTTTAATCTTAAGTATTACTAAGATATTTTGAAATGCATTTTCAAATTTTGTGTTGTAAAATAAAATCATGTTGTCTGAGCAAACATTTATTTTAAGTATTTCTCAAAACAAACTTTTCTTCAAGCAAAATGTAATCCAAAACAGTAGAGATATGTGTTATGCAATTAGTATTAGTCTGACATCTACATTTTTTTGCTGTTTGTTTGATAAAAAATTTTGAAAGCATTAAGGGTTGGATTTTAACAAGTCATAAGCCACAGAAATGTCTCTAGTAAATATATTTATTTGGTCATTATGTTGTATTTAGTTTGATACATGTTCTCTTCATGTGAGCATGTACAAATATTTTTTAGCACTTCAATTGGTAGAAATTTATCATAAATTTCATGACAAAAATGATACTTGTGTTTATATCACCAGAAAATTAGAGCACTTCACAACAAAACTATGTCCAAATAAACAAATAAAGCTGTGATAATTTTTATTCTAAAGGTACCATGATCATTAAAATTAAACAAGAAATGCCTTCAAATATTTTTTTTTGAAATCATGTAGTTTTATTTGAAATATATAGCAAACAAGTGAAGGAGACAAATTTTATTCAGGTTATTGCATGATACTGTAGTGTGTTGTAGTATAAGTTGATTTTGATTTTTTGTGTTTTAACGCCACTTTTAAGCACCGCTTTTGGGCTATTTCGTGGCGGTCAGTTTTAATTGGTGGAGGAAGCCGGAGTGCCCGGAGAAAACCACCGACCTTCGATAGGAAAACTGACAATCCTAGTCAATTAAGATTGGAGTCGAGTGCACCCGCACGAGCGGGGTTCGAACTCACAACCTCAGTGTTGACTGGCTAGTGATTACAGTAGTAACTACTTAGACCACTCGGCCACCGAGGCCCCCTTGTAGTATAAGATCGCGATACATTGTGATTCTTGTAACAATAACAATCTTGAAAGAGCCTAAAGTGAAAGTGAATAAATAAATAAAATATAGATTTTCGTGATATAAATAGAAATATTTCGGTACACACCAGTTCAACGGAGGCAATACAACTTGTGTTTCTTTTCAATTAAATATGACACAGATACATTTTTAAAGCGTAGACGTTGTTTTTTTTTCACTTTTCACAATCTAATAAAATATATAACCTGATAACAAATACAGCTTTCTGTGGCGCTGGGCTGCCATACGTTTTACAAATGTTTAAATATTGAATTTAAGTGAAAACAAATCCGGGTTACAAACTATAAAACCGAGGCAAACACATCAACTATAAGAGGAAAACAACGGAACAACAGAAACACAGAACTGAAACAAAAACAAACGCCAACATACATAGAAACGGACTATTTGAAAACAATGATGGTTAATAAATGGAACTATTTATACGCATAGAAAAGTACACACATGAACTCCAAAGGAATGAGAGCAATTTCGTCAAAAGACGAAGTGTATACTATTATGAATGCGGAACCACCTTTCCAATCCAGACTCAGTCCAAAATATCAAGCACCGAAAGGACACAATTGTTATAAAAGAGGGACGAAAGATACCAGAGGGACAGTCAAACTCATAGATCGAAAACAAACTGACAACGCCATGGCCAAAAATAAAACGACAAACAGACAAATAATAGTACAGATGACACAACATAGAAAACCAAAGACTTAGCAACACGAACCCCACCAAAAACTGGGGGTGATCTCAGGTGCTCCGGAAGGGTAAGCAGATCCTGCTCCACATGTGGCACCCGTCGTGTTGCTTATGTTATTAAAAATCCGGTAAATAGTCTTATTCGGTAAGTCACATTCGTGAAAAGGGAGGGTATTGTAGTTACGATATAAGGAACATATCCGATATCATCTGTGAAACGGTTATTCCATAACGGTCAACCAACTCGTGATGGCGTCCGTAACATTTACGAAGGGATGACTTCAACGTCACCATTTGGAACTCTTGCTTTAGTAGCTTCCTTGTGAGCAGCAATCCTCTATCAAGGAAATCATGATAGGAAACACAAGCCCGGGAATATCGTATCAATTGGGAGATATATACTCCATATGCAGGCGCTGCTGGAATGTAAAGTTTTGTTTTAAACCGACCCTCATTGTCAATTTCTAGATGTAAGTCAAGATATGAGGCAGACTTAACTTTATCTGTAGTATCCTTTATTTCTAGTTCGATGGGATAGATTCGTTCAACATAGTCACCAAATTTTGTATTATTTAGTGAGAGAACATCATGTATATAGCGGAACGTAGAGTTAAAGGATATTGCTAACTTCGTATCTTTCTTCCTAAGAAGTTCCTGTATGAAGTAAGCCTCATAATAATAAAGAAACAAGTCGGCAAGAAGAGGGCACAATTGGTTCCCATTGGAATTCCGACAGTCTGTTGAAAAATACGTCCTCCAAACGTAACAAATATGTTGTCAATCAAGAAATCAAGCATCTTGATAATGTCAGTTTCAGAGAATTTTTGTTTGATTCTTTACAAAGTAGGATTTATCCCTCCCCAAGACAAGATACTTGTACCTACGCTCGCCATTCTATTTAATGAAACAAAGTAATACCAACTCTTTCAATTTGTCGTTTAGTTATAACTTAATCACATCTGACAATTTCTCTGGTGTGGTAAAATTTCAGACCCATTAAATGTATCTTTCTTGAAATTAAACATAGACCAATCGTACGGAAAAACAAATTTGCAAAGTCAACCGTAGGCGTTTCGAATACATTCAATCATGTTTAATTACAATCAAAGAAGTTTTTCTGTAAAGGTCGCAACTATATTAATGAATAGGCAATATCATATGGCTTTTTCAATATCACACCTGTATCAACCCGAGACACCAATATAATCACAAGAGCTCTGCTTGAGGGGTTATATTGGTTCAGGGTTGATACGGTGTGTGATATTGAAAAAAGCCATATCATATACACTTTATAATATACATGTTCCTCAAGAACAACTAATCTCTCTTATGTATTTTTCACTAGACATGATGTAATATATATAATGGGTTTGATAAAGCTTTTGTAACCGTGACTGATATCGATTACATGACATCATACAGATAAGGGGTTTGATAAAGCATTTGCAACCGTGACTAATTTAGATATCATCATGGATGGCTGATACAGCACGATTGTCATCAACTGTATTACACATACAATTTACCTGTATTTACTACTAAGTATACATTAAAGTCGAATAAATATGATGATATACATCCTTTAGTTGCTGAATACATTTCCATAAAACTGTCTTCCAATTGTCTTGTTTGGTATGGTATGCAGAAAAAACTTGATTTTTTGAGACAGATCACATTCAATGGCGTTACAAAAGAACTCTGAAAACGTCATTATATGTAAATATGATAAAATGAGATGGCTGGATAAACAAGTACGTGTCTATTCATTGTAAAGAGAGGGCGGAATATACTGGCTGAGCAATGGAAATTGATAAATCAGCGACCTTTAAACCATGGCAAATACGGTTAACTATAAACGACTAAAAAACTAAAAGACACAACAGTAAATAAATATTAAGAACACGTGCTTAACCTGAAACGCGGTGTGCCTCAGGCGATTCGGAATGGTAAGAAGATCCTGAACCACAAGTCTCATTTTGTGATGACATAATCGGAGGGAACTAATATAAGCAGGACCATCAAGCACACAGATATTTCATAACAGTTATACAACTCATAATGGCGTCTGCAAAGCTTTCGAATTGTTCAATAGGTTGCTTCAAAAATAACAACCCTCGAAAAGCTCTTGAATATCATATTAACTTGAAGGTAAATACTCCACATGCAAGTTCTGCTGAAATATGTTGCTATATGGAAATTGAATATTCACAATTGGAAAGCTGAACTAGTGTCTGTTGTAGTAGAGCTTTATTTTCAACTGAGCCTCATTGTCAATTTATAGATGCAAGTTAAGATACGGACAAACTTAACTGTATCTGCTGTATCCTATATTTTAAGTTCGATTAAATAGATGCGTTCATCATAGTCACTAAACTTTGATTTTTTTATTGAGAGGATATCGTCTATATAGTAGAACGTGAAGTTAAAGAATAATGCTATCTTCTCATCAATTTTAAATATTTTGGCCTCGATTATCACTGAAGAGACATTTATTGTCGAAATGCGCAACTGGTGCAGAAAAATTGGTACCGTTAATATTATTCATTCTTCACGACAAGCTCCTGTGTAAAGTCTGCCTAATATGAATCAAGGAACAAGTAGACAAGAAGGAAGCACAGTGTGCTGTCTATTGAAAAACATTTCCTTCAAACGTAACAATTATGTTGTCATCAATATGGAATTGCACAAATCGTAATCCTTCTGACTTGTGTGAGTTGTTCTCGTGTGTCCATGAAATCATCATACTCTTTATGTCAGCCTTTGCTATTTCAACGGACCCCTGACTTTGAGGGTGACGTGGTCTACCATGCACCAATTTAAGCTCTGGCCAAAGAAGTTTAAGTTCTGTAATTACATTAGCCGTAAATTCCTTTCAATTATCACGTTGTAGGATATGTGGAGCTCCCAAAAGTTAAATAAAATGTTAGTGAGTTGTTTGGCCACATCAACTGCTCTTTTTGTTTTTAACGGGCGCAGTACACTGAATTTGGTAAAGTGATCCTGGTAGTGCACGATCCACTTATATCCTCCATCTGGACATGACAGAAAGTCAACAAGGTCTACCTGACAACAAGTTAATTAAAGTCTGTAGAAGTGATAGGACGAACAACTAAGTTTCAGAGCAACGTTTTTTTTTTAAATACACTGTTTTCACATCTGAATTAAAATCCTGATAATTTCTCTGCTGATATTGGCAAATTGTTTTTTTTTTTTTTTAACTCCATATACGTTTTGTGGATGCCTCCATGACCAACTCCAAAATGTGCTGTTCTAATCACAGGGTAGAGTTCATCAACTGTACAGTAATAGACAATTTCGTCTTTGCGAATGAATTTTTCAATTCCTGCTACATTCAAAACATCATACTGCCTTAAGAAATATCTTTGAAATGCTGTCTTTTTGGGACTTAATTTGGATTCCTTTACATTAATAATAGTCTCTCTGTATCTTTCACGTGTGAATACTGAATTTTTAGAAGATTCATTGTAATCCCACAATTTAGGTATTTCATTATGAAATGTCTTTTCAACACTGTTTTCCATCTTTACACTTCAATAATGCCTACTAAACTAAAGAGTTTTGCTCACATATTTGTTAAATAAAAGTACTCGCATGCTGAAAGTTTATACCTTTAGGCTTAGTAATAAATTATTTGTTAAAAGTGAAAATATGTGTTGTGAACATCGCATAGTCTAAAGTAAAATAATGATTTGTACAAGTTATTATCTTTTTCTCAATAAAAATTGTACAAGTAATTACAAAAATAACATGCACACGACATATATATGAATAATTGAGGAAAATTTAAATAGCCGCTTTATGAATACAGGAATGCATGTTTTGGGAAAACCACCATACAACTTTCAAAGGTCATGGTATTATAATTTCGATTTATTTGATGGTGACGCACAGTATAATGTAAATATTTATCAGAAATGATAAGTGATTATTGTGCCTGAAATTTAAGAAGGATTCAATGATTTCATAATTATTTTTTAAGAAACCATTTAATATCAAATATTGAATCAATGCAGTGCAACTAACATCTTGTCTAAGTTCAGTTCAGCCTACGTTACAGTTTAAATGACATATCAAGTTTATGCATGTTTGCATCTGTTTAGCTGTCATAACATTGTTTTAAAAACAAAATATTGCACTGCATTAAATGAAGAAGGAAAAAGGAAAACAAGGTTTTTGAATAGATTTATCCGAACAATTTTGCCAGAGTATTGTTGTCATTAGATAATCAAGTTGCCTTTTAGGTCTCTTTGGTAAATATTTTATTCACAATCCAATGAGACCAGAATATTTCGCGTCGTGGGGAAATAACAGGCTCGAATAAATACTCAGAAATTTCAGATAATGAGAGTAACTATAAATTTATTAAATCAAAGTACTTTGATCTCTAAACCGAGCAAACATGCTACCTTAAATCTTTTACTGACAATTTTCAGTCAGACATTGTTAGACATACATGGGAAAACAATAAATCTTACGGCAACCTTACCCTGAAGAACTGATCAGTTTTAATGTGTTGTCTATGAAATTAGTTTCCATCTATTGGTTTAAGGACAATTGGTATTATAATTAGTAAGAATGTTGCATCGTTCTCTCTTTTGTTACTTAAATGACTGAACACTCATTTGATTACTGACACCACACAGGTAGAGTAAGACAGACACGTTAAGCGTGATTGGTTATGTGCTTTATAACAATCTAGCAGTCTGTGGAAAGATAAATCACCGTACGTTGATATATATTCTGATTCCGGCCAATCAGGTTGTGTTTAAAACTAACTGTTGTTTGCTGTGCACATGGTGCAGGTAAATAGAAAAACACGAAGTTTTAGGTTTAAACCTTACGATTATCTCGATGTGAGCATAAAAAGTAAAATATAAAAAAAATACCGAACTCCTAGAAAAATTCAACACGGAAAGTCCTGTATCAAATGGCAAAATCAAAAGCTCAAACACATCAAACACATCAAACAGACGGAAAACTACTGTCATATTCTTGACTTGGTACATGCTACTATTGGACCACATACCAGACGATGAGAACATCTTAATTATTAATATCCAATTGAATATTTTACACATAATCATCAAAAAGAAAATTCTTAGACATTCTATTGATATGTCCACAAAAACTGATTCTTTACAAATAATGAATAACTGGCAACAATTGCCTGTTTCACCAGACATTCCAATCAGTGCTCCGCAACGGAATAACACCCAATTGGTAACATAAAAAATTAGATGTCCATTCCTCATTCTGAAGATCAAAGACTACCAAAATATGTCAACAGTTATTTGAGACGCACTGTTTCGTTCATATAATTTGTGATGGTGCCAGTACAAACCTTTGTCGGGAACCTGCTTGGGTAGATGTTATGAAGGGGAATTTTTCTGTTCTGAAGTTACGCACTTCTAGGATAGATTAACGTCATATGATGAATCAAAGGATAGCTGACTGATCAGGAAATTGAAATTACAAAAACTCATCAAAGATACCTTATACTTAAGTTCCTCGAACGAGAGTTCCCGCCAAACATGCATATCAGTGGTGCTTCGAAAAAGAATTTTAAAGGCTACATCTATACGAAGTTGAACAGCATTGAAGGCAACTAATACAAAAAGTTTTACAAGATCTAGTCAAAGCTTATGATTCTTGGGGGTAGGAAACATTAGAGTTTGAACGAATCAACATCTGTAGTTATTCAATGTAACTTTATTGAAAATGAGGTCGTCTAGTTGTGTCTGTGTTGAAATATTCTGATATGACATATAGCTTATACTTGGGCGGGAAAATTACTTTTCCATCCAGCTGAAGCTTCCGACATATTTAGAAATATCTGATTACAATACAGAAATCAATGTTCACCAGTTCTTTTGTAATTTTTTTTTTTATTATTTGGGTTGATGGCACATGTGTATCTGGTCCACAAAGTGTTGTTTTATGTTCAAATGTTACACTGCTGTTTGTGTCTGTTTATCTTTTAAATATAATATTCTTTGTATATCCTACTAGTATCATAGGATTAACTGCTGTTTTCCGCACGGCCTCTATTATAGGATCTACCTATGGTTTTTGTTGTGAAATTGTCTTCGTCCTGAACAAGCACGAAACATTTGCCACTAGACGTTAAGTAACCACCAATCAATCAATCAATTACAAAATTACTTTTTTGCCTGTTATAACGCTGTTTTAACTTGCGTTATCATGAAAATCTTTAGAACTGTCAAAGTTCTCCAATCAGTAGAACGATTTTCTTAATGTATTGACCTTTCATCTTCGTTGTACAAACAGATTTTTTACATTAATAAAAAACAAGCATTTTTATTCAATGACGTACCGGAACATTTTAAACTCTATGTTGAAGCCGTCCCTCCCTTAATTTTCAATTGATTTTTCTCACTTCCCTTCTGAACAAATGTATTCGTTCCTTTAGAAAAAGTGGAATTTAAAGTCATATGAAACTTCAAACTTAAAAAAAAAAGTTTGAATATGTTATACATACTAGAATGACTAAAACATGTGTACTGAATCTTCATAAATGTACTGTTATTGAAATATTGTGTTCCCGTACACTAATTCGCCGATATTTTCCCGTATGCATTGACCTTAACTACGAGACCTCTCGTTAGAACCTCGGCCACCGCACAGCGCAAGTGCGAGAGGATAACCGAGATGAAAGAATGTAAACAAACGTACACTAGAAGGTAAATAGTAATAACTGATTCTGAAAGAACAAATTCAATACACCAAATCATTTAACAACTGTTTAGAAAAAGTTTAATTCACAAATGAGAACGCATGGAAAATATAACAAAAAATATAATGGATCTGCCATCAATTATCACGTGCTCTTCGTGCTCTGTGTTGATTGTTTATCAATGTCACGATCCGGTAAACTTCGGCAACAAACTTGAAAGTTAATAAGCTTGCGATCAGCAATCACTGAATGCAATATTATTTGTCGATACTACGTTATAGGTTCGTAATAGATATTTAAAAAAAAACGTGCATACATGACTTAGTTTAGTATATATGCATGCATTGGTTCAATAATTTCGATAACATTGAAATTACAAGAAACTCGTTTCATATGACTTTAAACAGTTTATCTAGCACCCTTCCCCAAAAAAAAAAAAAACTATGAATTGGTCTGTGCCTAACTGATAGAGAGGTTCAGAGAGAAAATTTTCATTAAAATCTATGTGATGTAAATAAATTACGTATACATTTTGTTTACTAGACTAGTTAGTCCCCATTCGATATCACAAACTAGTCAAAACATTTACTAAATTTTATCATCGGTACAAGGACATCATTCGTAAATATAGCTCAACATGCAGACTTATACGTTCAGGTATTTCACATCAATCTTTTATGGTAATATTCTTTATAAAGCACTAAAATGTCAGTATTTACCTCAGAAGCTAACAAAACCTTTAAATAGACTTATTAAGAAGGGATATAGTTACGATACTGTTGTCAGGTCATTAAATATTGCATATTTTGGCTTTAATATTGATTCACTTATAGGGTCTTTGCATCGGAACTAAACACATTTATTTAAAACCAGTTGTTGGCATGACACGGGTTATGCTCTTCTCATATATTTATGATGGTATGATACTAAACCCTAACGGGAGGATTGTGCCTGATATTCATATGATGAAGACATAATCTTTCAATCAGTTTAATTGAGGTCTGGAGCTGGCATGTCAGTTAACTGCTAGTAGTCTGTTGTTATTTATGTATTATTGTCATTTTGTTTATTTTCTTTTGTTACATCTTCTGACATCGGACTCGGACTTCTCTTTAACTGACTTTTAATGTGCGTATTGTTATGCGTTTACTTTTCTACATTGGCTAGAGGTATAGGGGAGGTTGAGATCTCATAAACATGTTTAACCCGCCGCATTTTGCGCCTGTCCCAAGTCAGGAGCCTCTGGCCTTTGTTAGTCTTGTATTATTTTACTTTTAGTTTCTTGTGTATAATTTGGAGTTGAGTATGACGTCCATTATCACTGAACTAGTATATATATTTGTTTAGGGGCCAGCTTAAGGACGCCTCCGGGTGCGGAATTTCTCGCTGCATTGAAGACCTATTGGTGACCTTCTGTTGTTGTCTGTTCTGTGGTCGGGTTGTTGTCTCTTTGACACATTCCCCATTTCCATTCTCAATTTTAAGTGTAAACTATTATCATGTGCTGGTAATTAATACCGATGCACAGATGAGAATAATTTAATGTGAAACAAGTGTTCATTACATGAGATTAATTGTAAACAATATAAATGAGAAGATGTGGTATGAGTGCCAATGAGACAACTATCCATCCAAGTCACAATGTGTAAAAAGTAAACAATTATAGGTCAAAGTACGGCCTTCAACATGGAGCCTTGGCTCACACCGAACAGCAAGCTATAAAGGACCCCAAAAGACTAGTGTAAAACAATTCAAACAGGAAAGCCAACGGTCTAATCTAAATAAAAAAACGAGAAACGAGAAACACTTATGAACCACACAAACAAACGACAACCACTGAACAACAGGCTCCTGACTTAGGACATGTGCATAAAAATGCAGCGGGTTTAAACGTTTTCAAGTTTAAACAAGTTCACAGTAGGCGATGTTTGGTGTGAACACAGCCTTATTGCTGGGATTTTTTTCTTACCCTATGTTGTCACCTAATTAACTTTGTTTGTGTCTTTGAGTTGCTTATTCATTGACCACTCAGTTTAATCATGTATATTTGCGATTTTTTTAATTTTAATTTATAAGAAACATAAATTACATTGAAATACATTTAAACTCATCATGCGTGGCATCAACGACTGTCTATTGATGAAGTTATCTACAAAAAGACAAAATAGTCGTAACTGAAAAAAAGTAAATAACTTATCTTTCATTATCCATAATAAAACAAAATATATATAAATAACTACACATTTATTATGGTTATGGGAGTTTGCACCTTTAAATACAATTTATTGCAAAAATATTTTATTTTAACTTTTTACCTGATTTTTTTTTTAAATCAATGTAACAGTAAACGCATTTGAAGGATACACAGATGGATATCAAGTTGAAATTAGATTAAACAATAAAAATGGTACTCCTTGTGTTAGAGGTAAACACGACTAATTTGGCGTTTCTGGATTGTTGACGTGACTACACTTAATTGTGTGGTCAAAAACGTAATACACGATGTTGTGTATGCTACATACTTATTTCTATGCAGATTATAGTATGGAGCTTAATGATGTTATGCATCTTTTTCATTAAAACAAAAAAGTCACAAGAAAACTGATTCGGTAGGTGCAACTAATTTTAGATCTTGAAGATACATATTCATAAAGGATATTTAAAAAAGTTCCACGTAATAAGTAACAGATTAATCATTGGTATAAATGCATGTATCATCTCATAATTAGAGCCCCGCATCGAAAATACGGGAACCTTATAGTTTTCACTTTGTCCGTCTGTCTGTCTGTCCGACTGTCCAACAACAACTTTTGTAAGCGCAAAACTCAAAACGTATATGTAGGAGGCCAATAAAATTGTGCACAGTTGTTGTGCATAATATGTAGATGTGCATATCATATTTTGGGGAAATTTGGCTCTTTAATTTGGGAAAATATAGTTTTTGTTAAAAAGTCACAAATTTTAAGAAGTGTCTTATGTAAACTCAATAACTCAAAAAGTTCAGGTAGGAAGCCAGTGAAATTTTGCACAGCTGCTGTGCATAATATATAGATGTGCATATGTTATTTGGTGAAATTCGGTTTGTTATTTGGGAAAACATTTCGTTAAAAAAAGTTTTGAAAAATGTCTACTTATAATAGGATTATAATAAAAACTGATATATAGCTGTGTTAAGTTATTCAAAGTGACTGACAGATTTTAAAAAATATTTGTAAATACTTACTTTGGTGAAAAATCACACATGTTGAGAAGCATTTTCTTGTAATAGGATGTCATCAAAAATAGATATATAATATATGCATACCAAATTGTTTCCTCAAGACAAAATTGTGTTAAAACTTAGTTTTCCTAAAACATGTTAAATTCTGAGAATCTTTTTTCTTGCTTAGATTTAGATAAAAAAGTATCATTTGCTTTCACAAAATTATTCTCTTTGTCAACGTTATTGGTTGCCCACCTTTCACGAAAATGCCTACCAAAATACACGTCATAGTGTTTGGATTTTAACAAAACATATATTAATTGAATACACATCCTGAATCAATTGCTGGTGTAAAATTTATGAAAATTCACAATATTTGAACAAGTGCTATATATGCATCAGTCTCTTTATCTCAAATAAAAATGTGCAAGCGGGGCCCTTGCTGACATGTTAGTTTTCTTTGGTTGTTAAACCCGTATGATTTATCATGATTTTGTTTGCATATTATGATTTCATATTTGTGATCATATCTAATTTTTATTATCCTGGATATTAATTTTATCATGAAAAATGTCAAACGGAAAACTTTTAATGAAACGACAAATGATGAATTGATTAAGAAGAAATAATTGAAACCAGAAACCAAAAACCTGTTTACAAATTCAGACAGTTCTATATTATGATCATAACACAAACAGATGACGTATATGGTAAAATGTGAAAATGTAATAACATGAAATATGAATTGAATCCTTACCCAATTTCACAAATTGGGAATTTAAGGTCAGTACACCTTTCATCATCCCATTAAAAATGGAAAAGTTGTAATAATGAAGCAAAGTCAACTACAGATCCACTACCTCCAAAGAAATCGATATTATCTGGTTGCATCGGTGTACCTTGATACCAGTCATTGTATCTCAAAGGTTGACTAGACTGCCACTCGAACATGCCTTCATTTGTAAGGTTCGTAAGATCTATCCACAAGCTCTCTCCTTAAGAAAAACAAATTTTTTATCTGATGTGAAACATGTGAAAAGGAAGATAAAAACATATATTCGCACATTGCTTACTATAAGAGAGGCGAAAGATACCAGAGGTATATTGAAACTCATTAGTCGAAAAAAAAATGACAATGCTATGGGAAAATGACATGCAAAATTCCCTTATTCAGCATACAAATAAACAAAGTCCTTATTTGTCCTTGTATATTAATAACCTTTCCTGTTTTGTCCATTTTTGGTAATGTCCTTTTGGCGTGGCTCGGTATCTATACATCCCACTGGTGTGTTATTGTGCTATGGGATTTTTTTTGGTAACCTTGTCTTTCTTATTTGCTTTTTTTGTGATTTGTCTATAGAGTGTCTACATGCCATTTTGTTTTTCTCTGTTCACATAGTTGTCTTTTTTAATAGTGATTAAGATAATTACACAATGTTGACTGCTGTACCCCAATTTCTGATATTTTTACATATTATGTCTGTTTGTTTTGCTTACACATTGTTGTCAATATAATTGAATTCTATACGACTGTCATACAAGTGAGAGGTTTAGCTAGCTATAAAATCGGGTTTGATACACCATTTGTACAAAAGAAAATGCCTGTACCAAGTCAGGAATATGACAGTTGTTTTTCATTCGTTTGATGTGTTAGAGCTTTTGATTTTGTCATTTGATAACGGACCTTCCGTTTTAAATTGTCCTTGGAGATCGATATTTTTGTTATTTTACCTTTTCCTTACATGTTCTAAACGTGGTATTAATGGATCCAAGTTACTAATTCTTACCTCTAGGTTGCATTTCTGTAATATTGACAATGCAATTTCCCATAGGAACTCCTTTTACGGCTAAAACTGTACCACTTTTACTATGAAGTTTTGAAAAAAGTCATATCCTAGAATGGAAAGTTCATATGCACTACTATTTTTTTTAAAGGTCAAAATATAGGGCTGTGCGGCATATTTTCAACGTTTATATGCCCCGAACTTCTAAGAGTTTAAACTAACACTAAATTCCTTAACTACCCCTACCTTAACTGTAGGATTACCACAGATTTCAATATGAACAATATGCATATGTATATTTATATATTTACTGGTTCCCAAGTTATGTCTCTATGAGATGAAACATAGAGATCATAACTGGGAACCAATATGTAAACAAAATTAATTATCTATGAATATTCTATATCTCCCTAAAAGAGGCGTGGTTTGAGAAACAGCTGTATTTACACAGTGCAACCTATACAGACATTAATTCAAATAGAAAACTCTCTAAAAACACTTTTTCTCACATTAATACTTATTTATCAGAATTATAGCCTTAAAGAAATCACTGCATATACTCTAAGTTTCTTTTACTGGAGATTTTATACCCCCTCCCCTGTTTCAGTTTTTTAAAGAATTTGAAAACAATACTTTAATTATTGCCAGCTTACCCTATTTGCATGTTTTCTGACATGAAATGCCTAGAACCTGTTTAAAACTGTTCTGATAACAAACTGAAAGCATTTCAGAATACTGTAAATGTAATGTTTAGCAGTCAATCATTCCAACATTCAAGATTATATAAAGTATCCAATCCTGCCTCTGTCTCCAGTCCACATCTTACTGTATGCCTATTTGTCAATGAAAGTTCACAATTTCTGCCTCAAATGGTCAGTTTAGAATTTTTGTCACAACAGTATCATCTCTAACCATATATCTGACACTATTTAGCTAATATATGAACTAGAAGTGTTAAAACAAAGCCATATTTGCAATAGTTGTATGTATGCAGATACCAGTCTGATGTACAAATTCACTTAAAATTTTATAGAAATGACTGCTAACATCTGATTTTTGCATAACTTCCAAGCACAGTTATTGTCTTCTATATAAAGACCTTTAAAATCATAAAATCATAGCATTTACAAGTTATATTATTTGTTTTATGACCCAGGGGGTAGGCAATTTTCTCTGTTTTTTGCCCCTTGGGCCTCAAATTTCCTAAATTATTCTGCTGTTTCTAGCAATATGGAATATTTAGTACATATTCAGGATAGGACACACTATTGTAGGTTTTGTTGAGATTTTTTTGTATTTCTAGCTTGTATTTTTTATGTCGCGGTGACAAAAAAGCAGATTTAGGTGTTACGGCTTAGTACTTTTGGGTTATCGACAGGACAAAAACACCCCAATAATATTCAGGAAGGATCTATGAAATTTCAATGACTGCGAAGAGTAAATATAAGCACTTCTAAACAATTTAACTTACAAATATGCATATATTATGAATTTATTTTGCTTTCAAGGCTTTAAGTAAACTATGCTTACTGTAAACTGTGAATTTATGCTGAGTCATCATAGTTAAGGCCCAGGATTTTCTCAATCTTCATGAAATATTTATAAAACTTCATATTTGAATTGATTTCATTAAAATCTGTGAGATAAACCAAATTTGGTTAAATTCTGTATGTTTTCTTTTTTCACCCAATATAGGTTGCATTTCTGTAAATATTGACAATGCAATTTCCCATAGGAACTCCTTTTACGGCTAAAACTGTACTACTTTTACTATGAAGTTTTGAAAAAAATCATATCCTAAAATGGAAAGTTCATATGCACTACTATTTTTAAAGGTCAAAATATAGGGCTGTGCGGCATATTTTCAACGTTTATATGCCCCGAACTTCTAAGAGTTTAAACTAACACTAAATTTCTTAACTACCCCTACCTTAACTGTAGGATTACCACAGATTTCAATATGAACAATATGCATATGTATATTTACTGGTAACATTCCCAAGTTATGTCTCTATGAGATGAAACATAGAGATCATAACTGGGAACCAGTATGTAAACAAAATTAATTATCTATGAATATTCTATATCTCCCCAAAAGAGGCGTGGTTTGAGAAACAGCTGTATTTACACAATGCAACCTCTATTAGATATCAATGTAACTATACGTTTCAAAAAATCGTTTTCTTCTTCAGTTTCAATAGATGTAAGTTCGCCATCTAAATCTTCACAGTAAGTCTAAAAGTATAACATATTAGGTCAACAGATACACACTAATCCCAAACCAACAATATTCTGTGCATATTCATCAAATGTGATATTATAACACGTGGACAAGTCATCGATAAAGTGTTGTAGATATTTTTCATTTTGCACCACTGCAACATGTCGGTATATTTTTTGTTACCTTTTTTTTGCTTATAATTTCAAAATCAAAAATATTCAACTTTTGTGAAACCAGATTGAAATTGGGGCAGATAAGCTGAAGTTAAATATTGAAATCTATATCTACATTTAGATGATTATAAAGCAACCATTTGGGGACTAAACGAAATTAAAGTCAGGATTTCCATTTCCTTCGCAGCTGACTTTAAGCAGCTATTGTACTTTTAAGAGTTAATAATCAATGTGTGGTAGTTTTAAGTAATGTGCAATACTCAATAGTATAAGAGCAATTTTATTCATAACCATATATACATAAATCATCTTCAAATTAAAAACAAGCTACTCGACCCTTACATTAATTTCGGTGATATTGTTCTCTTTTTTATCGTACGTCAGATCATCGTTAACTGAATAATTTCGTTTTAGTGATTTTCAAGAAATACAATTGAAATTTAAAACCAATTGTTCTCTGAACAATTGAAGGTCTTTCCACATCAATATTCTAAATAATTGACACGAAGCTACTTCCAGTTTACTCAAAGTTACTTTTGGCGTCCAATCATATGTTTCTTCATACTGATTCAATAAATATATGGTTTCTATATACTTTTGTCTGAAATAAGGGAGATAGTTGTCAACTTCCGGTTTAGAAAATGTCACTGCCGATCTCATGTGATAGCTGTATTCACACTGATTCCAAAAATATAAAGTTTGTATATACTTTTGCCTGTAAAAAGTAAGATAATTTCCCACTTCCAGTTTAGAAAATGTCACTTCCGGTCTCATATGATAGCTTTATTTACACTGATTCCAAAAATATATAATTGTACTTATGCCTGTAATAAGGTAGACAATTTGCTACTTCCGGTTGATAGAATGTCACTTCCGGTCTATAATGATAGGTTTATGTATGCCCATTTAAAAAAAATATATATGGTTTCTAGGCACTTTTTCATGAAATAAGTGCAAAAATGAATACTTCTGGTTCACTCAAGGTCACTTTCGGTTGACATTGTTCAAGGTCATATGTCACCCAACATTTTGCAAAAAACCTTATGGCTTTATCATGTACCAATCTGAACCAATAATCAATTTACCTTAAAATAAAACATTTCAAGGGCAATAACTCCTATAAGATGTCATTGAATTGTTTCAGACCAATTAATATCATATCTTCATCACAATAAAACAAACAGTTTGCACTAGTTCTTTTATATATAACTTTTAAAATGTCAGAGAAATGCAAAAACAAGCAAAAGTCAAAATTTAGAACATCATATTGACCTAATTTTGTAAGTAAGGACCCAAGGACCTCAAATATAAAGACTTGGTTTATTACAAAAACATAACGACAAATTCATTTGGCAAAGGTAGATAACTCCAACAAGATTTCACTGGATCGCTTCGATCCAAATTTGCCAAAAAATTTTGAGGATGTAACAAACAAATGTGAAAAAGAATTTTGTCGTTATCTTTTTTGGTTATGGAGGAGATACACTAACAAGAAAAACAGTGTTGGGGAGATAACTCTTACAATGAAAAGTCTTCGGCTAAAACGAGTGAGTTTCAAAAGCGCAATAACTGTTCGATATAATATCCAAAATATCTAAGCGACATCTTGCCAAACAACTTTATACCTCAAGAAAAGGATATGACGGAAGAAGAAAAAAATAATAATTATAATTGAAAAACAATTTTTCAGAGAACAATTGAAGGTCTTTTCAGCTCAACTTCGATAACAAAGAATTAAATCAGTGTTAGAAGATGTCACTGCTGGTTCGTATGATTTGTAACTTCAAACTGATTCTAGAAATATAAGATTTTCTAGGTACTTTTCCATTAAATAAAATAATGTCAATTCCGGTTGACCTTTTTAAAGGTCATATGTCTACCAACTTAATGCAAAAGACCTAATGGTTTTATAATAAACCAGTAGGAATTTTTAGCAAGGTCAAAATCTAGAGCGTCAAATTGACCTTTGACCTTGACTCAATTTCAAGGTCATAGATCAGTGATCTCAAATCGAAAGATCCCAGGTCATTTTCTTCTATGGTTGAGGAGTTTTACTGATTTCAAATATATAAGGGGAGAAAACTCCTATAAAGGGTCACCAAAATTATTCAACTTATCACCTATGTTAAATTTTTAAAGGGAAATAACTTCCATAAGATGGCATTGGATCACTTCGGTCAAACTTAACCAAATCATTCTTAAGTGTAAACTAAGAAAAACTTTGTTTATATCTTTTACGGTTTCAGAGAAATAAAGATAACAAGAAAAAGGGGATGCTGGGAGATAACTCCTATAAGGATAAGTGATCGGATTCCCAGGGTGAATGTGGAAACCCTCATCACTTTACGACATCATTGGCCACAAATCCTTTCAGTATGTCGTGAATAAAAAAAAACATCTCAGACGTCAGAAGCAAAAATAAAAAAAAAATATAAACCAATTGTTCAGAGAACAATTGAAGGTCTTTCCACCTCAAATTTCGCTAATAAAGGATTAGATTTAAAAACGTTAGAAGATGTCACTTCGCGTTCATATGATTGATGACTTCAACTTTTTTCATTAAATTAGTGTGAAAATGACAACTTTCGGTTTAAATAATGTCACTTCCGGTTGACTTTTATGAAGGTTATATGTCTACCAACCTTATGCAAAAGACCTAATGTTTTAAAAATGAATCAGTGTGAATTTTTAATAAAGGTCAAAATCTAGAACATCTTATTGAACTTTGACCTTGAGCTCAATTTCAAGGTCATAGGTCAGTGATCTCATATCAAAAGTTCAAGATCATTCACTTGTATGGTTGAAGAGTTTTATTGATTTCAAATATATAAAGGGAGAAAACTCCTATAAAGGGTCACCGTATCACTTCGATTCAATTGCGTCGAAGTTACTCCATGTCGTAAACAATTATTCGGCAAAAGCATCTTATCTTTAACTATAACAGTTTCTTTTGAATAAAGATAACAAGCAAAATTCAAAATTAATAAAATGACCTTGACTTTTGACCTTGACCTTAATTTCCTCCAAATAGACCAAGGACTTCATATCAAAATACGTTAGGTCTCTATGACTTATGGTATTTTAATTTATTCAACATATCACAAATGTTTAATTTGAAAAGGGGAGTAACTCCCATAAGATATCATTGGATTACTTCGGTTAAACTTAACCAAAACATCCTTCAGTGTAGACAAACAAATTGGAAAATCATTTTTGTCGATATCATTTACAGTTAAAGAGAAATAAAGATAACAAGAAAAAGGGGTCGCGGGGAGATAACTCCCAAAAGAAAAAGTGTTTGGTCGCGCGGGGAAATTGGTGAATTTGTAATCACTGTACAATTCATGGGCCAAAAATTGTTTCGATATGTCAAGTAACAAAAAACATCTCAGACGGCAGAAGAAAAAAAATAATCAGAACAAAAGCAAAAGGTCTTTCCACCGAAAAGTGGAAAGACCTAAACAAAACAATAATCGGAACAGAAGCAAAAGGTCTTTCCACGAAAAGTGGAAAGACCTAATAATCAGAGCAAAAACAAAAGGTCTTTCCACCGAAAAGTGAAAAGACCTAATAATCAGAAAAAAATCAATAGGTCTTTCCACGGAAAAGTGGAAAGACATAATAAATGTATTTTCTTTTTACTACATTATTACAGCGCAAGATAATGAAGAATTTAAGCATTTTATTTTTGTCTAGTGTAGGATCTATTGAAGAGGGGACAAGACGATATAACATTTGTCCCTCATTTTTACTGTTCAGAAGTATTTTCTCAATTTAAACAAAACTGTTTTGATATCATTAATGTTGAAAATTTTGCTGCAAAAGATGCGTATTTTGACATTTAATGAATGTTCAGTAACACTTGAGGTCAAAATCGTTGAAAATCCCAAACCTAAGCAGCTGGTTTAACTTTTTTTCAAGTTTTAAGTCTTTGTTATTGGTTGGATTAAGGCCTTTTAAAAATTGCATTTTTGCAAATAAAATTTGATTTAATGTCTTCTTGCTTTGTATGATATTTGCTAGGTTGTATTGATTTTATTGACATGGATATCACAAAGCATAAAACGCTAAACATGTTGGATCAAAAGCTGGACGGCTGGATATTTCTACTGTTTTTCCATAATGAAATGTTCATTCAGTAATTATTATATGAATTCATTTTATGGCATATGCTATCAGCTGACGTTAGAGGAGATGATTAGGTAGCGACGCAATTCTAAGGAGTTTAGCTGCCGAAATGAGTGGGAAAGGTGCGGGTTTTATTTAGCTGAGGAAATGAGTGGAAAAGGTACGGATTTTAGCTGACGAAATGTGGGAAAGGTACGGGTTTTAGCTGACGAAATGAGTGGGAAAGGTTAACCGTAAAATCCAAAGTTGACATTTTTAAATAAAGAGTGAGTCACATTATTTACTATAAATTAAGTTAATAAATGCTCGATTAATACAATGGACTCGGAAAAAAAACCCAATTATTTCCTAAAAAAAACATTTTAATGAGATCTTGAAGATTTTGAAGGCTACAGGTAAAGGAATAACATTCAGTTGCAAACGTTTCATTCGTATGATGTCATATTTTGTTAATGCGTCAAGATCATTCATAAATTTTCGCAAAATTTATTGAATCCCATTCAAGTATTTGTAGATATGCAAATCATATAAGAATTATCAAATAATTATCATATAAATAGATTGATATTTCGGACGACTATGAACTTACCGGTGTACAATAGCGTCATATTATTTTTTGTTTAAGGTTATGCATAATATAAACCGAACATCGTTCGATGAAATTATGTAACCTTTAATTTCATGCTAATCTATTTATGCTATTAAAACCATAAGATGAGATTGAACTTTTAATTATGTAATTGAAAACATATTGCAATACAAACAAGGGGAGAAATTTACAGGAACAGACATCCTTAAATAAGCATGAAACAAAGAATTATTTACCACGTTTGTTTTGGAAAAGAAGTTAGTTTAAATTGGGATTGGTTTTATAAATTTGTAGAAGTTTTGACATTTAACATGTCTTAAAATTATCTATGACTGATATCTTTTGCAATAAATAGCAAATCTATTTTTACATTAAAACTATGATCAATATACATTTGTATTTGGCGAAAGAAATGCATTTCTGCTGTATTTTTCAACATTAGAATATTTTCATATTACATTCCAGACCTTTACTAAGCAGTGTTACAAATTTTTTTATGAATCGGCTTTCATTTTCATTGTTTTAATAAAGCCATTAAAATCATTTGCTTACTTTAGAGAAATCTCAAATACTGCTAATCGTCTGCTCATACTTTGCTGGAAAATCACTTTCCAATGTTCGGGAAAATTTGACGACGTCACCCTATTACAATCTTAATGTAGAGCAAAAATAACCAACACTTATAGAAAAAAGTTGTCTTCTGCATCATTAAGAAATTACATACTATTCATTGAGTAGGTCGTTTTGCGCACTTATACAATTTTAAGATTTGATGCCCTGAGATGATATTTTATTTTTACGACGTTAACAAAACGAAACTGGTATCAACCGAACATTGAACTTCAATATTGCATGAACAAGCATCTGTTAAGAAACTATATCGACTCCTTTAATAGGTTCATAAAAATGATTCACACTCACCTAATATATTTAACAAAATATAAATTTACTCACAATTTTTACAAGTACGATACATTTAATGAAGTTTTTTCCATTATCAGAAAATCTTTGGACGCAGATGGCCGATTTAAAAATACAACAATGAGATTAACTTGCAATACACTATAATTTTTTTCTAATTTTAAAAACTATATCGTTCGTTAAAATATAACATGTAATTGATCATGCTCTGACGGCGAAATGCTGTTATTCAAATCAGATTAATAAAAGTTTTGACAAAATATATAAAATATATAGCACTGTCATAAAACTCCTGGAAAAATGTTGAATCATATTTTCCTGTCGATATGCATATCTACATCATGTACATAGTATGTCCTTATTATCTACAAAGATTCATGAAATTTTGTAATGTGGTTTCATATCTAAAAAACAAAAATCGAATAAATAAAAAGCCTTATTTGCAACTTGTAAACTAAGGTAATTTTGGAAAACAAAACCTTATTTAAGTATTGCTCTTTACTGGTACAATGTATTTGGTCAGTATTGCATGGCGTGTATGTAGTTGATCAATAAATGTATGGAGTAAATGTAATTGGTCAGTATATGTATTGAGTGTATGTAATTGATCAGTATTTTTAGGTTTATGTAATGGATTCAAATACGATGGAGTGCATGTTATTGGTCATAAAATAAATGCATTTTAAGTAATTGGTCAGTAAATGTTTTGACTGTAAACAATCGCTCAGTATATGTTTTGAGTGTATTAATTGATCATCGAGAGTAAACATTTATCAATATTTAAATAGAGGGTATAATATGTAATCATGAGAATATGTAATTGGTTGTTATGGTATGGAATGCATGACATTGGCTTGTACATTTATGAATGAATGTACGTGGCGACTGTATGTAGGGATTGTATGTTATTAATCAGTGTATGCATGGAGTGTATTTCGTTGTTTAGTAAATGCATGGAATCATTTAAGTTTGTTAATATATGTATATATTGTTTTAAATTGATCAGCGAATGTACAGAGAATATGCCATTGGTAAATGTATTATGGAGTTTATATAATTCATCAGTCTAAGTATTGAGTGCGTGTAATTGTCAATGTATCAGTGGGATGTGTGTGATTGGTAGGTATATTTATGAAGTGTTCGTATGAAGTGTATATGTTTGGTCATTGTTTGAATGGAGTGTATATTTTTGGTCAGTTTTTAAATGGATTGTATGGTATTGGTCAGTGTTTTATGGAGTGTTTGTTATTGGTCAGTGTATGTAAGGAGTGTATGTTATTGGTCAGTGTTTGTACGGAGTGTATGGTATTGGTTAGTGTTATTGTAAAACATATTCAAGGTAAAGATAATGTAATAGCAGATGCTTTATCTAGATCTTATTAAAACACTGTATACGCACTACGTATTTTTGTATATATTGTTCATGAAAAGTTCTTGTTAAACTCAAACACAAGTACAGTTTTCAATTCAATAGTAATTTAAAAATAATCCTCATGAAAATTTTATAGGATAGGCTTTAATTTTAGAGAAAAATGTAACAATAATTATTATCTTCGGGCCTCCGCTCCATTATTTCCAAGGAATGGACAGCTATTTGGATTTTACAGAAAGTACCACCATCTAAAA
Organism: Mytilus coruscus; assembly: GCA_017311375.1. Classification (NCBI taxonomy): domain Eukaryota; kingdom Metazoa; phylum Mollusca; class Bivalvia; order Mytilida; family Mytilidae; genus Mytilus; species Mytilus coruscus. The sequence continues at coordinate 41,873,850 of CM029608.1, forward strand.
TCAAGATAAAAGTCGTACTCTCTACATTTTGAAAAAATCATGAATCTGAATTTGCAACATCCTCGTTCTTCGCACATACATTTAGAGGATATTGCACCAGAAATTGTTACGACAAACCAAGTTGATACAGACAACCAACTTGTTACGGACAAACTATTTGTAGCCATTGCAAGAAAAAGAATCAAACTGGCTTCCATTCTTATTGAAGGGGATGCAGAAGTGAACACTAAGCTTTCTTCTGGAAAAACACCGCTTATGGCCGTCTGCGATAGCATCGTCGATGAAACACAACAACAAAAAAAGGAGTTTATAGTTTGTCTTCTGGATAACGGAGCAAAAATAAATGCTGCTGACAATTCTCAAAGAAAGGCTATGAATTATGCATGTGGATGTGGTGATACTGGCGTAATACAACTTTAAAATCACGTGGTGCCACATATAACATCCAGGATGTGAACGGGAACTGAAAGTGAGAACAATCTTGCAAGTCCTAGTCGAAAGAGCTCTAAGGTTATCAGCGATAGTATTAACACTATGATTTACATCCCCACTGTAAATCGTTTTTGGTACTCGAGAGATTTTCTGGATTTTGTTCTGGAATTTTATATTCTTGTCAACCACTCTATTTTGTTTTCTCTTTTCCTTTGTTTAGCTCACCTGGCCCAAAGGGCCAAGTGAGCTTTCTCATCACTTGGCGTCCGTCGTCCGTCGTCGTCCGTCGTCCGTCGTCGTCCGTCGTCGTCCGTCATCGTCCGTCGTCCGTTAACTTTTACAAAAATCTTCTCCTCTGAAACTACTTGGCCAAGATTCACACTCACCTAATATATTTAACAAAATATAAATTTACTCACAATTTTTACAAGTACGATACATTTAATGAAGTTTTTCCATTATCAGAAAATCTTTGGACGCAGATGGCCGATTTAAAAATACAACAATGAGATTAACTTGCAATACACTATATTTTTTCTAATTTTAAAACTATATCATTCGTTAAAATATAACATGTAATTGATCATGCTCTGACGGCGAAATGCTTTTATTCAAATTAGATTAATAAAAGTTTTGACAAAATTATAATATATATAGCACTGTCATAAAACTCCTGGAAAATGTTGAATCATATTTTCCTGTCGATATGCATATCTACATCATGTACATAGTATGTCCTTATTATCTACAAAGATTCATGAAATTTTGTAATGTGGTTTCATATCTAAAAAACAAAAATCGAATAAATAAAAAGCCTTATTTGCAACTTGTAAACTAAGGTAATTTTGGAAAACAAAACCTTATTTAAGTATTGCTCTTTACTGGTACAATGTATTTGGTCAGTATTGCATGGCGTGTATGTAGTTGATCAATAAATGTATGGAGTAAATGTAATTGGTCAGTATATGTATTGAGTGTATGTAATTGATCAGTATTTTTAGGTTTATGTAATGGATTCAAATACGATGGAGTGCATGTTATTGGTCATAAAATAAATGCATTTTAAGTAATTGGTCAGTAAATGTTTTGACTGTAAACAATCGCTTAGTATATGTTTTGAGTGTATTAATTGATCATCGAGTAAACATTTATCAATATTTAAATAGAGGGTATAATATGTAATCATGAGAATATGTAATTGGTTGTTATGGTATGGAATGCATGACATTGGCTTGTACATGTATGAATGAATGTACGTGGCGACTGTATGTAGGGATTGTATGTTATTAATCAGTGTATGCATGGAGTGTATTTCGTTGTTTAGTAAATGCATGGAATCATTTAAGTTTGTTAATATATGTATATATTGTTTTAAATTGATCAGCGAATGTACAGAGAATATGCCATTGGTAAATGTATTATGGAGTTTATATAATTCATCAGCCTAAGTATTGAGTGCGTGTAATTGTCAATGTATCAGTGGGATGTGTGATTGGTAGGTATATTTATGAAGTGTTCGTATGAAGTGTATATGTTTGGTCAGTGTTTGAATGGAGTGTTTATTTTGGTCAGTTTTAAATGGATTGTATGGTTTTGGTCAGTGTTTTATGGAGTGTTTGTTATTGGTCAGTGTATGTAAGGAGTGTATGTTATTGGTCAGTGTTTGTACGGAGTGTATGGTATTGGTTAGTGTTATTGTAAAACATATTCAAGGTAAAGATAATGTAATAGCAGATGCTTTATCTAGATCTTATTAAAACACTGTATACGCACTATGTATTTTTGTATATATTGTTCATGAAAAGTTCTTGTTAAACTCAAACACAAGTACAGTTTTCAATTCAATAGTAATTTAAAAATAATCCTCATGAAAATTTTATAGGATAGGCTTTAATTTTAGAGAAAAATGTAACAATAATTATTATCTTCGGGCCTCCGCTCCATTATTTCCAAGGAATGGACAGCTATTTGGATTTTACAGAAAGTACCACCATCTAAAATCAAGATAAAAAGTCGTACTCTCTACATTTTGAAAAAAATCATGAATCTGAATTTGCAACATCCTCGTTCTTCGCACATACATTTAGAGGATATTGCACCAGAAATTGTTACGACAAACCAAGTTGATACAGACAACCAACTTGTTACGGACAAACTATTTGTAGCCATTGCAAGAAAAAGAATCAAACTGGCTTCCATTCTTATTGAAGGGGATGCAGAAGTGAACACTAAGCTTTCTTCTGGAAAAACACCGCTTATGGCCGTCTGCGATAGCATCGTCGATGAAACACAACAACAAAAAGGAGCTTATAGTTTGTCTTCTGGATAACGGAGCAAAATAAATCTTGCTGACAATTCTCAAAGAAAGGCTATGAATTATGCATGTGGATGTGGTGATACTGGCGTAATACAACTTTAAAATCACGTGGTGCCACATATAACATCCAGGATGTGAACGGGAACTGAAAGTGAGAACAATCTTGCAAGTCCTAGTCGAAAGAGCACTAAGGTTATCAGCGATAGTATTAACACTATGATTTACATCCCACTGTAAATCGTTTTGGTACTCGAGATTTTCTGGATTTTGTTCTGGAATTTTATATTCTTATCAACCACACTATTTTGTTTTCTTTTCCTTTGTTTAGCTCACCTTGCCCAAAGGGCCAAGTGAGCTTTTCTCATCACTTGGCGTCCGTCGTCCGTCGTCGTCCGTCGTCCGTCGTCGTCCGTCGTCCGCCGTCGTCCGTCGTCCGCCGTCCGTTAACTTTTACAAAAATCTGCTCCTCTGATACTACTAGATCAAAATTAATCAAACTTGGCCACAATCATCACTAGGGTATCTAGTTTGAAAATTGTGTCCGGTGACCCGGCCAACCAACCAAGATGGCCGCCATGGCTAAAAATAGAACATAGGGTAAAATGTAGATTTTGGCTTATATCTCTGAAACCAAAGCATTTAGAGCAAATCTGACAGGCGTAAAATTGTTGATCAAGTCAAGATCTATCTGTCCTGAAATTTTCAGATGAATCGGACAATGGGTTGTTGGGTTGCTGCCCTTAATTAGTAATTTTAAGGATTTTTTTCGTTTTCGGTTATTATCTTGAAAATTATTATAGATGGAGATAAACTGTAAACAGCAATAATGTTCAGCAAAGTAAGATCTACAAATAAGTCAAATGATCAAAATGGTCAGTTGACCCTTAAGGAGTAATTGCCCTTTAAAGTAATTTTTACCAATTTTTGTAAATTTTGTAATCTTTTACAAAATCTTCTCCTCTGAAACTACTGGACCAAATTCAACCAAACTTAGCCACAATCATTATTAGGGTATTTAGTTTAAAAAATATGTGCGGTGACCCAGCCAACCAACCAAGATGGCTGCCATGGCTAAAAATAGAACATAGGAGTAAAATGTAGATTTTGGCTTGTAACTCTAAAACCAAAGCATTTAAAGCAAATCTTACAGGGATTAACTTGTTTATCAAGTAAATATCTATCTGCCCTCAAATTTTCAGATGAATTGGACAACTGGTTGTTGGGTTGCTGCCCCTGAATTGGTAATTTTTAAGGAAATTTTGCCGTTTTTGGTTATTATCTTGAAAATTATTACAGATAGAGATAAACTGTAAACAGCAATAATGTTCAGCAAAGTAAGATCTTCAAATAAGTCAAATGATCAAAATGGTCAGTTGACCCCTTAAGGAGTTATTGCCCTTTAAAGTAATTTTTACCAATTTTTGTAAGTTTTGTAATCTTTAACAAAATCTTCTCCTCTGAAACTACTGGACCAAATTCAACCAAACTTAGCCACAATCATTATTAGGGTATTTAGTTTAAAAATGTGTGTGGTGACCCAGCCAACCAACCAAGATGGCTGCCATGGCTAAAAATAGAACATAGGGTAAAATGTAGATTTTGGCTTGTAACTCTGAAACCAAAGCATTTAAAGCAAATCTTACAGGGATTAACTTGTTTATCAAGTAAATATCTATCTGCCCTCAAATTTTCAGATGAATTGGACAACTGGTTGTTGGGTTGCTGCCCTGAATTGGTAATTTTAAGGAAATTTTGCCGTTTTGGTTATTATCTTGAAAATTATTACAGATAGAGATAAACTGTAAACAGCAATAATGTTCAGCAAAGTAAGATCTTCAAATAAGTCAACATGACCAAAATGATCAGTTGACCCTTAAGGAGTTATTGCCCTTTATAGTCAATTTTAACAATTTTCATTAATTTGTAAATTTTGGTAAGTTTTACAAAATGTTTTCCTTTGTAATCTTCTTTTCTGAAACTGCAGTAGAAAATCAATATAGAAAACAATCTACTAATGTACTGGCAATAAAATAATTGATAATTCTATAACATGAAAAAAACCACATTATTTAATTAATTTTTCGATGGATTTATTAAAGGACGTGTTTTTATTAATGGGATGAAAACCTGGAAATAGATGTATTTCTTTTATTATTCTTTTCTTCCCATAGAATTATATTCACATTCTACCTCAGAAGTATTAAATCATTAAAACTTAACATCTCCAATTTACTAAGTACGATTTTTTTATCTATTCCCGCGTGAAATGTTCAGTTCTGTAAGCTTAGAAATCAAAAGACACATAGATAATTAGCGTACTTTGTTATTTTTGATAAAAACTCAATAGTTACAAAAGACCTTCTGTTGATATTCGTTTGTGTCGTAATGTTGCTGTCTTCTTGGCGTATAAAATATAATTTTGCGCTAATATCATACTAGTGAGAGGTTTAGCTAACTATAAAACTTGATTTATTACAATATTTTCTACATAAGGAAATGCCTATACCAAGTCAGGAATATTATGAAAGTTGTTTTCCATTTTGTTTATGTGTTTGAGCTTTTGATTTTGCCATTTGATAAGAAATTTTCCATTATCAATTGTTGTTCCATATTTAACAACAATATTGTACGTACATCAAGCAAACATCCCTAAAGACAAATGTATTTTACATGTGTAGGTAAAAATATTTTGAGTTTTATATGTAGATTGGTTATCTCCATTGCAACATACGGGCATCGGAGACACCCTAGTTGCCAATCAAGTAGACTGGTAGAGATAATCAGATAAAGGACAAGGAACCAGTCTAATTTTATATAGTACTTGTTTGGAATCAAAGAGGTAAATGAGGTAACTGACATCAATGATCTCATTTTTTTTTTATATAACTGCTTAAAAATAACAACATTGTCATTCAACATTACACATTTAATACAAAAATACCGGCCGGTATCCGGTTTATAAGAGTGACCTGTTTTATAAGGTAACATAACCCTTTAATTGAATACAAATCGGCCGGGACTTTTTTGATTTGGCCGGTATGAGGGGAGAACCGGTATTCAGAGGGGCTGATTTAGAGAAGTTTCACTGTACAATTATAAGGACTTAATGGACGACTAAAAACGGAAACAAGTAATATTGCTCCAAGTTTTACAGGGGTAAACTGATGCCTTTTTCAACTGAATATCTATTCATGTAGTACGTATTTATTTATCATAATGATACATAGCTTATAATATAATGTTTATGTTGTATGTTTAATAATAGACTTATATCTGAAACATGTCCATTTTAAAAATAAAAGTTATCTAAATCTAGATCTATATCTTATTTAATTAACTATTTGCAATAAAAAAAAACTATCAGTAGCACTTCAGGTCAAAATTGGAAATACGATTTAGTTGCCTCACTCTTGGTACGAAATTAATGAGCATGTGCCGATTGGTACATAGCCAACAACAATTAAGTACACCGCTTTGAGGTATGACAAAAAGTACTCATTTATGGTACGTTCGATCATTGTATTTACACTGGGGTATTTAGCTGAAATTTAATGACCCTAGATCTGTCTCCGAATAACCTCTTGCAACAATCATTTTTAGATTATGACGTCAAATGTTTTAAATCGTGATGCAAACTTCTACGGGAATTTGAGTGGTTTAAGCAATGGCCGACAAATGTGCATCCCTAGTAAATCAGTTTGTATTTGACAATTTACTACATACATGTACAAAAAAAGATACACAATTTACTACATGCATACGACACACTTAATGAAACATAAAAATCATAGAAATCATGATTATAAACGGTGACTGTAAATGTATTGCATCACTGGTCAACTGTGCAATTACTGTAGCTACATCTGGTGATTCGATAATCTGAATACCTGAAAAATGATTAAATAAATTAATAGCCCGCTCTATGTTATTTTAGTCAAAATATTAAATCCTACCAGTCAGTCAGAAAAAAGTAACAAAAAACATCCATCCTTACATTTTGAGGCAATTTTTAACATCAAATCCACTCATTTGAATAATGTGATCAAGCATGTTAATGATGATAATGACAGATAATTATTTCGAAAGCAAGTACACAATTTTAACAAGTGATTTTCTTTCTGAGACAAGTAAAATATTATGGTCACTTGCTTAAATTTTAAAGTGCTAGTTATTTAAAAAGTTAATGTTAAAATCTATCTAAAAAGTGTATCATCGATATCAGAATAAGAAGATGTTGTAAGAATTAACGCAACTAAAAACTTAAAGAAAAGGATGTACACAATCATGTATTTATATAAAGGGGTCTGGACGGAGGTTTACAGAATAGAGAATAATGGACGAAAAAAAATAAAGAATAGAGAAAAGTGGCCTTAAAAATAAGAATACAGAAATGAAGGACCCCAATCGAGACCCTCATATAATGTATGTTGGTTTCGCGTATGAGTGTTATTTGAGTGTTAATTGTTTAACAAATAAGGAAATTTGTGTGATTGCGATTGATACAATTATCAAGAGCCCAATTGACGTGGATATAAGTAATTATAGGTCACGGTACGGACTTCAACAATAATCAAAATCCATAACGTGTAGTCGGATATAAAAGGCCTCGATATGAGAAACAATTCAAAAGAGAATACCAAATACTTGGTCGTTTATGAGAACATTAATTACTGAATGACAAGGGCCGCTACAAATGTATAAATATACCCTGTGTGTTCTGTGTTATGTCATAACAGATGCCATTCATATTTGTTTACCATGCTGAAATTTACAATGAAATTCAATATTTGTCATAGTGCCGATCAGAACCTGCTATCAAATAAATTTCCATTTGTATTTTTAGATATGAATAAATATAAAAAAATATCCGTCAATCGCTTAACCGTACAAATTGGATCAACGCATTCAATCTGTTTATTGTAAGGAACTACAAAAAGTACAACGCACTGTGATGATCTATATTCCGATTAGGAACATTCAATGGTATTGTAAAACTCGTGTGTTCATGCGTATATTAATCACATAAAGCATTAATCAATTATAGGTTAGCATTTAACGTTACCTTTTATTTTCATATCAGCTACCGCAGAATCTCCTGTTGCCTTGGTAACTGGTCTTGTCGCATCTAATACAACGTATGTTTCATATCCTAAAGATGACAGAAAAAATGTACATTAGAATAAGTATTATAAAAATAAGAAGATGTGGTATGATTGCCAATGAGACAATCTCCAACAGAGACTAAATGACAAAGAAGTTTACAACTAATGGGCACAGTACGGCCTTCAGCAATGAGCAAAATCATTACTGCATAGTCAGCTATAAAAGACCCCGACATGACAAATGTAAAATGATTCAAACGAGAAAACTAACAGCCTGATTTATGTCCAAAACTATGAACGAAAAAATGATATACAGCAACAAACGACAACAACTGAATCACATCTCCTGATTTGGGACAGGCACATACAGAATGTGGCGGGATTAAAAATGTTTGAAGGGGACTACCCTTTCCTAACCTTTGGCTAGTTTATATCTAGTCTATACATGTTACTACATATAAATACACATGTAAGGTCTGTTAATATGCAAATGTAACTACAAATGTAAGGTCATCTAGATCCTCCTCCATCAGAAAATGAAAAAGAGTTTGGATACGCAAATACTCAAAACATTCACCAGAAAATATTTGAACAGCACATTTGAAAACATCTTTATTAACAAATTTACATTTATATATACTACGAACTGTCCCTTCATTTTATTCTCCCCCTTATCGGTACATTAATCAGAAATGAAAATCACATATACCCAGTTTCTTAGCATCCATTGCTGTATAGTAAACACAGTAATCACGTGCCAGTCCTGTTATGATTAAAGCATCTATTCCGGCTTCCTGGAGCTTATCGTGCAATTCCGTATAACGGAAACCACCATTGTCATAAAATGCAGAATAAGAATCTACCTAAAGAAACACAAGAAAAGCAGATGTAGATTTGTTTTCGTGTTTCGCATGTTTTTGATTGTTTTTATTTTTCTATATTTCTTATATTTCATTTTTTTTTTGTATTTTTACTGTTATTGTTGTGTTTATGTTTTACCATAAAAACTTGATACAAAATGTCATGAACATAATTTAGTCGTCTGTTCTCCGTCTCCTAACCAAATTGAAAACTGATGTCGAAAGCGACCTGTTTATAACATATATATAGGAAGCATACAACAATTGTGATGTGGGAGTATAATATTGCCAGCAAGATTTCAATTACTTTACAGATATAATACATTCCGTTTGTTCACATATTTCGCCCTCATAAACGTGAGATTATGAGATTTGTTATGGATGAATTAGCACATACAACTTATAAAGTACTAACCTTACAGTTATATCCTTTTCTAATAACAATGTCAGATGGCTCTTGAGTCAAGCTGAGTGAAAAGTTAGCTGATGAAGTGTTTATAACACAATGATCGGGCCATAGGTGTTGTGTAAGATTGTATGCCACTTCAGTGCAATTGTTGTTTTCATCACATAGGGAACCTAATTGAATATATAAAAAAGTATGAATGAATCGAAAGGCAATCTGAAATCACAAGTCGACGTAAACAAAACAACGAATTAGCACCAAAACAAAGAAAGGTTTAAATACGAACAACTGTTATCACAGCTTTTTTTTTTTTGGGGCTTGGGATTTATAGCTTGACATGCTGTATATAGACACGTGTGTATAGATGTCGTTGGGTTGCATGCTACTCTCTCATTGATTGATGCATACCCTATAATTCTATCAGAAGCCTGTAAGAGCCTGTAATTCATTGGTTGTCGTTTGTTGTTGTAAATCATATTTGTTTTTTCGTTCATCATTTGGTACAAGTGTTCTCGTTTGTGTCATTTCGGAGCCTTTTATAGCTGACAATGCGGTATGGGTCTGCTCATTGTTGAAGGCTATGTCATTTGGTCTCTGGTGGAGAGTGGTCTCATTGTCAATTATACCACATCTTCTTATTTTATATGATAGGGTGCGAGAGGTCGTGGGTTCGATCCCAAGCAGGGTTAAATCAAAGACTTGAAAATTTGCAATTGCTGCTTCTCAACTAAGCATGCGGCATTTGTAAGTTATAGCAAACAACGTGTCTACTCGTAGTCGGAAAAATGTGTTCAGGAAGAGTGATTTTTTTTCCTGTGGACTGCTATCTTGTGAACTAGCACGTTAAAAAATTTGGCCCAGCTTTCGGTCTAGTACAAAATGTACAAAGCAAGGTGTGCATATTCATATCACATTACCATGTTTATCGTCTTTATATACATGTAATATTTGTCACTGGACGTTTAACATCAATCTATCATTGTTGTTGAATGTTGTTTTAGGTTAGCTCAGAATACGAACAGACAATCCTGCTACAGTCAACTCTTTTTAGGGAGCTACCATTTGATTTTTATGGGGAGGGGCTAGGATGAAAAATGTTGTCCTGCATTTTTTTAAGTTGTAATCTCTGTCCTGCCTTTTTATTTTTCACTCTATTCGGTCTATTAGTTTATCCTGCCTTTTTTTACATAAATTGTCATCCTGCCTTTTTTTGCAAAGTTGCTCATCCTGCCTTTTTTTTTTACTCAAAACTCCTGTCCTGCCTTTTTTTCAAATTTCATCCTAGCCCCCTAAACAAATGGTAGCTCCCTTAGGAATTACAATAATTTGACGATAGAAGTCGTATCTTAAAAGGTTTTAACCGACATAAAAAAAATGTGTCCCCTTGAAACATTAACATAATTTTGTTCATTTCTCTCACTTCAAGAAATGTACCAAAATGTTTCAACCTCGAAAAACAGCGTTTAAAATACCATAGAAAATGCATTATATGATAAGAGATCAACATTTCTTTAGTCGTAACAGCGTTGGAGAGAATATAGTAAGAATTTTGCTCAGACCGGTGCTAGGGACCGTCTTTAAATTACAGTGCCCGTTTTTACTCCATTTTGAAGGTCTTAATCTGATTAAAATACAGTTCATGTGTCCACGCTTTGCATTTTAGGACGTAAAATTATTTGACGCTTGGATCCGTATCTGCAAAGGATTTATAATTCGGAGTAGCGTGACGGGTGTGAAGGAACGTTTTATTATTCCGGAGTTCATTTCCGGTTTTTAGTTTAGGGTTCGGCATTCCCAATGTTACTCTGAAGCGTTGAATGGACTGTTGTTTTTCTATTCTTTCTTTTTCTTTAGTCATTCTGTTATCTTTTTTCTTCGACTAGCAATTTTGGATTGCGTCCCTTTGTATCCTCATCCTCTTTTGTACTATCAATGTGTTGAATATGAATCTGATTAGAACCACAGTATCGTTCTTTTCCTTCACTTTAAGAAAGGTATCAAGATGTTTCACCATCGCAACACAGCGTTTAGAAAGTTAATTAAATGATAATAACTAAAGGATTAATATAACTGTTACAGTCTACCAAGAAAATTTACTCAATCAAAGAGCAATGGTGAACTCAGGTACTTCGGATCAAGGATGATTGAGAGTTCATATTGTGATCTCGTGTTAAGGTGGTACCAAACACCTTGAATAAGATTAATTTGGCTCGTTTAATTTTCATAAAATGTTGACAAAATATTTACTTTGACCCTTTGACAAAAATATAAAAATTTCAAAAAACTTTAACCACACACTTCATCGGAAAAATTTCATTGGATATATAGCAGTTTGACAAACACTCATTTTGATCATTGAGAAGCTTGATATTTCCTTAACAATTATAGAACGTGATTAAAACGATACAACAAAAGAGATGATTTTAGCTTCCAAAATGTGAGCTTTCCATTTCTATGTAACAACATTCCAGCAGCGCCTGCATACGGAGTATATATCTCCAAGTTGATACGATATTCTAGGGCTTGTATTTCCTATCATGATTTCCTTGACAGAGGGTTGCTGCTCACAGGGGAGCTATTAAACCAAGAGTTCCAAGTGGTGAAGTTGAAATAATCCCTTCGTAAATTTTACGTACGCAATCACGAGTTGGTTGACCGTTAAGAATTATTCGTTTCACAGATGATAGCGGATATGTTCCTAATGTCGTAACTACAATCCTGTCCCACCCCCTTTTTTCTCGAATGTGACCTACCGAATTAGACTTATTACCGGGTTTGTTCTAACATGAGCAACACGATGGGTGTCACATGTGGAGCAGGATCTGTTTACCCTTCCGGAGCACCTGAGATCACACCCAGTTGGTGGGGTTCGTGTTGCTCAGTCTTAATTTTTCTATGTTGTGTTTTGTGACCTATTGTTTATCTGTTGGTCTTTTTCTTTTTCAGCCATGACGTTGTCAGTTTATTTTCAACTTATGAGTTTGAATGTCTCTTTAGTATCTTTCGCCCCTCTTTTACAGTAAGATTTGTTGATTGTTACCTGATTTATCATACAAAAGCTGAATGATTGGCCCGGCACCTTTGTGCTGAGACGCAAACGAGATGTGGTCACTGCAATGCCAGTCTTGTGATAAAGCCACCAATGAAATGTCTGCTTTATATTCCGACCGAATATTGTTTATTACTGGTATCACCTTATCTCCTTCTGTTACCGCTAGACTTCCACCAGGTAGGAAACAGTTTTGGACATCAATAATCAATAATGCTATCTGTCTTGCACAGGTTAAATCCAACAGCAAGAGGAATGTTAGAGCGGATAACCTAAATATATATCAAATAAAATTGAGAATGAAAACGGGTAATGTGTCAAAGAGACAACAACCTGACCAAAGAGCAGAAAACAGCCCAAGGCCACCAATGGGTCTTCAACACAGCGAGAAAATATCGCACTCGGAGGCGGGCTTCAGCTGGCCCCTTAAACAAAAAAGTGTACTAGTTCTGCGAAAATGGACGTCACACTAGACTCCGAGACATATAAATGAACCAAAATTTAAAAAAAAATTTAAAAAAAAAACCATGCAAGACTTACAAAGGCCAGAGGTTAATGACTTGGGACAGGCGCAAAAATTCGGCGGGTTAAACATGTTTTGTGAGATCTAAACCCTTCCCCTATACCTCTAGCCAATGTGGAATAAACAAACACACAGCAATACGTACAGTAAAATTCATAACAGTTTAAAAAAACATACTTTCACTGCTATTGAAAATGTCTTTAGCTTTAACCCGTTGAGCGTCCTTTTTATTACCTTTTAACAATCTTATTTACAATTATTTATTCTTGCCAAAACTGAAGATGTCGAGTCCTTGAAAAGTATTATGATTTTGTTAAAAAAAAAACCATTAGACATACGAAAAATTACATGTTGTTGCAACCGCAAGCTTTAAGAACAAGCATGTATTTTGCATATTTCAGTAAAGCAACAGACTTTTTGAAAAATCGTCCTGATGTGAATTAATGCGGGGAAACTCAATCCTAACCGTACTATCTAAAATAAAATCGTACAACACCAATTTCTATTAAATAAACAAAAAGCAAGATACATTTCAACGATTTATACAATCATGGATACAATTATCAACACATTATAAGTTTTAAGTTAAATTGTCATAATAGAGGAAGTTATGTAAATATTTGATCATGTTTATACATATTTGTTTACATAATTGTATACATGTAAAATAGAGAATGGAAATGGGGAATGTGTCAAAGAGACAACAACCCGACCAAAGAGTAAAAAACACAGCCGAAGGCCACCAATGGGTCTTCAACACAGCGAGAAAATCCCGCACTCGGAAGCGGACTTCAGCTGGCCCCTATATACATATGTTTGCTTTTCCTGTACTGATTTGTATTATATAATATGTTGTATCAAAAATGAAAAGGGGGAATTCGAACAAACGTTAAACCTCATCACACATTCCTGGGCCTTCCGAATGTCGAGAACCACGTCAGGGGTTGTTTACATTGTCGTACATGTATCAACCTTCCGAATGTCGGGAACCACGTCAGGGGTTGTTTACATTGTCGTACATGTATCAACCTTCCGAATGTCGAGAACCACGTCAGGGGTTGTTTACATTGTGGTACATGTATCAACCTTCCGAATGTCGAGAACCACGTCAGGGGTTGTTTACATTGTCGTACATGTATCAACCTTCCGAATGTCGGGAACCACGTCAAAGGTTGTTTACATTGTCGTACATGTATCAACCTTCCGAATGTCAGGAACCACGTCAAGGGTTGTTTACATTGTCGTACATGTATCAACCTTCCGAATGTCGGGAAACACGTCAGGGGTTGTTTACATTGTCGTACATGTATCAACCTTCCGAATGTCGGGAACCTCGTCAGTGGTTGTTTACATTGTCGTACATGTATCAACCTTCCGAATGTCGGGAACCACGAGAGGGTTTTTTTTTTTACATTGTCGTACATGTTATCAAACAGCATTTGTTCTTTTGGTGAATTTTGTTTTGAAGACTATAATGGTCTCTGTTTAATTCATTAGCACTGTTTACGACATGAAGCTCACATTATTGTCGGTTATCAGTAACACATTCGAATGGGGTTTACAGAAATGAGAAAATGCATGAGCAAATTGAATAAAGAATAACGGGGTGCAAAAGTATAAAGAATAACTGTGGAATATAAAATAATTAGGTACCACTATACTGATTACAGAAATGATTGAACAATATACCGTGAGAATAAAGAAATCATACAAGTACAGTTAATAAATTCAATAGTTATTTAAAAATAATTCTCATGAAAATTTTACAGAATAGGCGTTAATTTTAGAGATACAGAAAAATGTAACAAAAAAATAAAGAATATAAAAATGAAAAACTCTCATATACTAGTATCAAAATCTGTTTGACACGATTGCAAAATCCATCGTAGTAAAACAATAATGGTAATCAGAAACACATCTCCTATTGTGTCGTGCCTAAGCCTGTTATAGGGTTTGTAAAAATGGGCAAGACATTCACATCAGCAAATTCAGAAATTATTGCGTGCATTTTTTTTTTTTGCGACTTTTAAAGAATGGACAAAAAAGGCATGCATTATTTTTGCATTTCAGTAAGTGCTACATGCAAACAATATTATCAAAATTAAAATGCGAGTTTTTATTTTTACGACACAAATCCCGTCGCAATGACCAGAATAATAAAGAAATTGCAAAAATTTCAGAACTTACAGTAATTGAACAGACATCTGTCTTTTGTGGAAGACCGTATTTATCAACCTCTAGATACATGTAACTCTTGTAATGTTTGTGTTGAATGGTTGCTGTCTCATTGATATTTACCCCATATCGCATTTTATTCATATAACAAGCGAGAGAAATACTTTGTTACGGAAATATTTCTGTTATATATGTGTTAAAGAAAACGGTATATAAAAAATTAGACATAGTAGTAAGATCATTTTCTACATCGAATCAATTCTTACTCAAGATTGTATAAGTTCGTACTTAAAATATTAACATTTTTCATAATACATTTCTAACGTCAAAGTCAAAGTCAATGATTTTCCGTCTTTTGAAATGATCCAGTTTAGCAAGAATATTACATAATGTATTTGACCAAAAGTAAACAAATGCCCCGTTTTATTTTAAAATCTAAGTGTTTGAATTTCATATTTCACCACTTTAGGCCAAACAAAATATTATATTTCACGCCTTAGTACAATTTAGTCACCACATGGTACATGAGGTACACGTATTTATGGCCTCTACTTTACAAGAGGGTCTGAATTTGAGGTATTCATTTCTGTTGATAGTTAATAGGCCATTTGTTCCTTTTTCACCCATTATTCTTTATTCTTTATATTTTAGCACACCATTATTTTCTAATCTTTATTTTGTTGTCCATTATTTTCACCCCATGCGACTACCACAGTTGCCTTAGAGCATGCAGTCCTAGCCTGGCAGTATTGTGGAGGGTATCCGGTACAGGGTCCTATACTTAAAGTTATGTATTGTCGATATCCCCTAATCAGTGACTTTCATCGTTGGCCATTGTACTAGATGTAGAACTTTGTATACGATTATGCACTGTATCATATATAATAATGACCCACAATGATTTGTGTAACCAATATAATTGTATTTGAAGACATTTTTCTGAAAGTGAATAAACGGAGAGAAAAGAATTATAGATAATTTTCTTTTGACAAATAATTTAAGATAGTATATGAAACATAAGTAGAAATTGTATGTCCATTCACAAGTAATAACAAATGATGTAACAGTAGGACCAAAGGTTGCGATTATAGAAGGTGAAAAGTAATCCTTTTGTATATAATCAAGAAATTTGATTTTTTTTTTCAACAGGTTTGTCCTTGAATATTATTTGGTTCAGAAGAAACATCTTACTTTTTGAGTTGTTAGCAGGATCAAATTATTTAGCAAGATTGATGTCGACTTTTCGAATAAAAGTTTTTGTTTCTTTATAGGGGAAACAGGGGGAGGGGGGGTGTATTTCCATGTGTTGTTCTTTCTGGGTAAGTTTTTGTTGGGTCAAACTGAATAGTTTATAAGGGGAAAAGGGGGGGGGGTGAAAAAGCTTACTAGACGCAAAAACAAATAAACTGACACGGCCTATGATAGTTTGTTTTTATTGATTTCGTGAACATCTAGAATTACCAACATCCATTATGTAATTTGGACTTTAAACCTTAACTTTTGAACTGTACATAATTTCTTGCCATAAAATAAACAGAATGATATAGGTGAACAAAAATCCAAAATTCCAAACTTCCAGTTAAAAAAAGAATCTTGCTTCCTCTACATGTGGGTTCGGAAGGGGTTTATAGAATAGAGAATGGTGGGCAGAATAAAGGGGGAAATAAAGAATAGAGAAAAGTAAACAATAGAAAATAATGGGTTGCTACAATATAAAGAATAGAGAATTAAAGGGTGGATGAAATATTAAGAATAGAGAATGATGGGGTGCTAAAATATAAAGAATAGATTAATGGGCAATAAAAATAAAGAATAGAGAAAAGGAAAAAAGAACTTAAAAATTAAACAATATATAATAATGTGTTGCTAAAATATAAAGAATAGAGAATTAAAGGGGGGATATTAAGAATAGAGAATAATTTGGTGCTAAAATATAAAGAATAGAGAATAATAGGGTGCTAAAATATAAAGAATAGACTGAGAATAATGGGGTGATAAAATATAAAGAATAGAAAATAATGGGGTGCTAAAATGTACAGAATGGACTGAAAATAATGGGGTGCTAAAATATAAAGAATAGACTGAGAATAATGGGGTGCTAAATTGTACAGAATGGACTGAAAATAATGGGGTGCTAAAATATAAAGAATAGAAAATAATGTGCGATACATGTAAAGAATAGAGAATGATGGGCATAAAAAATGAAAAAATACAGAAATTAAGGACCCCATCATTCCAGACCCTACTATACTTGTATTAGTAATTTTCAAGTTTTTAAGCATTGAATAAAAACTATTTTGAAAAAAAGTAAACATGTACAAGTATACTCTTACCAGCACGGTGATATCATAATGTCCAAATTATTCTGTAACTAGATAATTTAACATTCTTCTGATTTGTGGATGTATGTTTCGTATATACTTAATTGCTCGGAGGCTCCCGCAGGTAAATTTGATAACGTGGAAATAGTAATAAATATCTTGTATGAAGAGGAATTACATAATACTTAAAGCCATTCACAACTGAAGGGCGAAGTGGAATTCTTAAATTGAATTGTCATGTCTATGGCTATGTTTTAAAATCTTTCAGTTGATTAAAAGATATAAGTCGATCAATGTCAATATAACGCGTGTTTGCACAGTTCAGATTTATTAAAACGAAATTTAGAACGTTCCTACAATGCACTGTATTTAATTTCTAATTAAATAGTCATCATTGATTTTTTTCTTATTTTGCATGATTGCTGCTCCTCCTCCTCCTCCTCCTACTCAGCAGCAGCAGCAGCATGTATTATTCTGCCATAACTAAAATCTAATGATATAACTATTAATTATTAACATCAGGGGCGGATCCAGCCATTTTTGAAAGGGGGTTCCCAACCCAGGATAAAGGGGGGGATGGGG
Source organism: Mytilus coruscus (assembly GCA_017311375.1). NCBI lineage: Eukaryota > Metazoa > Mollusca > Bivalvia > Mytilida > Mytilidae > Mytilus > Mytilus coruscus. The sequence continues at coordinate 41,891,617 of CM029608.1, forward strand.
GGTTCCAACTATATGTCCTCATTCAAATGCATTGATCGTCAAAAAAAGGGGGGTTCCAACCCCGGAACACCCCCCGGATCCGCCACTGAACTGTATGTGCATGTTTTATGTTGCTGTTGCATGAGATGTTGCTGTTGCATGAGAACTGTATGCTTGTATTTGTTTGAGGCCCCAATGAAAATCAGACAAGAATTTTATCCTATCCAGTTAATTTCTGATATATATTTAGAACAATTATAGTTAGACAGCAGCTCAACGACAAAAACAATGAATAAATATCTGTTACACCACTGTCTAAGGTTAGTGGAGGGTTAAGCGCTCGAAATCATGTTTAACCCTGCAACATTTTGTATGTACCTGTTCAAAATCAAGAGCCTGTAATTCAGCGGTTGTAGTCGGACAATGTCAGATGCTGTCTATCGTATTTATTTATCTTTTTTCTGTTATGTTCATAAATATGGCCTTTGGTTTTCTCGTTTGAATTGTTTTAGATTTTGTCATGTCGGGACATTTTATAACTAACTATACGGTATGCGTTTTGCTCATTTTGAAGATGACCCATAGTTTTTTTTTTTTTTTTTTTAATATACGTCAATTGGTGTCTGGATCAAATCGTAACCACTGGAATCAAATCGGAAATTAAAAGTTTTAATATGTGTGTGATTTTAATTAATCCACCTGTGGACGAATACAGTGTGGTTAAGTAAAGTATAATGAAATAGGAAGATGTGTTTGATTGCCAATGAGACTACTACAAACCAAAAACCAAAATGTGAAAATAGCATGAAAATTAGAGAAATATCGTATCACAGGAAATTCAGAGGAAAGCGAGAAAATTTGACTTCATAATTGAATTTGACCAATTAAGAACTGAGATCAAACTAACCACACGTTGATAAAATAGAAATAATCAACAGGTCAGGAAAAGGATAAATCGGCTAAGATAGAATTAAAGAAAAAAAAAATATATATGCTCGTTGGTATCAATGTTTGTGGTTTAAGAAAATATGTTAATTCGAGGGTGCTTTATTTTGTGTTTCGTAGTTTTGTAATTTGCTCCTGTCAAAATAAAGGTAACTCAAACTTGTATTTTGTCGAGTATGTTATTCCATGGTCTCATCCTTTCCCAAAACATTTACGAACAAAGTGTATCCCACGAATATCAATGAATGAACATTTCTTTTTCAATCTAACTTTGGGAACGTCACAAAATATAACTGCACATAATTATCCGTATTCAATTTATTACACTTCAATATTAAAGGAGAATTTCCGGTAAGGGCTAATTTCGGCCTAAAATTCGAAATACATCTGATGAAAGATCTTTGACATGTTTTAAACACTCAAGTGTCTACTTCAGTCGATTCAATTAGGTTATGTTAAATATTATTACTGATTTGGCCATTAAAGACTCTCAAATTCAAGCTTAAATATGAAAGATCTGTCAAATATGCCATAAAACGTCAATTTTCAGATGGTTTTCGTTTAAAATGAAAGTGGCCGCATTCGTGTTCAGTCTCAACATTTATATATGTTATGTATTATCATCAAATACAACATATATCTAAATATTAAGACTGAACACAAGTGCGGCTACTTCCATTTTAGACAAAAGCCGTCTTAAAATTAGCACAAATGCTAAAATTGTGAAGATTTCAGTATTTTTGCATGAAATAGTGATGCTAGTACCTGATGCATGTCCATTGTATTGTCAAAAACAGCCCATATTCATGTAACAAAAGGCTTCTACTTTCCAATAAATAGCTAAAAGTGACATTTTTAACTACTTTGTAAAAAACGCTATATTTTGGGGCCAAAAAGGGGTCTTACCGGGCCTACTCCTTTAAAGCGTTGTACACGTACCTTAAATGATAATTTGCACGAGACATAACAATTCAATTCTAATATACCTGAAAAATTTATTATTTTGAAATAATTCTTATATGATTTGCATATTAGGGAATACGTTAATATGATTGGTCGAGAGGGCTTCCGGTAGTGGCTCTTGAAGTAATTTATTTTTCGATAGACGACGACTGAACTACTTTTTGTAACCTATGTAAACAAGATGGCGGCGATAGTAAGGCTCGACGATAAAAATATTTATTTTCACTTCGGGTTAATCGTTTAATAAAATAATAAACACAAAATATTCATTTGAATGATAATAAGATATTGATTTATTTATTTTCACCGTAAAAAAATAAATGTTACTCACGCGCTTGAGACCGTCTGCTACTGTTGACAAACAATGGAACCGGAGGTTATCTGTTTCAAGGATTTGTATAGTCTTTCTAAACAAATCCTTGTCTGTTTCGACTTGGAGCTGGAATATCTGTCACCACCGCTTGTTATATTTGAACTGCAGCTTCCTGATGATTGGGATACTGAAGCAGTCGTCGAGATTCTTGAGGTTTTGCAGCAAGTTGTTCCTGGCTTTGATGAAATGCTTGTTGAAGCTTGTCGAACCATCGAAACACATGAGATAACCCAGGAACCTGTAAATCCTCCTCAAATCCAGAATGATCAGAACCCTAAATTACCTCAAATTCAGAATGGTCAGAACCCTGAAACAAATCCAAACCAAAATACTCAGCACACTGTAACACCTCAAGACCAGAACACTCAGGATTTAGACACTGCTGAAACACCTCAGGCTGAATTTCACAAAAGTGGTCACCCAACCAACACAAGCAGATTTAAGCAACTTGACGAGGAAGCCCTCTTAGACATAGAGAAAAAAACAGTACAGTGCAGCTACTAAAAAAACACAAAGTGGGGATAGGTGTTTTCAATGATAATTAATCTATGTTAATATAAATTTGCTCCAATGTTGACATTTCCACCAAACCTACCCAAGTAATAACCAGATTTGACATACAAATAAAAATCAAAAATGGCCATTTCAAGGAAAGGAGTGAATTATACACCAATTCTTCACAATTATTAATAACCAAGAAACCACACATTTAATACACTAAACAAACAACAAAATAAATAGTTTCCTTCATATATGTATCAATATTTATAATGTACCACAAATATATTACAAATAAAATATTGTAAAATTTTCCCAAAAAGTCATAAATTAGAAATAAAGAAAAGGATAGACCATAGAATTAACCATTTCAGAAGATATAGAATTGATGTATAGTGACTGTTATCTAAATTTAAATTATATCGACCAATGACTTTTCCCTATATTTGCAAGCTGCAATTTACCAAAATTTTATGAAATTTTCATAGAATAATTTTTCTTTATCTACTGTGCTAGCATGGAATCATGTTTATTTTTCAAATAGTGATGAAGTCAATAAAACTGGCCCAGCATGTACCCAATATGTGCCAGATTCACATTAATTCCTAAAATTGTAGAAATTTCATTTTCAGCTTGGTGTTCAGAAAGATTACAAAAAACTGTGGATTTCAACACAATTTCTAAGGAGAACCTTAATGAAAGCCTTGGCAAATTTAATGCTGAAGCCCAGCCCAAAAATTTAGATAAAAGGATCCAAAGTATGCCTGAAAGTATGGCGCAGGAATATCATAAAAATTCCCTTAAGAGTGTACGTGCGGCAATTAATAGACACCTGAAGGACATTGGTCGCAACATTGACATTGTTCGAGACAAAGACTTTAAGTTAGCAAATTCAATGCTTAGTGCTAAGCTTAAATTCAACCTTCGTAATGGGCTGTCCCGTCCGACTCAGCATCATCCTATTATTTCTAACTCTGAGTTACAGAAAATAAATGAGTTCCTTTCTACAAAGAATAATGTTGTCCCGCGTCGTTTTAAAATCTGGTATGTCCTTGCAATACACTTTGTTAGTCGTGGTATTGAATTTCACCAACAGTTGTCAAAGGATTCAATTAAATTTGTAAAAGATGAGGAAGGGAGAGAATACCTTACAATCACACATGAGACACACTAGAAAAACTACCAAGGTGGTATAGAAGACTCATCAGAAAAAGCCGAAGACAAAAGAATGTACTCAACTGACTCAGATTCATGTCCCGTCCAAGCCGTTAAACATTTTTTGTCAAAATGTCATGCAAATTCAAAAAGTTTGTTCAATCAGTGTAGTCATGATGCACTTCGTGGCAATCCGAATAATTATTCAGTTTGGTACACTGAGACACCAGTGAAAGTTAAAGCATTCTCAACTTTTATGCCGGATATCTGGCAAAAACCCTGGGGTAAAACGGTACATAGCACATTCTCTATGTTCAACAGCAATAACTGCAATGAGTGATGCTGGGCTAACAGACAGAAATATAAAGTACATGTCTGATCACAAATGTGAGGAAAGCCTCAAGTCCTATTGTAGAAGACCTAGCAATGAACAAAAACATAGAATCAGTGCCGTCCTTGATAATGTTGCCACCGGTTCCGCAAAGTCAACTTCACTTGTGCCAATTAAAAACAACATTTTGTATGTGCCTGTCTAAAATCAGGAGCCTGTAATTCAGTGGTTGTCATTGGTTGCTGTCTGTATGTGCCTGTCTAAAATCAGGAGCCTGTAATTCAGTGGTTGTCATTGGTTGCTGTCTAACGTGTTTATTTTTCTTTAATTGTTATGTACATAAACCAGGCGTCTCATAAACATATATAAACATTATAAAGTCCGTACAGTGACCTGTAGTTTTAAATCTACGTCACTTTGGTCTCGTTTATAGTTGTCTCGTTGCATTGGCAATCATTACCACATCTTCTTATTTTATTATACGTTTCTTAACCACACTGTATTCGTCCACAGGTGGATGAATTAAAGTTATACACATATTAAAACTTTTAAGGTGGTACCAAACACCTTGACTAAAATTAATTTGGCTCGTTTAATTTTCATAAAATTTTGACAAAATATTTACTTTGACAAAAATATAAAAATTTTAAAAAACTTGAGCCACACACTTTACCGGAAAAATTTCATTGGATATAAAGCAGTTTGACAAACACTAATTTTGATCATTGAGAAGCTTGATATTTCCTTAACAATAGAACGTGATCAAAACGTTCAGCTGATTTTTACAGAGTTATCTCCCTGTAGTGTTATGTACCATCTTAATGGTTGCAGTCTTGTAATTGACTGCTCCATAGGCTTACATGCAAAACAGCTGATCTTTGAATTTTTTTAAAAATAAAATGCTACATAGAAAAAAATTTTCATGTACATATCATGTATGTAGTAATGTGAAATTGTGATTTAAGGGGAAAAAAGTGGGTCATGCCACGAAGAATAAAAAGTTATGAAACCCTGAAGTCAAAACTACTTTTTTCTACTTTCTGTTTGCTGTTTTTACTAGGCCGCACCACTTCCATTAAACATGATATCCTTCCACTTTCCTGGTTTGATATCCCCAAAAAGATGCAATATTTTTTTAAATCTAAATACATGTTTCAATTCAGCATAAACTTTTAATCAAACAGAAAAAATTGAGTTCAGAAAAAAATTCAGAAAAAAATGGACTATTTTATTATACTCCATGTTTTGACATGCACCGGAAACTGGAGTTGTAATACAAGACTGGTACCTAATTTCCGATTTGATTCCAGTGGTTATGATTTCATGTAATCAGTAATATTTTGCTCTCACACATTAGAAAGATTATTGATTTTAAGAGTATGTACATACAAAGGGGAGAGTTGTTGCATTATTTATGTCCAATGTTAATGAATATTTGATATGTTCATATTTTTCATTAGTTGAAACAAGAAACCTATATAAAAAAGATATGGAATAAGACTAGATCAGCTGTGAACTATTGTGAAAGAAACTGACGAAAATCAAGAGTGATAATATTACAACAAGGCGTAAAATTATGCGCTACCACTTTCACCACTAACAATACCCCATAAAATCAATTTACCGTTTCAGAATCTAAATATTTAAGGATAATTTTATTGTCCGTACACCAAAATATAAAATACGGCACGTCATTCCCCGAATATCTATAATTGTGTAGGAGGCTGTAAAACAATCACTACGTTTTGATGTACGTTTTTTGAAATTATTTCATAGAATTCTGTAGATTTTAATGATAATTTAAACGCGTTGTATACGTACCTTATGTGATAATTTGAAAGAGACATCAATTCAATTCTAATATACCTGTAAAATTTATTATTTTGAATTGTAATTTGTACACTCTACTAACTAGATGTATATTTGATAAGTTATTCTCCTGAATATGAGAGAAGTATAGAACGTTAAGCATTTAACAATCAATCTAAATTTATGTTTATTATTTATGTCAACGTTTGCTTATGATTCCAAACTGTATTTTTTTTTTCTGTGGCCATCGTAATCATACGTCCCCATTATGGAAAGAAGGTACTAAAGGTGTTGCTCATTGTTGAAGGTCGTACGGTAACCTATAGTTGTAAACTTATATGTCATTTGGTCTCTGGTGGACAGAATCATAGCAAAACATCTTCTTATTTTTATATTGGATTTTTTTACTTTGTTCTTAAATAAATTTAAGTTCAAGACTCTTTACGAAGAATCAACCATAGAATCAATTGCAATTATAAAATTAACAACATCGTTTTCAAAAGGTAGACCAGGGTAGTATTGATTGATTGATTGATGTTTAACGCCACTTTCTGCACTATTGTGCTATTTCGTCGTGGTCAGTTTTTATTGGTGGAGGAAGCCGGAGTGTCCTGAGAGAACCACCGACCTTCGGTAGGAAAACTGACAATCCTAATTGGAGTCAAGCGAATCTATCGCTTGAGGGATTAGAACTCACAACCACAGTGTTGACAGGCTAGTGATACAGTAGCACAGTAGTGCTGAATATGCATGAAATATTTGCCACTGGACAAAACTAAAGCTAAAATGCAGTTCTTTAGGGAACAGTAACTTATCAAACAATAAGCCGATTCAAACTAAAAGAGGGTGGACAGGGGTAACGGAACATCGAAACGAGGGGGCGGGAACCGGGTGAAGAGGGTGAATATAAATAGGGCTTTTCTGGGTAAAAAATTTTGAACAATTTTTTGTCTGTGAGTAAGGGGAGGGAAGTGGGAGTTCGAGGTAGAGAAGTTGAATCAGGGAAGTCCATGTCAATTCCCTCCACTAACGACCAATAAGTCAATGAAATAAATAAACAGAAAAAACAATTAAATATGGGGACGAAGTCCCAAATTACGGAAGAAAAATCAATAAAAAAAATAATTAAAAAAAAATCAATCTACTAATGAACTCAAAATCGTTAACTTTTTTTTTCTGTGACGGGATTGCTTCCCTTCATTGGTAGATACTTAGTCAGCCGTAAGCGGTTGAGCTAAGGAAGTGAGCTAAGGAAGTACTTAGCTCAGTCGGTTAAAGCGCTGCCTTGTGTCACAGAGGTCCCGGGTTCGAATCCCGGAGGAAACAAAAATGATTTTGTAATAGAATCATGCTCTCCGGTTACAATTGGCGCCCAACTAAAAAACCCACGGTGGTTAGAGAGGATTTCTAGCCAGGGTATGTGTTGTGAGTCATAATGGTATGATGACTCTTGAGGTTTGGAAAGTGTGACGGGATTGCTTCCCTTCATTAGTAGATACTTAGTCAGCCGTAAGCGGTTGAGCTAAGGAAGTACTTCTTTAGCTCAGTTGGTTAGATCGCTGCCTTGTGTCACAGAGGCTCCGGGTTCGAATCCCGGAGGAGACAAAGATGATTGCTTCGCATCACGGTGCGGAGCTATTAGTTTCAGTCGATAAACACGTCATCTTGAAATAATTACTGATCACATATAGATTCTGATTGGTTCCTTTATGATGCGGCTGAGATACAGCAACATCTATTGGCTTAATGAGATAAAGAATTACAGACTTTTCTCGTCTCAGGATAAGACATCAAATGCCGGAAAATTAACTATGTGTATTTCAGTTCCGATCAACTGTCATTAATTCATATTCGTTTTATTATACATATATTCCACACTGAAATTCAATATTGAAATATCAATTATTAAAACGTGTTTATTTGCTTTGTTAATCTGCAATATGCACGATTTGTTTTGCTAAACAATGCTCCTATACAATGTTTACAAAAATGCATTATCTGTATTTTATAACTTCTGCCAATCTAGGCACACCTCCAGAGTCGTGTCCATTTGTAAATGTTTTAATTTTCAACAAGTAAAGTGAACAAAATTTTAAAAGCATGGGTGCATAACGCACACTCTTAAAGTAGAACAACATCATTTTCACTGAAACTAAATATTTATTGCTGTTTACAATTATATTCTATTGCTTCGCATTGCAAGCTTTATGGTAAATCGACAAAAGTGTGTCAGAAATCGTATCTGATATTCTACTCAGTCATAAGTAACCTTCCATCATTACCGGACTGGACACAGAAATAACACGACGGGTGTCGTAAACGGTGAGAATGCTTACCCTTCCGGAGCACCTGATTTCACTCCCGGTTTTTAGTGGAGTTCGTGTCGTTTCTTATTTATTTTAACTGTGGAAAATATTTTTTAGTTGTACAAGTCTTTGTTTACTCCTTGGTTTTGATTGTTATTGTCTTCATCACTCGAAATCATGTTACTCTTAATCAACATACCTAAACATTCATATATATCTAAATGAATTATATACATAACTAGCAATCAAAATCGCAATTCAATGACCTGCTAAAAGAACTAGAAAACCACACTCCACAAAAACACATTGACAACTAAACACTGAACAGCCAGTTTAAAATTTCAGAAAAGTTAATCTTAATATATATACAAAAATGATATTCCAAGTCTAAGACATCCATTTTATATCAATCAATATCTAAAGATACCACATTTCCAATATTAAATCAACAACCACATACACACATATTACCTTAAATTAGGATAGAGCGAAGCAGTCCACAGCTTTTTAGAAAGCTCAAACTTGTTTTGTAATAGAATCATGCTCTCCGGTTACATTTCTAACTTATTTTATTTTCTAGCATCTGCGCAGAAATCTTTTCCGGTTTCGTTTAGCTCGGAATTTGAGTAAAATGTTATTGGGACGTCCCTTATAACAGTAAGCAAATCAATAACACTAAAAACCAATATAAAAATCAATATACTAATGAAATCATAATCGTAAACGTTTTTTCTAACTTTTTCCAACGTTGCATTTGCCCTGTTCCGGTTCTGTTAACGGACGATGCCATGTAAGTCATACGATTTCCCGAAAATTTATATGTATGATTACCAAAAATAATATGGACAACAACACAATAACAATAATATTTGTATCCTTTTGTTGTCCTTTTTTAATTTATGGTAGGCTTTGCTTTAATGTTATTTTGTATTTCGTTTTATATTTAACAAAAAGACGTGAAGATTCAATGTTGTATGAAGTCATATAACATTTGTCAATTGGTCATCGCCATGATTGATGATCATTTTAACACTTGTCGGTTATGATACAGATCCGCTCCTTAACAACTCGAAAGATGGTCGATGCTTCATAGCAACACGTCTTCTTGTTTACATTAAAATAACAGAGTTTACTGGGTTTTTTTTTTTTACCATTTAAATGTACATTTTTTTTAATTAAGATTTTGATATGATAAAAAAACGTTACCTGATGATAGCGTTTCTTTGTTCACATTGCAAATGACGTCACATCTTGATTCCCTAATTGGAAACATTTCCGTATTTTCGTTTCTTTTTCAACAGATTCTGAAGTTAAACTATTCCTTGAGTTTTTGGGGAAACTTACCGCAGATCTGATAATCAGGCAGATTTTTGTATTTGTACAAAGATCCGTTATAAGTCGACTTTGTATGTTCTGTTATCCGAACATACGGGCTTTTATAAAACCAGTGATCTCACTTTCTTGTGCTCTTCAGGAAAATTAACTTAAAATCGTTCTTCTTTAAGTTATTATTTCATTTAATGTGTTTTTAAACTTAGATACGGAGTCCACTTATAGATGAGGGTCTAGATGGGGTTTAAAGAATCGAAAATAATGGACGAAATGTGCAGAATAAATGGCAATAAATAGCCAAAAAAAAATAAGAATAGAGAAAAAAATAATTTTATTAGTTACAAACGTACTGCCAAAAGAAAAAGAAGTGACATTTAAACGAAGAATTGAAAATAACTATTGACATAGATTTATTTTATTTTAATTTATAAAATCATTCTACATGGAATGTGTCATTTACATCTACATATTTTCATAATGTACCTACAGGTCTTGAGCAGAATCGACAAATTTTTGTTGAAGACATATCAGAATGAAAAAAGCATAAACATTGTAAACAGGACAAAATCATAAATCATCAACGACAAGCTGCAAAATCATACTTTTTCATGTTTTTTCATACATGATCAAACTTATGATATGATATATTTTCTATTGTTATTTTGGCAGTTATCATGGTTATTGTCAAAAGAATAGCTAGACCGAAGATGACTGTTTAGATAACAGTAAATGTAAGCTAGATTAAAAATAACAAAATGACTGAACCAACAGAACCCGGGCCATTAAAACGGACAATACCACCTGATTTACAGAGAGAGGTAGAAGACATTCAGAAAAAAGCACCTAGAACTACAGGTATTATCCTTTACAACAGATTTTGAATTATTGAATTTGTACTCTAATGATTAAAACAGTCATCAAAGATACCACTCTAATAATCTGAGTGTGTTGTCTATATACAAATCATTAGCTGATTAGGGAGGCTCAAATCAAAACAGTTGGAAAGCCAAATCAAAAATGAAGAGCATTAAAATCAGAAAATTCCAAACCTGATAAACACCTGCAATAATGCTTCATGCCAATCTGATGAGTTAAGAATTTCCAACCAGTTGGACGGCAAACTATTTAATGGCTTCTAAGGTCAAGACATTGGTCACGTGATAAAAGGTCAGAGTTTACGGTTATTTTTGGTAAACGTGCATGCCTCGTGGTTTTTTTACTCGTATCGTCTTATTATTACTCCTACATTAATAAAACTCAAAGTTTTCAAATTTTGAGTGAATAAGCTTCATTATTCTTTATATTTATTACTAAAAAGTGTTGTTAAAGTATTCTAAATTGACGAATGAAGTGAAACTTTTTTTCTGAAAATTTGCGTAGGTCCACGGAAAATCCCTAATTATTCTTTAAATAGGTATGGTAACGTATGGAGGGGTATAGAATATGAAGTAAAACCATTTTTTAACTTAGAATTTAGTTCTAATCGACCCCAAATTTACCGGACACGCAATTGTGTCAGCTTATTCGTGGCGAAGTGGAGATCAAAGGGAGATAACTCTGTACACGCATCGTAGGAAATTGCAAGTTCACAACAGTAAATTCGAGTAAAAGTAATGATTGTAGTTATATTTCGACACTTTCTTAAATAACTATTCCATATTTCACTTTCCTCCACTTTTGTTATATAAAAATAGTCATGGAATGGTTGAATATGGCATTTTTTAAAGTAATTTAATTACAGGTTTTTGAAAACTTCCAAAGAAGATAATTATAAGAAATTTACTTTCCTCATAAGCTTGGAACTTGTAAATTGCTTTCTATTCTCAAACACCCTTTTGATAGATGGAATGCAGGGGCGTAGCTGGACTAAAATAAAGTGCAATCATAACTAACGCCGAGCGGAGCGAGGCTAATTTTGCCGAGCGAAGCGAGGCGAAAATTTTTTTTGGACCATTTTATGCAGAAAATGATATTTTTTTTCGGGCATTTCCCAATATGCCATGCTTATGAAATTCACATCACTCCTTCATGCCCAAACTCCTATTTTATAAATACTTGTGGACTTTATAGTGATTCGGCAAGGGAGACGGGGGCTATGGACCGCTCAAAGTCCCCAGCTGGTCCAGGGTAGCACTCTAGTCGCGGATCCAGGGCAGCACCCTAGACGGAGGTCCAGGGAAGCGAATCCCCCGGAAGCTCCGGGCATATGAGTAATTACAGTGACTGCTTTGAACATGAAAAATACCCTATCTGTTTCTTACTATACCAGATTTTTATGAAACGATAGTAAAATTCTAGTGAGTACCGTAATTTGCTAATTCATATAAAACGGGAAGATCAGGAAGAGTCGACAACCGTCCGAAGCGTTAATCAATAGAAGGGCAATCAATGGACACAGATAAGACACAAAAGGACAAACAAAAACATTCAACATTGAAAACTAAATACAGATGAAAAACACGGACCCCGAAAAAAATATGGCGACATCCGGTGCTCCGGAAGGGTAAGCAGGTCCTACTTCTTGCAAGACACCCGTAGTGTTTCTCACGAAGGTAATTTTCAAATCAAAGGAGAGGTTTCTACAACAATGGTAGAAGGTAATTTGAGACACAGATACCCCAGGTGAATTAATAGTCTTTTGAACGAACGGACAAGGGAATACAAAATCGAACGGCCACTTTTAAGTCTTGATTTATAAGTAGAGAATATAAATCTATGATGTTTTCAAGGTGATTGTATTGAGCCTATAATATCAAATGTTAATACTGCGTATAAGACTTAAAGTATAGTTAATATCCAAAGTCCATATATCTATTTTTTTGCCAAGGCAAATGATCGCAGAACTCGATATCCATTTCTCTGTGAACATGTATGATAGTCTGTCCTGTACCATGGTTGAACGGAGATAAGTTTTCAGTCGCCGTAATGCACTAAATGACCGTTCAGTAGTTGAACTAGTTGCACAGCATTGTAACTAGGATTGAGAAGATTGCAGATATTGAAGGATATACATGTAGTTCCTTATTAGTCACTGCTAGAGACGACATCAGAGATTTGTTGCAAGTACAAACATCGCCCGACACGATAATCCGTAAAGACTAAAGACTATCCGTTATTCAATTTTCGAATTATTTTTTTTTTGTGAAAAATATGTGCAAGCAAATGATTTTTTGCGTAAAGGCAGCTACGCGCCTGGAATGATATAAGTCTTTGTTTCACTTTCTTTGTATCAATATTCTTAGAAAGCCTATGAAAATAAACTCAGTGTTTGTACATATAGGTTGTTTGAACAGTTTTTTAGCTCACCTGACCTAAAGGTCAAGTGAGTTTTTCTCATCACTGTGTAGTGAATTTCAGAGGTGCTCCTACTTTTAGGAGAAGTATATCTCCTTAGCAGGAAGTGATGTCTTCCAATTCGGGGCTTCCTGTTCTAACCCATGGTCTATGTCGGATGTGTGTTACACAGCTCCTACACGAAGAAAAGATAGTTACTAGAAGCCACGCTAATATGACAGTTATTGTTGGTTTATTATTAATCTGCCCACACAAACACTTCACTGGTGTCAGATGTAAAAGTAACTGACACAGGTGGAAAAAAGTCTTTTCAACGCGAAACGAGTCGTGTTGAATTTTTGATTTTCGCGGGTCAAATTTGTCAATTAAACCGTGTTGTTCCTGTGAATTGCACATTCACACATTCTTTCCACACACTTACCAATAAAAATTTGAATCATTGAATTAAATATACTCATTTCACTTGAATAAAGGTGAAAACAAATGAAATAAAAGCCATAAGAACTGAATTTCAGTTTGTTACACGAAAAGGGAGACAACTATAAAAACAAAACATCATAAGATTTAAATTATTTTTTGGTTAAATTCTTATCTAATCTGAGTCAGTAGTACTGGCCAATTATCAAAATTCAAAAGTTTATGATTATGGAGACAGTAGTACTGTCCTAGTGTATGTTGTCTGTTTAATTTCAACTAATAAAAAGCATTAGTTAATAGACATAATTGAGCAATTTGCAGATACTATTACAGTGTGTGTATTCAATTTTGCGTTTATACTTAGGGTATATGATAATAATATACCACATTTTTTTTTTTTTTTTTATATTGTATATATATATAATAAATATAAGTGTTCTCGCATTGACAAATACAGTTTAAAGTTAATACACAAATTGGACAAAATTGTATTTAATACTTTGTGTAAATTTATTGTAATATATAAGTATATATCGTGTATTGAATAAAAGTGAAGATGTCGACGATCAATATCAATACTGCGACAAAAGAAGATCTAATGGGAATTAGAGACATTGGGGAGGCCAGGGCCAATTTAAAGCAAGAAAAATCAAAGGTACTTTGACATTAGAAGATCTAAAGATGATAGAAGGCGTACCAAATACTATTTGGAATCCATTGATAAGGAAAGGTACGGTGGAAGTTATTTCAGAGAAGGAAACTCCAGAGAAACAACCAACAGTACAAGAGGAAACTTCTGCAATACTGGAACAATATAAGACAAAATTGTTAATTGCAGAACAAGACAAAGTTCATTCAAAACGGGAATATATGAAAGAAATTGAAGATTTAAAAGTAACATTTGAGAAGCAATTGAGGTATAAGTCAGCGGAGATAGAAGAATGCCTTGCTGAACTCCAACAAACAAAAGAGAAATTTCAAAGAGAAATGGAACAGGATAAGTTGGAAAAGGAAAAGTTGGAAAAGGAAAAAAAGTCAAAAAGAGTTAAGTACTGAAAGTATAATGATTAAACAGGAAATGAGTGAACTACAACATTGGTACGAAAGCACGATGGCAGAAAAAGAAGGTAATTTTTCATTACAAATGGAGAGCATGCAACGGGAACGTCAAAAATTAATGGTTAAGATTATGGAACAGACTCAAGATATGGATAAGGAAAGAGAAAGGAATAATGAACAACATAAACAGATGAAACAAAGAGATGAAGAATATGGCAAGAAATTAGCTGCACTAGAAGAACAATTGCATCATGTAAGGACATCAAGACTTATTTCAGAAAAGCTAGCTAAAGGGGATATATTTAGGGGTAAGGTAACCGATATGTCAAGAAGTTCGTGGTATGGTGATTCTGCAAAACTTAAATGCAGCCAAGGATTCAGCTCAGATAAACTTGGAGATTCAACAGAAGTGGCTACTAACAATGGGAAAATGCCAACATCAGGGAAGGAAAAAGATGACTCGAGCTAGAGGGAAATCAAATCAAATCAACGTTCTGGACCAACGCCACTAAAGCTAGCCATATATGATGGTAAATCAGAATGGAAGCCTTATTTCATGCAATTTAACCACATAGCTAAAAAATATGAATGGTCCAAAGAACAAAAATTAGATCGCTTAATTAAATGCCTCAGAAGCTTTGAAATTTGTGAGTATCCGCCAAGAAACAGTTCAAAAGGACTATGACATGTTAGTTCAAAAGCTGAGTCAGAGATTTGGAAATAAAGATTTACCCCACACCATTAGGCGTCAATTGCAAGAGGTTAGACAGTTTGTTGATGAGTCAATAGAGGAGTTTTCTGAAAGAATACAGGAATTAGCAACCGATTGTTACCTCAATACACCAGAGAATGTAGTGGATACCATAGCTGTTGATGCGTTTTTGAAGGGGTGTACTGACAAGAAAGCGTCGTTATTTGCCATGGAGAAAGATCCAAATACCATGGATCAAGCATTGCAATATGTTAAGAGCTCCATTCACAACCAAAAGATTTTATTAGGTTATAGGAAGCCAGAGATAAAAAGGGTTCAGTTTTATGATGACTCAGATGAAGAAAGTACAGAATGTTTATTACGTCAAGTCAAAACAGGCAATAATCAGTGTATGCAAGACTTACAGAAAAAGTATGAGACTATGGAAACAAGAGTGGCAACTACGAACAACATATTTGGACCATAAAATCAGATATCAAGAAAATCATCAATTCAATCAGCCCCAAAGCCACTGCTGACCGCCAGAGGTCGCCTTCACCAAGAGGACGAAGTCCAAACAGACATTTTCGGGATATACAATGTTATACGTGTAGGGAAATGGGCCATTACAGTACACAGTGTCCAAAGAAAAGTTGGTCACCAATGAGACGCAACAGGTCACCATCTCCAAATAATAATCTCAGAGACAAGGACTGAAGATTTAGGCCGCTCATCAGTCCAAAAACCTCAAATATGCCAATTATCTCCCCTTAGAGAATTGAAACCAGAGGTACTTGGGAAAAAACAGGTTACAATCAGTGACAGCAGTGCTGTTCATTGTAACTTGACAGACTTCAATAATGGCCAGAAGAAAGGTAGTGAGAATGATATTGATAATCCTCAATTACGCGAGATTCAACTGTATCCAGGTGATCGAAATCCAGAATCCAATACGCTTGTGTTAAGTATTTCAATTAATGATGTAACCGTAAATGCGGTAATTGATAGAGCTGCCCAGGTCACACTTATGAGTGAAGAAACTTAAGCCTCCTGTAATTTTTAAAGGCTCTTTAATGTTGAAAGGTGCTGGAAAAGACAATAGCATTACAGCAAGGTATACAGAACGAGTTACAGTTAAGGTGGGAAAGACTGAGACTAAGTGGAGAATTATAGTAGCTAAAATTAATGATCAAGTTATACTAGGATTGGACTTTCTTAAACATCTTGATGCTGTGATAGATTTGACTGACTTGTCAATAACAATTAGAGGTGAAAAACATCTTATCAATGAAGTGAAATCAGAAAATAGTAGTTTCAAAGTTTGCCGCATAACACTAGAAGAGACCCTTATTGTACCACCTAATTCAACTGTCAGACTACCAGTAAAATTGGCAGAGGAATTTGAAAATGAAGTGGCTATTCAACCAAGTAGACCTTTGAATGGGCTGATTATGCCAAACATTTTGACCAAAGCTGATTTAAGAGTACCTATTGTCCTTAACAATTTGATAGATAAGACCATTTGTCTAAAACAAAATTGCTTAATTGGTACAGCAATGGAAATTTGTGAAGTAATAGATGAGGATAGGTGTGACTATGAGGACAAAGCATCAGTAAGGACAGTTAACACAGTTGATAAGGAAGGCAACAGTAGTTTACCGATGTTCAAATCTCATAAATCAATAAGGATGATAGAAATCAATATAACAAGAACTCAAAAAAGAACGAGGCCGAGCGCGTCGACAGGGTAAGTCTCCTGCATAGCATTATCAACCGCCATACGAATCCACACACAGTTTAATTCATTCGGGAATAAGACACGAACAGTTAAATAAAAGAACAAATGACTTTACTAGTATTTAAAGATCTATGACTGCAAAACAATGTCGCTAGTGATTTGATACATCGTTTACGTATCGGTCAACCGATTCGAGCTGGTGACTGCCAAACTTATATTGTGTCAATTTCAGTCGTTCTTTCTCGTAAATTTATTTTGGTGGTTGTGTAAAAAAACACCCCTGGCAATGAAGTCCATATACTAGTAGTTTGAACATCCACGAGCGTAACGTTTTAATTGTCATATGATTTGGTAGAGGGTATATTACTGATGCTAAGTAGTCCGGTAAATTTACAATTGGAAAGTTGAAATCATCAAACTTGTCATAGATTTTAGTTTGAATTCGGCCATTAGTGTCAATGTCGGGGTAAAGATCACGATATGAAGCAGACCTTCTAGTTTCGGTAGTATCCTTAATCACGAATTTTAAACATGGTTTCATTGATGAGTTTGACAGTCATCAACACCAATAAAATTCCGATCTGAAATGAAATTTTACAACATACAGAATCTGATGTAGTTATATTGTTTTAATGTAAAACAAAAGGTAGAAAAAGGACATATTCTTCAAAAATATGTTGATATTTATAATTAAAGAAACATTGTAATAGGAGAAATAATAGATAAATAATGTTCCATTTCTTTGTTCATTGAATAAATACCATCCGTCGTCACTTGATATAGCTCTGGCCCTGTATTTTCGTAATGAAACTGGTGCATTTGAATAACTGTTCACTGCGTCCTTCTCCAAAAAATCTATTTTTGTCATTTTTTTAGGTTTCATGTCTATTTTTTTTTTTTTCTGTTTTGATATGTTTTTTTACATTATTTCTGGCCAGACCCTTAGTTTATTTACTAAATTTGTGGGTTTTGTTCGTTGTTAGTAAGCACTGCCAAAGTAGTTTACATCCTTTTCCTTTGGCTCTGGTGCATAGTTGTATCATTAGCAATCATATCTTATTTGTTTACGCTTTTGTAGAAAGATTTAGATTTTTCAATTTATTTTCACTGAACTTATAGCAATATTAGTTCAAATTGGGTACCAAATCCTAATTGTTACTGTATGTGGTTTATAAATCTCGAAAAATCCAAATCTTATTCTCTTCTCCCCGATTGTGACATCAACGAGTGAAACACATCACCGAGTTTGTACGTATCATCGGTAAGACAACGGGTGCCACTAGAGGAGTAGGATATGCTTTCTCTTCCGGAGCACCTGAGATCCCCCCAAGTGTTTGTGAACTTTACACTAGTAATTTTGGGGCCCTTTATAGCTTGTTATTCGGTGTGAGCCAAGGCTCCGTGTTGAAGGCCGTACATTGACCTATAATGGTTTACTTTTATAAATTGTTATTTGGATGGAGAGTTGTCTCATTGGCACTCACACCACATCTTCCTATATCTATTGTTAGTCTTTTATATTTTGTTAACCCCCACCACATTTGCTGTATGCCTCTTTTATTTTAGGATTATCTAGTGGTTGTCGTTGCAATACTTATTTGTTGTTTATTGCACTCAGTATAAATCCGGCCGTTTGTTTCCTCATTTAGATTTCCTTGTTTATCATCATGAGGGCCTTATAGCTGACTTAGCTATAGGACTATAGTTCGTTGTTTAAGACCGAACGTTGACATGTAGTTATTCCAATCATTATTGTTTGTTGAAAAAGAATAGTCTCATTGGCAGTCATACATGTACAACATCTCCTAGTTTTCATATTGAATAAGTTCTTCCTTAATGAGGTTTTGCATTAGTACAAATCGATTCAAGAAACATGATAAAACTAAACATGTTTATTCTTAAATGTGATCATTTAAATACCCATGAATCCTACCTGAACGACAAATAATTTATTAAACATGTACATACAATACAAGAATAAAAGATTTGAGGTATAATTCAACAAGAAGGCAAAACAAACATTTATAGGTCAACGTACAATCATCAACAATAGACATTTATCTATACAATATATCCAGCATTATATGACGCATGAAGAAGAAAACAATTATCTACAATCGATACCAATTTCTTAAAATGACAGAACAAGTCTTGATGATATAATTGTATCAATGAAGATTGATGATTGATTGATTGGTGTTTAACGCCACTATCAGCACTGTTGTGCTATTTCGTGGCGGTCAGTTTTTATTGGTGGAGGAAGCCGTAGTGCCCGGAGAAAACCACCGACCTTCGGTAGGAAAACTGACAATCCTAGTCAAATAAGATTGGAGTCGAGTGCACCCGCACGAGCGGGGTTCGAACTCACAACCTCAGTGTTGACTGGAGTTGAACTACCTAGACCACACGGCCACCGAGGCCCCGTATAAATGAAGACATGCACTGGTAAGGTTTCTGACTTGGATAGAAAAGACAAATTATTTCTTGTTTAGCGATAAAAGAAACGATATTTTATTTTATGGATTTTTATTTACCAAATTTTATTTTTTCCTCCGTTATTATTAACTTAAACATAAGTTGTTCTGTCCTGACGTGATTTTATCTTGTTGCAGTTTAAGTTGCATACAAGTAATTAATATGTCACCTTTTATATATACAAGTCTAAATTTCGATTCCTAACATCACTGAAGAGACATTAATTGTCGAAATCCGGATATGGTGTACAAAAACCTTTGCACCTTTTGTTTGCGGTATACCATCTTTTCCGCAAGTTTATTGTTTTCTGTTTAGTATTAAATTTATAGTTAAGATCCATTTATTACATCGGTGATCCGTTTATTTGGCAATCGCCAATGGCAGTCAGTAGGGTTTAAGAACATTTGTTGTTCGACCTGTTAGTCAAATGCGTTTTGTTAAAATATACTTTTCACTTTTTGGTCTTTTGGAAAATGTTGTTTGTGCTGTATTTCGACCCTCTAACAAGAAATTTGTTTTGCATGCACACGTATAAAATTGCGGTTTTATCCAACGCAATCATAGGTTTGAACGTTGTTTTCAATTTAGACTTGTTTATATTTTTCGTTTGGGCTTGTATTATATTTGCCTTCGGGTTTATATGATCCGTTCATCCTATTTTGACTCTTCAAAATTCAAGAGTCTATCCTAAATTGAGGTAAATTGTATGGCTTTCCAAATACCGTTTCGATTCCTAACATCACTGAAGAGACATTAATTGTCGAAATCCGGATATGGTGTACAAAAACTTTGCACCTTTTGTTTGCGGTATATCATCTTTTCCGCAAGTTTATTGTTTTCTGTTTAGTATTAAATTTTAATAAAGATCCATTTATTACATCGGTGATCCGTTTATTTGGCAATCGCCAATGGCAGTCAGCAGGGTTTAAGAACATTTGTTGTTCGACCTGTTAGTCAAATGCGTTTTGTTAAAATATACTTTTCACTTTTTGGTCTTTTGGAAAATGTTGTTTGTGCTGTATTTCGACCCTCTAACAAGAAATTTGTTTTGCATGCACGTATAAAATTGCGGTTTTATCCAACGCAATCATAGGTTTGAACGTTGTTTTCAATTTAGACTTGTTTATATTTTTCGTTTGGGCTTGTATTATATTTGCCTTCGGGTTTATATGATCCGCCGTTCATCCTATTTTGACTCCTCAAAATTCAAGAGTCTATCCTAAATTGAGGTAAATTGTATGGCTTTCCAAATACCGTTTCGATTCCTAACATCACTGAAGAGACATTAATTGTCGAAATCCGGATATGGTGTACAAAAAACTTTGCACCTTTTGTTTGCGGTATATCATCTTTTCCGCAAGTTTATTGTTTTCTGTTTAGTATTAAATTTTTAATTAAGATCCATTTATTACATCGGTGATCCGTTTATTTGGCAGTCGCCAATGGCAGTCAGCAGGGTTTAAGAACATTTGTTGTTCGACCTGTTAGTCAAATGCGTTTTGTTAAAATATACTTTTCACTTTTTGGTCGTTTGGAAAGTGTTGTTTGTGCTGTATTTCGACCCTCTAACAAGAAATTTGTTTTGCATGCACACGTATAAAAATTGCGGTTTTATCCAACGCAATCATAGGTAACGTTGTTTTCAAACTTGTTTATATTTTTTCGTTTGGGCTTGCGGTTTTATCAAAATTCAACGCAATCATAGGTTTGAACGTTGTTTTATATCATCAATTTAGACTTGTTTCCGTTTATTTGGCAGTCGCCAATGGCAGTCAACAGGGTTTAAGAACATTTGTTGTTCGACCTGTTAGTCAAATGCGTTTTGTTAAAATATACTTTTCACTTTTTGGTCTTTTGAAAATGTTGTTTGTGCTGTATTTAGACCCTCTAACAAGAAATTTGTTTTGCATGCACACGTATAATTGCGGTTTTATCCAACGCAATCATAGGTTTGAACGTTGTTTTCAATTTAGACTTGTTCAAGTCTAAATTTTATATATATATATATTTATACAAGTCTAAATTGAAAACAACGTTCAAACCTATGATTGCGTTGGATAAAACCGCAATTTTATACGTGCATGCAAAACAAATTTCTTGGTAGAGGGGTCGAAATACAGCACAAAAAACATTTTCCAAAAGACCAAAAAAGTGAAAAAGTATATTTTAACAAAACGCATTTGACTAACAGGTCGAACAACAAATGTTCTTAAACCCTGCTGACTGCCATTGGCGATTGCCAAATAAACGGATCACCGATGTAATAAATGGATCTTAACTATAAATTTAATACTAAACAGAAAACAATAAACTTGCGGAAAAGATGGTATACCGCAAACAAAGGGTGCAAAGGTTTTTGTACACCATATCCGGATTTCGACAATTAATGTCTCTTCAGTGATATTAGGAATCGAAACGGTATTTGGAAAGCCATACAATTTACCTCAATTTGGGATAGACTCTTAAATTTTGAGGAGTCAAAATAGGATGAACGGATCATATAAACCCGAAGGCAAATATAATACAAGCCAAACGAAAATTATAAACAAGTCTAAATTGAAAACAACGTTCAAACCTATGATTGCGTTGGATAAAACCGCAATTTTTATACGTGTGCATGCAAAACAAATTTCTTGTTAGAGGGTCGAAATACAGCACAAACAACATTTTCCAAAAGACCAAAAGTGAAAAGTATATTTTAACAAAACGCATTTGACTAACAGGTCGAACAACAAATGTTCTTAAACCCTGTTGACTGCCATTGGCGATTGCCAAATAAACGGATCACCGATGTAATAAATGGATCTTAACTATAAATTTAATACTAAACAGAAAACAATAAACTTGCGGAAAAGATGGTATACTGCAAACAAAAGGTGCAAAGGTTTTGTACACCATATCCGGATTTCGACAATTAATGTCTCTTCAGTGATGTTAGGAATCGAAACGGTATTTGGAAAGCCATACAATTTACCTCAATTTGGGATAGACTCTTGAATTTTGAGGAGTCAAAATAGGATGAACGGATCATATAAACCCGAAGGCAAATATAATACAAGCCCAAACGAAAATTATAAACAAGTCTAAATTGAAAACAACGTTCAAACCTATGATTGCGTTGGATAAAACTGCAATTTTATACGTGCATGCAAAACAAATTTCTTGTTAGAGGGTCGAAATACAGCACAAACAACATTTTCCAAAAGACCAAAAAGTGAAAAGTATATTTTAACAAAACGCATTTGACTAACAGGTCGAACAACAAATGTTCTTAAACCCTGTTGACTGCCATTGGCGATTGCCAAATAAACGGATCACTGATGTAATAAATGGATCTTAACTATAAATTTAATACTAAACAGAAAACAATAAACTTGCGGAAAAGATGGTATACCGCAAACAAAAGGTGCAAAGGATTTTGTACACCATATCCGGATTTCGACAATTAATGTCTCTTCAGTGATGTTAGAATCGAAACGGTATTTGGAAAGCCATACAATTTACCTCAATTAGGATAGACTCTTGAATTTTGAGGAGTCAAAATAGGATGAACGGATCATATAAACACGAAGGCAAATATAATACAAGCCCAAACAAAAATTATAAACAAGTCTAAATTGAAAACAACGTTCAAACCTATGATTGCGTTGGATAAAACCGCAATTTTTATACGTGTGCATGCAAAACAAATTTCTTGTTAGAGGGGTCGAAATACAGCACAAACAACATTTTCCAAAAGACCGAAAAAGTGAAAAAGTATATTTTAACAAACCGCATTTGACTAACAGGTCGAACAACAAATGTTCTTAAACCCTGCTGACTGCCATTGGCGATTGCCAAATAAATATATATATATATGTCTCATAAATGATTTCGAAATGCAAATTGCATCATTAAACAATTATATATTCTGTAATTCAAATGTTCCATGATGACGAAAATAATTATTTTATGTGTACTTACTAGATTCATTTACTTGCTTTGTTTTGCTGACATGGCAACATTTATTTAAGATAAAAAAAAAAGCTCTCTTCGTGTGATTCAGTATTATCAGCGGTGGTACCAA
Organism: Mytilus coruscus; assembly: GCA_017311375.1. Classification (NCBI taxonomy): domain Eukaryota; kingdom Metazoa; phylum Mollusca; class Bivalvia; order Mytilida; family Mytilidae; genus Mytilus; species Mytilus coruscus. The sequence goes on from CM029608.1 coordinate 41,915,048, forward strand.
TAGACACCTGTCTTAATACTCTTGGACAACAGAAAATCGTGAAACTTCCAAGCCAGTTCATTGTTGTCTTCCAAATTTTCGAATGTCTTTGTAGAAAGAAAAAAAAATGTTTCACACGATTTATTTATCGAACAATATGAAAATGGAAAACCTGAGAAGTTAATCGAAATACCCTGCACGTTTTGCACTTCCAGAGTTTCAACCTTATTGAGTGCCCCCAACATAAATATTAGACATTCAGATGATATGTTTCCAATGTGGTTTCAGTCATTCAGATTAGCCTCCAAGGCGATGTTCAAATACGCACGCAAACCAAACTTTGAAAACCAAACAAATTAACATTACAGGAGAAGGAAATATGGTGATAATACAATCGTTAAAGGTGTCAGACCACCAATTCACTCCCTCCAATTTAGAACGTATGTAAAAGTAGCCCTACTCTGACACAAAATAGTTCTTTTGATGTTATTGTTTACTTAAACTTACCAACAAATTTGCAGAAATGAAACTTTTGGTGAAAGAGAAATATATTTAGACCATTTTGAGCCAAAATTTACTTGTCTATGAATTTGAAAAATTGAGGATTTATGCGCTCCATAGTATACTTATTTAAGATTTCCAGAAAACCAGGGGTTATTTTCAGTAGTACTTGTCTTCCGAAAGGCAGTTTTTTCTTAGAAAACTTTAAACATGGGTTGCAAATTGGAATGTAGAAAGATGATACATGTACAATTCAGGATATACCTGGTTTCTATGAAGTTAAACTTAAGGTAAAATATTAAGAAAGCTGTGAAAATTGCAAAATTTGGTTGAATAGATAGGGATTTTGAATTGGTGGTCGGACACCTTAAAGCTGCTTACTATTCCGGAGCACCAGATATCACCCCCGGTTTTTGGTGGGCTCATGTTGCTCTTTCTTTAGTTTTCTATGTCTTGGTTTGTGTACTGTTATTCGTCTTTTGATCGTTTTTCGTTTTTTGCCATGGCATTGCCATTTTGATGTCGACTTATGAGTTTGAATATGATTTACAAATACCTGAAAGGGGATGGTCCGTTAGAATACTTTCCATTGGTTTAAACTTTGATATACCCTGATACCGAAACTACTTTCGTTACCTATTTAAACCCTTTGTAGATTTCACTGTGAACTATTAATGCGTGAAACGATACACATGCGTGCATGGGATCATGGGTTTTCAAGAAAAATCGAAATTGAAAAAAAAAATACAGAACTTTTATTCATATTCTAATGCATAGCAAAAACAAATGATGCAGTAAAGTTTGAAAAAAAATATATATATAGTCAAAATAATGTCAAATCCGAGAAATTTCATGAATGATCTTGGCGTATTAACATCATGTCAAAATATTATTCTGGTTTTTTTTTTGTACGCATCAAATTCGGTTAATATCTCATTTAAGTAGAGTTATTTAGGTAGGTGTTGTTTCATATTCAATTATATTGCATTAATCGAACATTAATTGAATTCAGAAAGTCAATATGGCTTCTAATTCCGTAGGTACGACATCTCAACTCTGGATTTGACGGCTAATAATAAGACAAAAATGTTAATTTACAATTGCAAATCATTTCGTTTAGAATTATAAGGATTAAATTCTAAACGCAATGTCGCTGACTTACAAACTTAACATAAAAGTCCGTCGGACTTTATTCTGCTTGTGAGTTAATTGCCCCAGTTAACACATCATTGACCTCTAGAAAAAACGTGTTTAAGTCTATAAAATCAAGATATTTTTATGAATGAAATACACCGGTTGACCCGAGGTCAATCGACGTAATTGACGTCATTGAACAATCTGTTCTAACTATGATGTAATAAATTTAGCATTGTGAGAAAGGACATGTACTGGAAAATGAAAGTCGTCTTTTAAAAGCTTGTTCATGGCTAGCAATTTATATAATTAATCAGACAAAATGGGAATTAGAATTGGAGTCCTTTGTTTAAATATTACTACAATGAAACCTTTCATCGATTAATGTGCTTGCCTGCTATGTCAAATGTTTGTATATCAAAAAGCACAAGTACTACCACAAATGTGATTGACAACCCTTTGCACAGGACAATCATTGGGAAATCGAGAAGATATTGCATCAAAGTCCATCTTTTTCTTAACTTTACAGGTTCTAAATAGACGTTCGCTAATAAGAAGGAACAGTATCGAATTTTGAAAAAAATGGGAGAGAAGGCAATGTTATGAGTGGGATTTATATCTGACTTTTAAATCCTGTAACTCGGAAACTACAAAAAAATCAACAATAAAAATCAAAAAAGGGGGATGGGGGTATTTGTTCAAATATTCCAAACAAGTTTCATGAAATTGTATATATATTTTGTTTCATGTGTACAACGTATGAACGGACGGACAGACGTTTACCAGTGCAAGTCATGTCCATGAAGTACGCATTAAAGCTAATGATATGGTAATAAGGAAGCCATGATTTTCATCATCATAACGAGAGGGAACTATGATTGGTCACTTCTAACTGTAGAATTGAAATTGCCAAAGAGCCATCTACATTTAATTACGTTATCGGAACACGTAGTCGTTTTTATTTATAGTCAAATAATAAAATTTCTTATGAATGGAGTTGAAGAGTATGCCTCAATGAGACAGCTCAATGAGACAGCATTATGACTCTGTCACAAAAAAGGAGATGGACATTTAGAGGTCAACATATATTTCCTCTACAATAGACAGGTTTAAATCTAAGTTTTGACTTGCGTGAAGACATATGGTCATCCATTGGACTTTTCCCTTTCTGACTAAAGTGAGGCGTCCGTTTGGTTGTGCGGGATGTATAAATACGCAGCCACATCCGGTCAGAATTTCAAACAGAATCAAATATTAAATTTGCTTTTTTTATTAATATTTCAAGTGGTGTTTTGTCTATTGCTATTTTAGCATTATGTACAGTTTGGGCGATAGTGTAGATTAAAATCCTTTTCATAAGCGAGACGAGTTGACAGGCCGTTATTCGTCGGGATAAAACTCCTTTTCATAAGTTGGGCGAGTTTGCAGACCTTTATTTATCTGTATCAAATTACTTTTCATAAGTAGGGCGAGTTAGTAGGACTGAATTCATCGGGATTTTACTCTTTTTCATAAGTTGGGCGAGTTGGCAGGCCTAAATTTATCAGGATATGACTTATTTTTTGTTATTGGGGCGAATTGGCAGGCCTAAATTTAGTTAGAATAAACTACTTTTCAATAGTGGGGCGAGTTGGTGGGAAGTGGGTCGAGTTGGTCTGAGGCAATTGGGGCGAGATGTTTTGCTTCCATGGGTGACGTTAAATCCGATGCCTCGTTTAGTGAAAAATCCATGTCCTCTGCACGTTAATAAACCATTGTAAAATCTGATGGGTATATGGTGGCCTGTTGCAAGTCAAAATTTCTACCTTATCAATCATATTATCATTTTCCAGCAATGATCCAAATGTCCCGCCCTTCATCCCGGTCGACCCCTATCCTGCAGAACCTATACATATGTATTGTATTAATTGTTGATTTCTTCTCGTTCTGATCATACATGACGTATTTGCCACTGGACGTAAAGTAAAACACCATCCAATCGATCAATCCATGGGTTTTGCCTCATTGAAGATGCTTCAAATATTTTACTCATTATTATCTTTATAGATATAAGCCAGGCTCTATCGTCAGTTGTCTAGAAAAACAAGTATATTCTGACAAAGAATCGGTGTACACAAGCTATATAAGTATATATGAGATGTTTAGTATACATAACAACCAACATTTTACATCAAATTTGTGAGAAATATGGGTTTTCGAAGAATTCAACAAAAAACATTTCCATGTGTTTTAAATATTTATTGTAAATATACACAGTGTACTTATTCATAAAATTCATAAAAATAAATAAATAAATTATACTCGTACATCGAATCACAACACTCCAAATTTCACTTTTTTCGCCCTAGTAAGGAACACAAAAGGCTAATCTAATGCAAGAAAAATGAATTACTACTATTTTCTCTTAAAATTATAACCAGGAGCTTGCTCTATGCTTACCTAAAGGATGTACAAAATCTTATTATTTAAAGAAACGTTTCAATTACATTGTTTAATGACATAAATTCAATCATCAACGATACGACTACATCGAATTGAATCCCACTATTTTCATGAAACTTGTCAAAATACTATGCAACAAATGTAAATCATCAAATTTGTCAAATCATGTTGTAAAATTTTTCACATTCTAATCAGTCAATTGTATAAATTATCACCAGTGCAAATTGCCAAGGAAACTAATCAAAGGTTTTTGATGAGATAAGGGACTTCAATCTTCAAACCTGCATATAAATTAAACCAAACGAGTTTAGCAAAACTGAGAAGCAATTCAAATATATAAATAGACCTTCGTTTCACATATTCAAAGTACTATTCATATTCACAATTATGTGTACTGCAAGTGAAATAGACACACTTTAAAAAATACAGGGTTTTACGCCTTATGTGACTTCACTTTACGTATATTGTTTTAAGTAAGAATCATTTTTTTAATTGTTCAGGAATTCTATTCGAACATGGGAACCTCATCTGGAATATGTGTTCCACTTCGTGCACCCCGAGGAAGTTCAACTAGCAAAATTTTCTGTTTAAATGCTTTTATATCTTTAATATTCTGTGTGATCTCTTTAAGTTGATTTTGAATCTGTCCAACATCAGCTGTCACTACCTCAACTTGTTCTTGTAAGCTAAGCTCTGCATCATGTTTATAACGGTCTTCCAAGCTGTAAAATAAGAACAGTGGTAAACTATTGCCGCATTTGTTCCAGTCACGCTTGTTTCATTATCCGGTTTCGGATTACCAGTAATGAAACAAATGAAAAGTTTTGATATTGGTTTGTTATACTGTCCAAACCACTCGAGGAGGTTTGATAAGTTTAGTAGAATGGTTTTGTTTTTTAAGAAAAAAGGTAAAACCAGGAAATGATTTGGCAAAACAAATAGAAGGTTTATCAAACCTACCATAAACTGAAACCAGTAACCGAAAAGGACCAAAAGTATAGCCAAACCCAAAAAAGCACCAGAGCTATGCATGAGGAAGATGCTTTTCTTCACTATAAATGATTTTAAGTTTGATAATAGCAAATGTCAATAAAACAACATCCGTATTGTAATGCAAGTGCCGATGTACTCATCTGGTGTACCTCGGTGAGTTATATTTCACCAGTAGATGTATATGTGGCGCCTTGTGATCTTGTAAGACTGATCAAACTCCCTTAAATTGTGTGGGCTTTACGCTATCATGAGCATGTGTTATTCTTTTTTTTTTCTTTAGTGTTACGTCTGCTCTTTCTGAGGGGTCAGGTGTTAAAAGTGTAACTACAATCCCGTCCTCTTTTCCTCGAATATGACCTCCCGAATTAGACTTATCACCTGCTTTATACATACATCAGCAACACGAATTTTGCAACATGTAGAGCACCCAAGATCACACCGGTTTATAGCGGACTTAGTGTTGCTCAGTCTTTAGTTTTCTATGTTTTGTTTTGTATACAGTTATCTGTCTTTTCGCCTTTGTCGTTTTTTGACATGGCACTGTCAGTTTATTTTTCGACTTATGAGTTTGAATGTCCATTTGGTATCTTTTACCTCTGTTTTAGAGATGATAATAATAAAAGAAACAAATAAGTAATTAACACGTGGTACGAAAAATACAATCGCATACCTTCCATCATCACTCGATATAGTCTTAGCGCGAGATCTACGTAATCGAATTGACGAATTTGAATAGCTTTTAACCGCATCTTTTTCCAATAAATCCAGTCTTTTCTTTTCTTTACCTTTAATCTCTATTCCTTCAAGAGAAAACAATTGCTTTAGAACAATCTTGCATACTTTTATACACAGAAACTGTTATGATGTTAATCTATCAATTGTTTTTATTGTGTTTTAACGGTGCAGTAATGTGTGTTTTTATCAATGATAAGTCATAATATATACTGGCATAAAAAAAGTATGCCTAGTGGTCTTTGGTATTGGACAAACTGTAGGAGGAGATGTCTATGATGTCAGAGAAGCATGCGTTGAAATCCAACAGAGGACAGAACAAATAATCTGCTACCCCAAATATTTAGATCTGCCATATGCATTATTGAGTTAAATTTTAAACTAAGTATATGTAATTTGTGGTATAAAGTAAAATAACAATAATACCGAACTCCAAGGAAAATTCAAAACGGAAAGTCCCTTATCAAATTGCAAAACAAAAGCACAAACACATCAAACGAATGGAAAACAACTTCATATTCCTTACTTGGTACAGACATTTTCTTATGTAGAAAAAGGTGGATTATAAGTCCTCTACAATCCTACGTTGTAGCATAATTGTCAGATCTAACGTTGTTTGGACGATTTATATATATGTACTCAAAGATACCTGCTTACGAAAAGGAAAACTCAAAGATACCTGCTTACGAAAAGGAAAATGAAGACAAGTTGGAAGATAAATATATTGTTCATTTAAAATTGTTAAAGATTTTGTTTCCAGCAAGATGACTTGAGTATTGCATTCTGTAAATGTATATTTGCATAAGGTTATCAAAGTGCATTAAAAGTTTGAATAATGAAGGCCAAAAAGTGAATATTATTTAATTGAAAATAGCCATTGACTTTTCATAACAACGTTCCGATCCAAATGTATTCAAATTATGAATAAAATTAAATTTGGGGTTTACGTCAAAGATATACCAACAACACAACACAATGAGTCAGAAGCCAACAATAAATCAACTTGAACGATTTCAACAGCAAACAGATATCTATACTATATACAAACTCCAAGTACATATGAGTCTCGAAAAGTTGTGAACTTGTTCATTAAAGGCTATCAAAGATATCCCATCAATACCAAATTCCCTAACTGACAAAAAAGGTTGTGACATAGCATGCAAACACCGCCGAGGTTCCTTACTTGTATAGCCAAAAAGTAAAACAAACATACTGAACTCCAAGGCAAATTCAAAAAGGGGAAGACCATAAAAACTGACAAAAGCAAACGCTATCAATCAACGGAACAAGTGCAAACAACTGTAATATTCCTGACTTGGTAAAGGCATTTTCCGAAGAAAATGGTGGGTCAAACCTGGTTATATAGTTAGCTTAACCTCCCACTTGTATGCCAGTTGTTTATAGTTTCTTAATATCAAATCAGGTGTATCAGTTCTTTAATTTGCATATTGACGATGCATGGACAATATTTTGCGAAGGATTGTTATTATATAAGATTAATGATTTTCCTTTTGATTATACAACTGTATTCTGATATTTTCTGCACTATTTGTACATCAATATACATTTCTAAGTTGCATATCTCATATTCCGCTTTAGGTATATGAGTATTTAAAGATATAATTGAAGGTGTTTAAAAGAGAGGAGAAAGATACCAAAGGGATATTCAAACTCATAAGTCGCAAACAAACTGATAATGGCATGGCAAAAAATGAAAAACTACCAAAAGACGACAAAAAGTATACAAAATACAACATACAAAAACTTTTGACTGAGCAACACGAACCCCACCAAAAGCCGCAGGTGATATCAGGTGTCATGGAAGGGTAAGCATATCCAGTTCCACCCGTCGTGTTGCGCACGTAAGAACAAATCCCGTGATAATTCTAATTCGAGGAAAAGAGGACGGGTTTATGATCCGTCATCATCTGTGAAAGAGATATTCCATAGCGTTCAACTAACGTGATGTGACCATCATGTCGTCCGTAAAATTTTCGAAGGGATGATTTCAAATTGCCACTTGGAACTCGTGATTTAATAGCTTTCTTGTTACCTATTAAGGTTTAGATATTTTTTTTCAATTAGATACAGTATATCGTAAGGAAGTGGAGGCGTTTTCTTTCTTAATTTCTTCGCTGACCCATCTATTTTGGAATAATGATGCGGACAAAAATTATACTGCGGATTCATTTACTTTCGTGGATTGAAAAAAAATTGCATTTTCGCGATATTGATGTTGTGGTTTTGACAAAGTTTGCATTCAATAGATATAAGAAGATGTGGTAAGAGTGCCAATGAGACAACTCTCCATCCAAGTCAAAATTTATAAAAGTAAACCATTATAGGTCAAAGTACGGTCTTCAGCACGGAGTCTTGGCTCACACCGAACACTTATCAAAGCTGGTATATAGACCAGATATAACCCTGAATAACATTAAACAACAAAAAAAAGCATAACAATTAGTATCAACAGGTCAAATAAACAAGAAAGTACGATTTGAGAGTACTCGCAGTTACTGACAGCTAGTTAAAAGCCAAAACAATTAATAATAAAAAATCATGCATCAGAGACTAAAATCAACTAAAACACATCCCAGGGATTTAGTATTTTAACGTCATGAACAAGCCTATAGAAAATGTGTACTTCGTTGAACATTTAAATTCGTGCTTTACCTATACCAACGAAGAACAACAACATTTGCATTCCATGTGTGACCGTGTAAAGTGTTGAGAAAGATTATTGGCATGTGCATATGGTATGACATACGAGACTTCATTGATGCCCTAGATACAAATCTAATTTCTACAAAATTTTATTTGTTTTCAATGTTCCACGGTTTTTATTTTTCTGATGTAGACTAAAAGTTATGAAATCAAAATGATGGACGGAGAAAGGATGAAAATATAACAGTCTATGGAGAAAAAGTAATTCATATAATACATTAGCTCACACGTGAAAAATCCTGAACTACAGTAGATCCTTTAAAAAACTATAAAACGAAAAAACAAAACAACGCTGTCTTTGGTATGTTCAATTATTTACGGTAAACAAAATATATACTTACTGAAAACATTTACTTGATTTGTTTTACTCTTACAAAATTTGTACAAGATATAAAAGAATGTCCTCTTCATGTGGTTTATGATAATTAGTGGTGGCACCAACAGACACCTGTCATAATACTCTTGGACAAGCGAAAATCTGTGAAATTTCCAAACAAGTTCATTGTTCTCTTGAAACTTATGAAATGTGTGCCTGTCAAAATAGTAATAAACAAATGAAGATTGGTTTAGGAAGTACACCACTTATTCATGGCCCCATAGCTTTCTATGTTAAATTCCTCAATTTCAAGCAGGCACAGCTCTTTTGTTTTAAGTTCAAATAAAGTGAGAATCGTTGCATGTCAAAGCAACACTTTATGGTGTCTTGTACTGACAAAATCAACATAGCTTTAATGGCATATAAGAGAGAACTGGTTCCCGGAACCTCGGATGTACCAAAACAGGTACTTCAGATCTGACAAACAGGCAAAATGTACCCTCCTTTTTAAATTTCATGCATTTTATTTTTTTTATTCAAAATTATAAGTCAAAAAGTGTTCTACAATGATCACCAGTCATTCAGCTTTCATTTGATACCAAAATTACCTAAATATTCTACATATTTTGAAAGTTACACCCATGCGTAGGAACTATTCTGTGTTAATTATGTACTACTTTCAGGTATGTGCTTTCTGACCGGGCCCGAATTAGTCGAGTTACACCTTTAGAAAAGCATATTATTTTTGGTGAAATTGTTAAAATGTTGACAATATTGAATTAAGAGTACTTAAGGTCGTTGAGGAAAATATATATTCAGTTCTCACTAATTCATGAACAAATGGCCTTTAATACAAAATATAAACTCGGTTTTTAACGATGCAAGTATTGAATCATATGAAAATAGACAAAAAGAAAATAAGAAAGAAAGAAATCTTCGTAAGAGGTCTGCTTCCCCTTCCGCAGCACCTGATATCACTAAGTTGTTGATGAAGTTTGTGTTGCTTAGTCTTAAGTGTTCGATGTAAACTATAGTTGTTGGTGGTGTTGGTTTTTCTTTTTGGTCTTTTTTTCGCATTTTGCAAAGGCGTAGTCAGTTTGTCTTCTACCTTTGAGTGTGTATCTCCCGCCTCTCTCTTGTAACATTTGCAATCATACAATATTTTATTTTTCTATCCTTATTAATTGCATTTGTGTACGCATTGTTTTCATGTGTCTTCTGTTTATATGAAAGGCGCGCTTTCTTTCTTTTTTTATATAATCAAATACTTACGAAAACATTGCTATGAGAAAATTGATGAGAATAGTCTGCATCAATACCATATAGATAGCTAACAACACTAGATTTATCTCACTGACTTCTGGGCCACTTACAACAGTTCCATTTATTTCCTCTGTTTTCTCCCCTTTTAATCAGAACATAGAAATGAATTTGTAAATACTTCATATTTGACATTTGCAAAACACATCAATAATTGAAAATAATGACTTATCAGTGTCTGTGAGAACTACTTTAAATACTTTTTGCTTAAATTTGGATTTTGTTATTCGATTGATTTTACAAAGGTAAAGGAAAACATTGATCGTAAGCCTTTTGTACAATCATCTCCTTATTGCAACTGTGAAATTGGAGAACATTATCTTGTCGGTAATTTGACAAGCATTATATGAATATTACTGTATTTTACCCCGGTTTATAAGTTACTCTTTTATTGTTCATATCTTTCAAGGCATTTGGTGCACCAATGTATGCATTGCTAATTCATACATGCAATCGCTGACAATTTTCATCTGCTTGAGTAAGATATGTGCGTATGAGTGCATTGTGGAATAACAAAGATGAATTGATCTGGAAACGACTAATGCTACGCATGTCACTTAAGTTCACTTGAGCCGGATAAATGGTAATCAATGGTAGCGGGGGATCTACTATTATGGCAGTAGAGTGTTGCGAGAGAATGGAAACACTGAGACTCCGTAATAATCTATCAATTCATGTAGACGGCCAAAGATCTTATGAAGGGATAATTTCAATCTTATTTTTTGCATGACCTTGTATAAAAAGTGGGTTTTTTTTACTAAAAATATACCTCTGTTGATTTAGTAAGAACAATCACGGTTATATCTTTTCAAATAAGAGACGTAAATGTTATTGACTGGGAAAGACAGTATGTTAATATTAACGAGGTGAAGGTGATGATAGGAAAACAGAAATCACCGCGTTGGTTAAAGATCCTAGTTTTCAGTCGTCCATGAGCATTGATTTCATGGTAAAAGTAATAGACATTAAATAATCAGTCTTGTACCTCTGGTATCCATGATATCACATTAACAAGGAAGATATATGCAAGTACTGACTTAAAAAGCATAAATCAGTAACTTGTATCATCAACATGTCTGAAATTCAGATTTAAGAATACTGCTCAATGCTTTTCTTTTCGTGTATAGGAAATATTCTATAAAACCATTTATCACAAAAATCTTACTTGGACTACTTTTTATTCTGAATTTATTTCAAATGAATAATACATGTTAACGATAGACTTATACAGCTGTTACAAACAATCAATTGGATAAGCAAATACTAAAACATAATGACAATGACACAGAAAGAAGTTGCTACAACTCTATAACTCTGTGTCTTATTATTATTTAAGACATATTTAAGAAACACATAAAAAATCTAAATGAGGGGATCGTTCTGAACAGGCATGATATATTTGCCATTGGATGTGAAGCAACCAACAATCAATCAATTAAATAAAAGAAACTAATGATTTACGCTGTTTTGTGTGGAGGGGAATATGATTGATTGATTGTTGGTGTTAGCGCCACTTTTAGCACTCTAAACTCTATCATGACGGTCAGTGTTTTATTGGTGAAAGGATGATGTTGTAACGGGAAATAACGACTACTCGGTCACCAATGTCCATCAAAAAAGGAATAACAAGTTTACAAATTATCTAAGTAAGTGTCTATATATTACTGGATAGTTTTGATAATTCTCTAAAGCGATTATCATTGAGATTAGTGCCTGAACTTTGCAAATAGTAGCTGTTAGTTCACGATGCACCAAATCATCCAATAATTGGCCGTCATTTTCAGCTCTAACTAACAGAAGGTAATCGATGAAATTATATAATGTTCCTCAAATAAACTGCCAATCTGTTTTAACATGTTTTTGTTTTAGTTTATTTTCCCAAAATAATACATTTTCTCTTAAAATGTATTTTCTAATAATATAATTGAACCAAAAGCCTAGACATAAGAATGTTGTCTGTTCTACTGTCCATTCTTTTTGGTCATTCAGTTATCATCTGGTTTTTTTTTTTTTATGTAATATAGATTATAGTGGTTATAAAAAAAAGTCACAAGTTTATTTTTATGTTCCACCTACGATAGTAGAGGGGCATTATGTTTTTCGGTCTGTGCGTCCGCTTGTTCGTTCATTCGTTCGTTCGTTCGTCCGTTCGTTCATCCGTCCGTTCGTCCGTCTGTCCCGCTTCAGGTTAAAGTTTTTGGTCAAGGTAGTTTTTGATGAAGTTGAAGTCCAATCAACATGAAACTTAGTACACATGTTTCCTATGATATGATCTTTCTAATTTTAATGCCAAATAAGAGTTTTGAACCCAATTTCACGGTCCACTGACCATAGAAAATGATAATGCGAGTGGGGCATCCGTGTACCATGGACACATTCTTGTTTAGCATGTTATTATGATAAGTATTTTGAAATATAATTTTAGTTCAAATCCAATTTAGAAGCATAATCATTATATCTGACACAACTGCGCAAAAATCAGTCCTTCTTGTTCAGAATTTGCATCTAATGTAATAATTATTGTAATGTCACAAATTAATTGTAAACGCTAGCAATTAATTTCTCAAAACATCAAAGCATTACCTTCATAGGTTTCTAAATTCAGATGACCATATAACTGCCAGTATGGCATATATATGATATTTTTGAAAAGTCCATATGCATTTCTTTTGGTCATGTTGCCGTTGTTAGGGAAGACGTTGTTCGGGTACATGTTTGCATGGTAAATGACACCAAAGCTAAATACAAACACGGCAAATAGCAACACAAAGAAAATGATGTCATAGATCTGAAAAAGACATAATTTGGTCTAATATATTTTTTAAAAATTTTATGTTTTCGGTACTAATAATATTGGTTTTTCAATCAACAAATTATGTTTGTTTATTTGTTTCTTTGAGGATTTGTAAAGCGGTTTACTATAAAGTATTTTTTTAAACAAATATTAAGCCTCGTCATATGATAGGTTTATTTACAATCTTAGGTTACGATAAGAACTTCAGCAATGAGAAATACAGTATGCTAAGGTATAAATGGCACAGAGAGATAAGATGTGAAACAATTTAAAATTAAATCCATTACGTATTATGTTTTGATTAAACAAACACTTCTGCTTCCCAAGTTTAATTTCTGTGCAGGTTAAATCTGAATCTATGTGTAATAAAGGAAGAGGAATTTCCCAGCGAACTTCATTTTAATTGTAGTTGCTTCAGTGTGTTTTAGGACATTAGCATTACAATAGTATGTAAGCAATGCTTAGTAACTTTGAGAAAGGAAATGGGGAATGTGTCAAAGAGACAACAACCCGATCAAAGAGCAGAAAACAGCCCAAGGCCACCAATGGGTCTTCAACACAGCGAGAAAATCCCCGGAGCGGGCTGTAGCTGGTCCCTAAACAAAATGTGTACAAGTTTAATGAAAATGAACGGCACACTAAATTCCAAAACATATACTGTAAACCAACTTATTTTCGCGGATACTTTATTTCGCGTTTACTTTTTTCTATCCCAATTCGCGGCGAAAATACGACGAGGTTAACCATGTTTTGTGATATCTCAACCCTCCCCCTATTATTAGCTTTGAATTTTAATTTTAAATACTTTTCAACAGAAAACATGATTTTCAACTGAAGCATTTTTTTAAATCAAACTTTGATAATAATGTCATGAAAATCAAACATGAAACGTAGACGTTGGAGCGCTTTAAAGACTGAGTGGATTAATATGTATATGCCCCCTTCTCCGCGTCGCAGCGGGGGATAAATAAAAAATTTATTTATCGAAATACATATTAACCCCATACAATATTAATGGAAGAATAGTCACGTGGTCATACATAAAATGACAGAAATATAATGAAATAAAAAAACTATACTCACCAATTTCCCCAACATGATGACCTTTGGACCGATTGTCTTCGAAACAAGAAAAAATTGCATGAAGTTCACAATGTACAATCCAAGTGTTATTGCATACGTCGCACGTGCATAATGAAAATCACCTTCTGACAGAGTTAATCGAAGAAGAACAGATGCCATAAACAGACAAAACATGATTACTTCGTATACTGTCCAAAAATTGAACCATGTCACATACCTGAATGGCGCCTTTGACATAACTAAAGCCTGAAAAATTGGTTTATTGCTGTTAATGACGCTTTCCAAAAAAGGCAAATATTTATTTTCATTTTCTGATATGCTTGAAACTATATTGTGGCCTTTTTTACAGTATTTTGTATTTACAGTATACATCATTTCAATAATTTTCTGCCAGATATTAATAACAATACGTTCGAATTTCTTTTGTTAAATACAAAAGCCAGTTTTTGGTTATTATCTTGAATAGTATTAATGATAAAGATAAACTGTAAACAGCAAATATGTTCAGCAAAGTAAGATCTACAAATAAGTTATATGACCAAAATTGTCAATTGACCCCTTAAAGAGTTATTGCCCTTTAAGGACAATTTTACACAATTTGTTTATCATGTTTTCTAACTTTTAAAAATCTTCTCCACTGAAACCACTGAACCAATTCCAACCAAACTTAAGCTGAATGATCCTTAGGGTATCTAGAATAAAGTTTGTGTTTTATTTTCTGTTTCGTCAAAAAACATGGCCACCATGGCTAAAAATAGAACATAGGGGTAAAATGCTGTTTTTGGCTAGTATATCTCAAACACTTAGGCAATTAGAGCAAATCTGATGAGAGGTTAAAATGTTCATTAGGCCAAGTTCTATCAGCCATGAAATTTTCGAATCTAACAGTCCATTGTTGGGTTGCTGCCACTAAATTAGTAATTTTAAGGAATTTTGCAGTTTTTGGTTATTATCTTGAATATTATTAATGATAAAGATAAACTGTGAACAGCAAAAATGTTCAGCAAAGTAAGATCTACAAATAAGTTAATATGATCAAAATTGTCAAATGTGTCCTTAAGGAGTTATTGCCCTTTAAAGACAATTTTTCACAATTTGTTCATCTAGTTTGCTTACTTTAAAAAATCTTCTCCTTTGAAACTGCTGAATCAATTTCAGCCAAACTTGGGCTGAATGAGTTTCAGAGTATCTAGTATAAATTTTGTATTTTATTTTCTTGTACGTCAAGAAACATAGCCACTATGGCTAAAATGGAACATAGGGGTAAAATGTATTTCTTTGCTTTTGAAGAAAATATGACAGATACAAAGAACATCTCAATGGAATTTTTAAGCCACTCATTAATATATATTAAAAAGCAAAAATAATCATTGATGAAAGATTTAAGCAAAAAATTACAGGTGAGCGATTCAGGCTCTTGAGAGCCTCTTATTTTTTTATTATAACTACAGATGTCACATTTGGTTATATTTGTGTCGTTTGTTAGCTTTTTATTGACGTTAACAAAAGTTAATTTGTTTCTTTCTGCAAAAGTAATACCAGTTATATATTGCATACACCATTACTTAATTCCCATAGCACTTAATATTAATAATATATAATTTAATAGATAATAATATATACTTGTCCATATACGAAAATGTGTTCTTGTTTTATTGTTTGGTCAAATAATAACTTATAAATTAGAAATCATAAAGCGATGTTATCAATATTTGTAGAAAATAGTTCCATGTGCAAATGAAAATGTTTTTTACATTTTTTTTTCTTTATGTTAAAAAGCATCACTCATTTCTGTTCTGATTGTAGACATTAATAGTGTTTAACAAAATATGTATTTAAAAATAACTACTGGCCTCAACCTTAGACTCAGTGACTTCAAAATCATATCCAATCTTCGTCTTATTATTAGTGACCTCATTATCAATTGAGGTTAAGTCCAATGTGTTTTCCTGATTTAGCGTTCTGTACACATTTCGTTCTATTTGTAGCATCTCTGACTTTTTGACATTACCATACGAAAATATGGTGACCTCAACATCAATAGGGATACTCCTCTCATTTTATGTGACCATTGAGTTGTTAAATAGTTCATAACGTGTTATGTAATAAGACAAACAAAAGATGGAAGTAGATAACATGCATTGGAGTTCCATGTAAATAAGTTATTTTACCTGTCGAAGTTCTTCTGTCATCATTGATGCTGCCCATCCCCATGTGACATATTCATAAGTAGATATACCTCCATTAGACATTGAATGTAAATCTTTCAGCACAAACAAGCAGAAAACCACTAAGAATGCTGTGTACGCCAACTGAATATTTAAATGCATAATGTAATATCATAAACTGAAATAGTCCTATCAAATCAGTATATGCATTTTCATTGTTTACCAATTTATCAAAGGCTGTTTAAGACTAGATTAAATATTTTTTAAATAATTTCATATCTGATGTTTGATGGTGCACAGGTTCTTGATACTGAATTTAATTTGACTCACCATCTACCCTATTCGAAAAAAAATTTCTCATCAGTTGTTCTCGAAAAGACAGAAAATCCTGATTAAGTATCTGTTTTAGAAAATAACGCCAGAACAGAAAGCTGATTTTTAATTTAGAAAACTAACCATATTTTTCTAAAAACTTATTATATTTACAAGGAATTCGAATTTGGTTCAATAGATTTGTAACTAAACTAAGCATCAGCAGAGAGCAAATGAATGAAAAGTACACATTCGTGGAGGAAATGGACAAAGAAACGAATGGTGCATGATTTACCGCCTTTACAATGGATCTACTTTAAGAGCTTGCAGTACTGTAAATGTACCTGTCTATTGTTGAAGACCATATGTTCACGATTTTCTGTGTGCGTGTTATACCATTAATTTACAAAAACTGTGTTATAAAAGTTCAGAACTGTAGTTTGAATATGATAATACTTAATCATAGGCAATATTCAACTAACATGGTAAACCTCGTTTAACATGTTTAATATATACAATTCTACCTGTTCTTGTCAGTTGAAACCATTTTGTGATAACTTGGCATTTAAAGTGATATTTGAGATAAATCTAGAAATTGAAATTTTTAATATATATAAAAAGCACTTACTACATTAAAAATGAATTTGGTTGCAGGTGCGTTGTAAAAGTAATATATATTTCTTATTCTTTGATGAAATGCAATACCATTCCAGTTTGGTTGATGTTGCTCTGTAAGAGATTCAGATCCAGGTTTTGTCGACGCGTTTGGCATACCGTTTGGCAAACCTTTGTGCGGGTCTAAAGGATACCGGCTGTGTGGTGTCTCATATGTAGATTTCTTTTCTTTGTTGTCTTGAGTCATCATACTTTGTATCAAAAAGGGTAGGAAAGCACCAAAAATTACCTACAAAAAATAATTTTATTCATATCTAGTAAAACCAAAACATTAAAATACATAATTCTTATTTCTTCTACCATGATTTAGAATATAAGAGAAGAATCACTGTACCACCGTTCATACCACTGAAAATAAATCAACCAAAATATAACTCTGAAAATTTCTATTTGCAAAACGTATCTTTCCAACCATAACTGTCGTCGTACAGTTCCCCCATGCCAATTTTATAGTATTTGACACAATATAATAATGCACCGTCATATCATTGAGCTCTCCTGGAGACGAAATATGTTTACCTTGTATCAAAACTTCATACATTTGTGAAAAACACAAAGAATGTGCATGTACAATAAGTGCTTTTACGAGGATAATGCCATCATTTAAAACAAAATGACAATTATAATAGATTATATTGATTAATTATTTTCCATTTCCTATCATTTTTCACATAGTCTACTAAACACGTTAATCATTTTAAATGTTTCTGATTCTAACATAAATATGTTACTAGGCAAACAAACATTGTTTCTGCGTTTAAATCGTTACCCTCCAATAAATTTAATGAAGACGGCCCATCTCCACGCATCCTCGCTAGCCAAGGGTTACGATCCAGTCCCCTACTCTCCACCCTTGGTGGATTAAGATAGAATTTCGGAGACACGAGGTTTTGATTTCTATTGGTCACAGTTGTAACTGACTGCATCCAATCAAAAAGCACCTTCAAGATGATCACGTGTAAATGTAGAAAATGTAAATAAACAATTGCCTCGTGCTGATTGTGCAACAAATCTTTACCCCCAAAACGTAGAACGATATTTGGTGACAATTTTAAAGTTCTTAATTAACTAATTGAAGTGCCTGGGTATGTTTCTCACGCAAATGTTGAGATGTTCACATATAGTAAACACTAGACACATTCATTTTTACACCTCTACACTGAAGAGAGTCAAGTGCTGCCATTGGTCAAGAATGATGATGTCGGAATGGGCATGACTTTTATCTTCCGGTAGATGACGCAGCATTGTAATCACGAATGTTGGCTTAATCTGCCAAGGGTGGAGAGGAGGGGACTGGATCGTAACCCTTGGCTAGCGAAGATGATCTCCACGATGAATGATTACATTAGGGCCAATACTATCCCACTAGATCTACAACGCAACCGATCCAGTCATCTCTGCATAGGAAAGATGTGAACATTTCCCTATCAAAACATATAAGTTCTGCCAAAACGGATGACAAAGCATATGATAATATCATTTTGGACAATATCATAGTGTTTAACATGTTTAATTTGTTTCAGACATCTAAATTATGTGAACTAATTTATCATTTAAAACATGGCACAAGGTCTTGTCTTTCTACACTTCTAATGATTTTAATTGATGAAATTTGATAAGAATTGCATATATATTTTTCTATGGTAGAAAACACCGACCTCAGTTTTTGCTTTTTGATTTGCATCTGCTTAATGTATTTATGAGATTTGAGTTTCGGCAAACTGCTATTGTTTTTACTTCATGTAAGAGTACAAATTCCTCGTCACAGTAGAATCATCAATATAAATATCAATTTACTATTATATTCTAGAAAAGGAACCTCGGCTATGTGTGAATTTGTTTCTATACCAATCGTACCTCGACAGTGTCTAGCTCATACAGAATTGTATGTGATACTGTATAGATGCTTGCCGTACCTTGGCTCAGACCTTTCGTTTTAAAGGTTGTTGTCACATTTGTGTTTACTCCATTGCACATTTTTTTAAAGTGATAAAATAAGTAATAATTATAGCTTCGCATTTGAGGTTGTGGTTGAAGTTTTTTCAAACATCTAATCTAGCATTCTCCTTGAATAAAAAAATCTATGAAAAAAATCAACATTTCAGCTCGTAACACAGAAAAGCTAATAGAGGCTCATTATTGTAAATACATATATTTTTGTGGTTATCAATTTTCGTGTATTGAGAAAAACTCGGATATTTTCGTGGGTACTTGATTTCTTGGTTTTGAAAAAAGTTTCAATTCAAGCATTTTGATAAACATTTGATCTCGTGGTTTTGCTTCAAGCAACGAAAAATGGTACCCAACGAATAATAATGATTCAAAGTCAAGGGAATGACCGCTACATACAAATATCTTATTGGAGCAAAAACAAAAAGAACACAATATCTCTTATTGTAAAAGATAGTTGAAAATACCTTCAGGTGTGAAGTATAAGTTGCAATTTGTCCTTTCCAAATAATATTCAATTTAGTTTGGCATGCAGTGTGTCCAATAAACTTCATTAGGTTGTTGTGTTCAGTTAATTCAAATATTGTCGCATTACCATATCTTTCAACTTTTTTCACCAACAGCTGTCTGGCCCTGGATTTATCTTTACAATACAGTTCTGTCATCACATTGTATGCAAGAGTTTCATAATATCTGCAAAACATATTGTGGACAGTTCCCTTCAGAAAGCTCCTAATGGGCTATGTATTTTTACTTTTCTGGTTATCCTATGTTTAGGTTCGAGAGTTCCTGATGAAGGTAAATCCAGAAATGCAACCCAAAAGCACTAACTTTATGTGGTGCTGTTTTAATTTTTCCGCTCATATTTGATGAAATCTTTATCTTCTTTTACAACAATGGTAGTACATATTAATGATAATATTTGAATCGTTTATATTGGAAGAAAACACATAACAAATCATAGACATTTTAAAGTGTCTTCCCTAAATTGTAGCTATATGTATTCCCCAAATCCTATTTTCATACAGCGTAACAAGTATTACTGCATGACAAAATGTGCATACATTTTTTAAGCAAATGGTTAGTCAAGTAACATGCACTTAAAACGCCTACGTTTATACTTGTGTCACGATATTCTTTTAATATTCTAATCGATATAGGTGCCAATGTCATTCTAATACAGCACATATAAATTATCGGCACTGCATTTACCAAGTTAATTAAAGGATTCCCTATACTATATTCAAAGAGCGAAAATTATATCTTGTACTTTTATTGACATATCTTTGAATAGGTTTTTAATCTTTTATTGGTTTAATACATGCATTTTACACTCACTTGGAATTCTCTGCAAAAGATGTTATCAATTCCATATTTTCCTCTGAGCAAGCACTCTCTGCTAGCTTCTTGGCCAATGAACTTGCATACAACGCAGCACCTAAATAAAATGTATCTAAGCTATCATGTATTCTATTCGATTCTTTTGAATCCACATTTTAACTCATTTGAGAATGAACATTTTTCTTTAATCTTAAATCAAACTATAAAGCATTTCAGCAAAAGTCCCGTTTGAACCTACATGATTAGAAGGAAGACTAATGGAATAGTTCCATCAATACAAACATTGAAACTTCAACTTATTTCTTTGATAAACAAAAACAGCGGAAAAACGGTTTGCCAACTGTTGTATTTTGGATGACTGGAAAGACAAAAAGACGGATACGGTAACACTTTATAACACGGTCACTGAGTTTAAAAGTTATACAAATTACGAATGGACATTGGTATGGCAGAACAAAATACAGTATAAAATAAGAAGTGGAATTGTTACCAAGGCGATAACTATCCTTCAAAGAGAGACCAAAGGATGACAATGTAAAACAAAAGTATATATAGCTTGCTATGCGGTATATATGGGTTTGCCCATATAATTATTGATATTTTACCGGTGCTGTACGGAAAGTCCCCTGCAGTTTAACTCGCCAGATACACTAGCATGATTTAAATTGGTTTTTTTTTTTTTTTTTTTGCTGGAAGTTGAGAGCTCTTTAATTATCTAATCGTCCCGAACTCCATTTGGTTTTATTAATCGTTGAATAATTTTGAAGTTCCAATCTTTTGGTCTCGATCACACGTAGCATAGTCCAGAAAAACGAAATTTGTGCAATGAATGTTGTTTCATATGTTATGAACAGGGAATAAACAAGGCTTTTATGCATGATTCCAATGGATATTTTAAGCCCAAAAATTATCAAGAAGTTGCAAATTACACACACGATGCATATAATTATAATATGAAAATAATACTTACATATAAAATCACTATCCTTTTTCCAAAATAGCTCAGCCATCTCCCTTCGATTCATAAGCACTGCCCAAATAAAAAGTGCTTTAAAGGGAAATATGTGCCCTGAAAAGTATAACAAAGAAAATGTTTGATCGATTACCTTAATAAATTTGTTATATCGGTGCCTATAGCTAAGTGTTATGTTTTATATAGTATCGTCATGTCCTAGATTACACACAACTATGAGTTTTATTTTTTTTTCTCAGACCGAACAACAGATTTGACTACAATCTTACATATGAGTATGTTAACGGCCATTACGGATAGATATCATTAAACGGTAGGTGATGATTCGCATTTCAACAACAAATGTCTCATCAGTGATGCTTGAGGTCAAACTATTCAAAATTCAAAAACCTAAAACAAACATTTCACAGCTGATTTAACCAAAAAGGAACAAAAGTATAGCCAAATCCGAACAAATATCTATTTGCATATACCAGCAGCAAACGATTACGGACAGAATTTTGTTATTTTTTTCAAGTCTACAACTTTTTATATTCGAAGGTCATTGGTGAGTCTTTTGTAGACGAAACTCGCATTTAGCAAACAAAACTTTAATCCTGGTATCTATGATGAGTTTACTAAAGATGAATTAGGTGATTTTATATAGATTATATTGCACCAAACGTCCATTTAAATTATTTTTATAAAGAAAGCAATTGGCATATATGTTGTTGTCCACACATGGAGGAGTCAATTTTGCTTGAATTTTTTTTTTACAGAAGATCATTGCCAGTAAAACATTATGTCACCGCTCAACCAACTCAGACAAAGGAGTACTTTACTAGCACAGCTAATACAGTCGGACTATATATATCTACTGGATGATGAGACACACTGCTAAACTTCTCAAGGGTCACAATTTTGGAATGGCGTTGTCCGACCTTACTCTGACACTTAATGTATTTTCATGAACGTGAGTTGGTGCGTTAATTGTAACTTTATGATCTAATTGTTGTCGAATAACACAATCTTGCTCCTTATTAAAACACATATTCGTTCTGCCGGAATGAATAAAGAAAGAATAGACATGACAAGAACCTTTCCATGCAAGCAATTAGCTTATTTGAGTCTGTATCTTTGGATATTTGTAGAAGTTTGTGTACATCTACTCAATGGCAGTTCATTTTATTATGCAGATTTTAAGATAGGATGTAATTTGTACAACATGAAATTGTTACGAGTAAATTACCCTTATTTTCAATAGGCTTGAGTTCTCTGTTACCAAGAAGTAGCATAACAGCTTCATTCATATCGGTCAAATATTTTAAGTCACTGCGGTTGTTTTTCTGGTAACCTCTCCTCCACATGGATTGCTATTTTGAAATAATACAAAAACAAAACCATGTATTTATACACACACATATATATATATATATATATATATATATATATATCTGAAGAAAACAAACAAACAAGGACATTGATCTATTAATAGTATTTCAAGTGTTACAAGTATTTTCTGATTCATAGATTAATGTATGCTACATGAAAGAAAACAAACAAAAAGCGGCTTCTATGAGCACTAATAGCTCATTTGGCATCTTACTTTATACGTACAAATCAGAGTTACTTCATTGTGATATCACGGAACATACAAAGATAAAACAAAAAATCTGCTTTTTCAATAGTAAATGGTCTGACACTTTAAATGAATTTAAAGTCAATGTTCGTTTCCGTTTGAAATCAGCTCTTGATGTTACGATATTAAGTCCTCACCCTTCCCTTATTGCCATTGATGCGAATCAATATATTAAGCAGACATCATTGTATTTGTGGTATTCATCTTCATATTCATCTCCAGTTCCATGGGAAAGATGGGATCGAAATAGTTACCAACTTTTTAATAATGCAGCGAAAGGATCACAATTTCAGAACACGAAGTGAAAAGATAATGCAAGCATCTTTTATTTTACTCAAAAAACTACTGCATGTAGTCTGTTCATATAGTGTCATTATCAACATTATTAAAAATAACAATGACTTTAAAATCTTCTCACTTTTGATGACTGTAAATATTCGTACAGAAACTGTCCTGCAGTACAACTACTCTCCCTTTCTGGATCCATACACTACAGAAAAGACATTATTGTCAAAAAATTTATGATTTTCAATTGGACAAAATATACAGTATTTTAAATTTGTGTGTGGATAATTTGTTTTTAGCATACACTATAATTACATCTGAATACTCCAATAACGCACAAAATAATCACGGACAAAACTGAGATATAAAGGGATAATGATTACACAAATACATCGACAGTAAATAGAAACTATTTTTGATCCGAGTACGACGTTTAAATTAATAACATAATCAAACTTTTTTTTTTAAATTTTACCCAAACTTAAATTGTAACGTTTCACAGACAGGCATATATATATATCGAATTTAATCGTAACAAAATCATAAATTTTGCTTGTATCGTATTGAAAATAATATATAACAGAATTCAATCTAATGCACATCAGAAGTAAAAGTTAACAATGGAGTATTCAAAACTCAAAAGTCGAACAAAAAACTGACAACTCCATTGTATATGCGTATTTCTAAAATTCGCCTTTCATGAATTGTTCTCGAATCAAATACAAGAATACAAAGCCAGTAAAAGTTGAGGTACTTAAGTTGTGAAATTGTGTCGTAGTATCACCCATTGTGATTTTTGTACTTAGTCTTGATTTGCTCACTAGACTGATGAAACATGCATAGTAGGATATGATTATCCTTCTGACGCACCTGGCCTTGCTCTGTTGAGTTCGTGCGATTCCTATTTGGTTAGTTTACTCCAAATAAAATTGCGAGTTTTGAACATCAGTAAACTAAAAAAGAGGCGAAGGATGCCAAAGGGACATGAAAACTTATAAGTCGAAAATAAACTGACAAAGTCATGGCCAAAAATGTAAAGACAAACAGACAAAAATAGTTCACAAAACAAAACATAGAAAACCAAAGACGAACCCCACCAAAATCTGTGGGTGATCTCTGGTGCTCCGGAAGGGTAAGCAAATCCTGCTCCACATGTGGCATCCATCGTGTTGCTCATGTTAGTGCAATTCGGTGATAATTTGAATTCGGTAGGTCACATTCGGGGAAAAAGGGAAAGGGTTGTCGCTATAACAATCGCAACATATCCATTGTCATCTGTGAAACAGATACTCCATAACGGTCAACCATCTCGTGATGGCGTCTGTAAAACTTAAGAAGGAATGATTTCATCTTCATCACTTGAAACACTTGGTTTAATAGCTTCCTTGTGAGCAGCAACCTTCTATCAAGGGAAATCATTATAGTAATTACAAACCCTGGAATATCGTATCAACTGTGAGATATAAACTCTGTATGCAGGCGCTGCTAGAATTTTGTTACATAGAAATGGAAAGTTCACAATTGGAAAGCTGAAATCATCTCTTTTGTTGTAAATTTTTGTTTTCAACCGACCATAATTGTCAATTTCTACCTGTAAGTCAAGATATGAGGCAGAGATAACTGTGTCTGTTTTATTCTTTATCTCAAGTGCGATAGGAAAGAAGCGTTCAACATAGTCACCAAATTTTGAATTATTTAGTGAGAGAACTATTGACTCTTATTTCACATACCTCTCTATATAGTGATGAAAGATTGTCTGTTACAAATTGTTGATAACATTCTGGGGCTAGAATGTATTTCAACAAAAGGGTTACAAATTCTACCCTGTTGTCCACCAAAGATCTTTTGAACAGCTCTGATACTGCACTGTTTTTCTCTTTCAATGATTCCTGCAAGATAATAAACATAATTACTGTTAAATTTCAATGTAATATTTCATTATTCGATGGTTTTAATAGCTCTCATACATATGTATGCCTCTTTCAAATTTGTATATCAAGAGTTCATCAACAATGATTGTTTCAAGCCTTAACATTAGTTCTGAACTGTGTGTATACATCTTTTTAATCTAATTTTAACAGTATATTTTATATTTTCTGGTGGAAATTTGTCTCATTGGCCGTTTTATCACATTACCATATCTTCATATTGAGCAAAAGAGAGAACACTTAGTACATATAGGAGAAGTTACATCAAAGTTAATACATCATATCTGAAAAAAACAATTAAAGAATTCAACAGAATACTCATGCTGGCAGGGAAACTATCTAAATTTATTTAGAATTAATAAGACAAAACAGATGCTTAGTTAAGATTATAAGTTGGAAAAGACCAGGAAGAGACAACTCTGTGATCTAAACCGTAACAACAAAAAACAAACATTAAGCGATCAAAGACCGAGTAGCATTTGTGTGTTCTGGGAGGATTTCTATTAATACCTCCATTCAAACATCTATCCTGGACTATTGAATAAGAGTCTATACGAGACAATTAGTCATCCTGTTTTAATTCAAGATATGATTGTTGGTGTTGAATAATAGAATATGACAATCGTCAATACTACAATTGGTCAATTGAAGAAAGTGGTTACCCTTAAATACGCAATGTCATGTCTATTCTGCATGTTGAAAATGTAGTTTTCAGCTATATCAGGTCTGTTCCAGATATTGACCAAACGAATTTTCTTCTCGGTATCCATTTTATTATCTGAAAAATGAATGTATAAAAGTATTCATAACTATACGTATATAAAATGTTACCCCGTAAGCAAAGTATTATAATTCTGTTAAATTTTATAAAGACATTCCCTGACTCTTATTTTTAAATTACCATGAAACACAAAAGAAGTAAGATTATATAAAGAAAATAGAACATATTAATCAAAATTTATGCATCTGGTAACAAATACAATAAAAAGTACAGTTAGTACCTACAAGATATACGTCTTAAAGAAATCTTATCAATAACCATTCAAGCAGACAATGATTGTACCACCCTTAAGAAACCTTGTAAACTTTGGTTCTACCGGATTGAAAACTTCTAACTATACGCAAATATATATACCGCATAAGCAAATAATAGTTATGTTGAATAGCATATTAAGCATCTGTAATCTATACTTTGAACCGTATTTAACATAATTTTGCAGGTCATTTTTATTCATAGATACTGTCACAACTATTACAATGTATTAAGGTTTTTATATAGCCTAAATTAAGATAAGACCAAATTGATCATTTCATTAAAGGATGTTGTTTTCTTTGTTGCTTTTTGTGTGACCTTTCAAATTAGTTCAGTTCCGTAGTAAATTCAGAACTGTTAATTAGCTTTCTGTACAGTTCAGTATGTTGTTGATGTGAACAGGTAACACCAATTATTGAACAATCTACAAATAGACTGAACAGATCTTAATTGACTGTATAAACAGAACTGACATTACTGCAGTGAAAAAGTATGTCAGTTGACTGATAGACGGAAAGTGACGTAATAATCAATCTTCAGTCTTTCACGAAAAGTCATAAGTTTTGGTCTATATTCATTACATAAAAATGAGAACATGTATTGATTCAATTTCAATGTTACTATATAAACGGATATTTGTTTAGCAGGCCTGATCACTTAGCTGTCAAAAAAGAAGTTTAACCTCAGTGGTACATACAAGACAACTATACGATCTCAAAGAACATAGTTTTGTCTCTATAAATAAATGGAAAATAGTAAGTTTTATGTATTAACAAATATACCTTTATTTCTTATCGTGAAAATCATATCTTGAATATGCCTGTCCAAAGTTTCGCTGGTGTCGTCTAACGAGAAAACGTATATCTACATGAAAATATCAGAATTAGATTCATTAACCACCGATTGAAAGAGTAAAGACATTTGATATCACTTTGTCATAAGGGTATACTATTAAGTATTTTTTCATAAATATTGGAGCGTGCGGTATGACGTCGTCAGTTAAATATTTGTATTAACATTGGTCGTGCAATCATCACAATATCTCACTTTTATATTATTCATTTTAAAATATAGCAAAAATAATTTCGCCATTACAAAACGTTTAACTTGCAAACTGCAAACAAAAAAAACTGGAATGACTTCGGAATAACTTTTAACAGTTCACATATAGATGATATTTACTGTTTCTATTATTAATGTGCCCGTTTTGTAAAGCTTTGTGTAATATCTTATATCATCTACATGACATTAAAATCCATCCATTGAGCCGAGTAAGCATATGTACAAGCATATGTATTGCTGACAACAATGTTACTACTGTTAACAAAACTGCTACGCTATTTCTAAACTTCTAACAAAATGGTAAGCTGTGCCTTACTGTTCATGCGTATTGCGATTTTAAATGATCGCGATTTTAAATGATCAATATAACTATAACTACATGTATTTTATTAAAATATTTCTTACTGACGGAGCAGTGTAGGATCAGAAAACCAAATGATTTATACGATTTTTTTATAGTGTTCAGGTTTGTTACATACCATTTGCTAAATTATAAATAGATCAATTCTGTAAATACGAGTATGATGCATTAGACAGAGCTGACCTTTAGAGGTTCGACAATTCTTTTCATCCCATGTTTTGTTGTATTTCTTGTTTCTTCTCTTTCAGCCCTTACGACTTATAACAATGAACCTTACTGTTGCAAGTTAATATAGAAATGTATATCGAATGTAACAAAAGTGGTACATGTAACCTTATTTTCTTTTAAAAAATAAATGAGTTCAGTACACTTTTATATATTCTCTTTCTGTAATTAGCTCCCTTGCAAGAGAGTGGTAATCGTAACAATCTATTATACTTATGTCTAATATCTATTGTCTTTATTTTATTTCTTTATTTGCAATAATGTTTTAATTAGTTTTCCTTATATAACAGTTACTTTCTAAGAGTTATATTAGACAACTGAGGAATGCCAACACTAATGTTTCCCTACCATTTCCCTCTTCTCCTTCAAACAGTGTTTCAGTTTGTCAATAAACTTGGTAGGATCATCTGTGCCTGCGGCTGTAATGTTTTTGGCTGACTGTAACATTTCTGGCATGAATGTTTCAGTAAAAACGCTCTTTCCCTCACTTTATACAATTAGAAAAACGTTATCTTCAAATGATGAAAGCAAAAAAAGAGGAATATATTTCAAATTAGTTAAAAGAGATTGTACATTATTTTTTTTTTCAAAAAACTTCTAGCGATCACTATATTATCTGCAATTGTAAACCAGGTTCATACCACAACAGTATACATACATAAATGCATACATTTTGATTAATTTTGTGCTAGGAACCAGCTAGTCTGATGCCATTTAGCATTGAAACGTAGATAGTTTGTAGAAGCCTTCTTTTTAGTTTTGAAATTTTATATTTCTTTTTAACATTACCTCTTTAATAGATATATGTTTCAAAGGCATCTGAAAATTGAGTTTACCAGCTCAAACTAGATGTGTTTTATATCAAGCATGTTGCATAAAAAACGTTGTTGTAATGCATTAATTATTTTTAAGGGAAAGAATATAGATGTATTCAGATGCTAAGATTAACGTTGATTGTCAGAATAACAAAATTTACAGATCGAATGTTAATAATTTGAAATTGTATTTATAC
The DNA here is from genome assembly GCA_017311375.1 of Mytilus coruscus. Classification (NCBI taxonomy): domain Eukaryota; kingdom Metazoa; phylum Mollusca; class Bivalvia; order Mytilida; family Mytilidae; genus Mytilus; species Mytilus coruscus. Next base: position 41,944,009 of record CM029608.1, read on the forward strand.
TTTGTATCAATGGGTTTTTTTAATGTCTAGAAATAACTTAATTGACCATTAACATTATTATAGATAAGCATTTTCAATATTTAGCAATACAAGCTATTTATTTTCCTAACCATACTAATCATGTACAATCTAAGTATACAAAAATAAATGGGAAGTCCATGTACCAAGTTAATATTAAATGCGGTCAAATAAATACAGAAAACATGCGTGATGTCATCAGACAAACTAAATATGTTTTGAATGTCCAAGCAAATACTCCAATGCAGTTAATAGTAATTAAAAACAACTCATAAGTACACGACAGAAAGGCAATGTAATAAATCACTTTTAACTTCATGTAATCGAAAATATTATCAGTTACACATTACTTACAATTACTTTACAATTTGTAATTAATTACATGTAATAAAAATAGCATTTTTAAATATATAATAACACATAATGCTATTAAACACAAACCTGGTTTTATCCTCGCTCAATTTATAGCCTTTAGATATGAAGTCCGCTGCTTTTCCCGACCCTTCTATTACCAAAACAGGAATATTCTTATTCACAGACTCCAAAGCTATTTCAAATGTTTTCGGTCCGCCTTCTACGATCAGCAGTATCACTGGAATCTGCAAACGTGCTACACAAATGAAAATATATATATTTCATAAGATAAGGAAAGTGGACCTAAGATGGATTTCATGTTATTTTTATGCCATTTTTGGTACATAGCTTCTATCGTATTTATGCAAAGTTGGCGGCTGCAAAGACTTCGAATCTGGGCATAACTGAAGAATTTCAATCAAATACAAACGGCCAAAACGTAATGGTTATCCCCCTAATGTATAATTGCCAAGTAGTCCATGTTTTTCCATGTTTTTTTTTCATAATTTCTTTCGTTTCTTGTAGAAGAATACCACTGTGTATCATCGCCACCGGAAATTGGGTACTAACGAAGCGGAGAGAAATGGAAAAAAAGTAAACAAGGTAAGAATTCATTCAATTTAAAGCATTCCTACTGATTTGACGAGGGTACCGCTTAAGAAATGATTTTCTGATATATAATTCTTTAAATTATTAGGCCGATAAGTACAAAATTAAGACAATATTTTGTGTTATGCTCCAAAACTTGCCACTTAGTACCTGAAAATTTCTAGGTCGATTGTCCTCTGTCGCCCCATTGGCAAGATATTCAACTGGTTTTCATTATTTTTCCAGACACGTTTTTAGATTATGATAGTGTGACATCATATTGACTGAAATTTGTTGTCATAAAGATGTTTTTAAAGAATATGGACCAAAACATTGTTTGTTTATTGTACGGCGAATTGCAGGACGTTGTACGGCGAATTGCAAAATAACAACTTTTGTCTGTATGGCGTCTTGCAATATATTGTAATTTAAAAATGAAATTAATCACTGTTTAGATAATATCAAGTGACGATATTTTGGCTGTATCAAAGCTTTACCGGCTTACAAATATACAAAATAAACTACTTATCAAATATTATAAAATATATGCCGTTAATTTCGTTCAGAAGTCGTCGTTGCGTACCTCTATTTGACTTTGTGTTTTTAAAGACAAAAAGGTTTTTTTCAACCATATTATCCTAAATACATTCATATATCATTATAATACTAACGACTGTTGTCTTATTTGTTGTCAGGGTGAAATTTTGTAAGTTCAATAAAAAAAAACCGACCATTCATCTTTTGTTGGTGCTGTTTTTTTTAAATATAAACAGTGGAGATGTTGTATGATTGCAAATAAGATAACTATCCACCAGGGTCAAATAAAGTGTATGTAAGCAATTATATGCTATTGTTTGGCCTTCAACAACGAAAGATCGTACCTTATAGTCGGCTATAAAAAGCCCCGACATGAAAATTGTGGAAGGATTCAACAAGAAAACCAACGGCCTAACTCATAACAAAACAATTTACGAAAAACAACAAATATGATAGAGATGAACCAACGACAACCACCGAACTACAGGCTCGTGACTTCGGACAGACACATAAAGAATGTGCTGGGTTAAATAGATATAGGAAGATGTGGTATGAGTGCCAATGAGACAACTCTCCATCCAAGTCACAATTTATAAAAGTAAACCATTATAGGTCAAGGTACGGTCTTCAACATTGTTTATTTTTTTAATTTCTGAAATGAATAATTTGTTAAAAGAAAAGTGAAGAAAATACTTTGTTTTCATTGAAAATTAGGAGAAATAAATTATGAATTGTGTTTCGAATTAATTTTCTTGTTTCTTATGGAAAATAAGATTGTATTTTTTTTTTTTTAGTTTAAGTAAATTCAATCAATCTTTTTATTTACAGGGAAAATATAATAAAAGACGGTTGCTAAGGCTGTTTGGCCTAAACTCAAAGGAGTTGATGGAGGGGTAGTGAAAAGGAGTGTATTCGCCCGAATTTTCATTGTTACAGTAGTACATTTTCAGAATTACTATGTATAATATTTCTCAGTAAATTTTAATGTGATATTGTGCCAATTAAAATTATATAATTAATACAAGTAAGACTTGCATTTGCCTTAAAGATATAGCAGTACGTGATTATTTGTTTTCAAACACACCTTCTCTGTTTTTTAACTTATAAAGGTATGGATCTCGGCCTATCTGTTTGGTTGAATATAAATGTGAATTCATAGAGTTTCAAAATCAACAGTTAGCCCTATTTTTGTGTATGTGTAAAATAATCTAATCTTTAGATAGATGCTAAATTTAAAAATCATTTTTCTTAATAAGAAGAAAAAATTGCAACTTAAGCACGCCTGAATGTAAAAAGGTGTACCCGACTTATTCTTTCACGATAAGAATTTACCGATTTCGGTATTTTAACAAAACTGTTTACGAGGGCAAATAAATAAATGAACGCTATCAAATCAACATTTAAATTTACGTCGATTTTTCCAAAAGAATTTATGAGATTGCACCATCAGGATTCAAAAATATTTCAACCTGTCCTTGTTAGATGTTATTTCATTATAATTCTATAAACTTACAAGTCGAAGATGCTAGCTTTTGTGAATTGTATTAATAAGTATATAATATTAAGATGACAACAAAAAAAAACTTCATACAAGGTCATCTTTATTCTCAAGTAGAAAGTTTATATAAATTGTTTATGCCGTAGCCACAGCCGGATTTGTATCCCTTGTATCGGATTCTTCTTTCATTCTTTCCAAAAATGATTAATCTAAGGTTAATATTTTTTTTAAATTCTAACAGTGTTAGCCACCGAGCTTGTTCATTTCTTACTATATAGTGATGAAGTTTTTTTTTAGAAAATTAATGTTCTTTATTCTAATATATTGGCTGTATCTGCCTTTTACAAATAAGACAATAACATTAATTGAAAAAGGAGACGTGGAATGGTTTTCACTGAGAGGACTTTCAAACAAAGTCCAAATGAAATAGATTTGACCAACTATTGGTTACTATACACTTCACAATGAACAAAACCCATACCGTATCAAAATTGCCTGATTTATGACAAAATCATAAACAAATATGTCAGGCAGCAACTTACGACAGCCACTATATTACATGTTCCTGACCAGGCACAGACACATATATAATGAGGCGGGCTTAAACATGTTTGAAAGCACTCAAACTTCCCTTAACATGGTGCCGTGGTGTATCAATACAACATTTTTTTTGCAGAGAATGATAATTCATTTATATTTCATTTTATTTGAAAAATATTCAATGCGGAAAAATTTTCCTGCCCTTACCTCCTTCCTTCCCTCCACCCACAACCCATCCCCGAAATGTTCATCACTTATATGCAAATGCTGACTTAATGTTGTATGGTTAAAACATTTGATTGAGGCAATCTAAAGTTTGAGAACAGAAACGACAGATTTAGCTTTTTTTTCATTTATAAAAGGGCATAAAGAACGATAACAGTGACGCTACCCAATTTATAGCTTGATCTGTGTTTTGTGGTGATAAGCATTTCGTGTAAGTTTTAAAACATTTGGTTAAGGCATAATAAAGTTACCAATTTTTGGGACTTTCTGGACGGACGGGACAGACGGGTCGGACGGACATGGGTAACATTTAACGCTACGTCAGGGACAAAACATCAGTAGCCCTTTTCACAAAAAAATCTTAAGTGTAAAATTTATCGTAAGTATAAAATATTCCTTAACAATTCAACTAAATATTTTTATCGTAAGATTAATTTTACACTTAAGATTTTTTGTGAAAAGGGCTACAGGTCAGTAAAACAGTGACATGCCTTTCCGAAAGTTACAACATTTGCCAGCTTTTGTATATGCCGTATTCATATTGTATACATCAGGTATGTAAAAGATGTAATAGGACTGTGTTCAAGCCTATATTGTGTATACATCTTAAATGGTGTCAAGCGAATTGTATTTTTATCAAATGCATAATTAGATATTTGAAACTAATACCTTATTTTCCTTAAAAAGACGACAAATGAATATTTTGAAATTAGCAAGTTGCCATACAGTTGAAAACAAGTTGCCATACAGTAAATTTGTCAACACGAGCAAGTTGCCGTACCCTAGACTTTATTTTTTATGGTCTATATTCTTTAAAAACCACCATTTTGACAACAAATTTCAGTAAATATGATGCCACACTATAATAATCTAAAAAAGTGTCTGGAAAAAAATGAAAACCAGTTGAATATCTTGCCAATGGGGCGACAGAGGACGATCGATCTCGAAATTTTCAGGTACTAAGTGGCAAGTTCTTGAGTATAACACAAAATCTTGTCTTAATTTTGTACTTATCGGCCTAATAATTTAAAGAATTATATATCAGAAAATCATTTCTTAAGCGGTACCCTCGTCAAATCAGTAGGAATGCTTTAAATTGAATGAATTCTTACCTTGTTTACTTTTTTTTCCATTTCTCTCCGCTTCGTTAGTACCCAATTTCCGGTGGCGATGATACACAGTGAATACATTGCTGTATACACATATATTTATTTAAAATAAGATCCATATACGTTTCTGAATGCTTTTTTCTACATTTTTGTATGGATGATAAAGTAAATACTAGTATATCAAACTCCTGTCATTGGAAATTTGATCCATGTTACGGTCATATCGTACTCAATATGCTTTAAAATCACCACTAAGTGTAGCGCAAATAATAGTTCAACTAATGCATCGATGACCAGTAAATAACAGAAAAAAATAAAATATGTTTTATGGATTGTCCTAGACAAATGATGCATTAATAATCTATCATACTAAAAAAGTTATACTATAATTAACTTCAACGTGTGAGCGTGTGGTGTAAAAAATAATGAATACAGTGGTTATAATGAGATTGTACTATAATCCCCAAAAAAGTATAACAAAAAACTCAAAGGTAAATTCAAAAAGGGTTAAGTCCATAAACAATGACAAAATCAAATGTTAGTCTTTATCAACAAACGGAAAGAATGGAAAACAACTGTAATATTTAAGTTCTTCATTGAATTTCAGAAAATATACATCCTGAATTGATTCAATGAAAATAATAATTGAACCGAACGTTTAATTAGTTTTATTTATTTTGTTTATAAAATTACAGAGATTAAAAAAATATGTATGATAATTTTTTTGGAAAAAAAACCTCTTGGCCTTATAAATACATCAATTATACACATCTGTAAATCATAGCTAAATTTGTCATGTTTGGCAAATGAGGGTTAGATGATGGGGTGGTCTGAAAACGCACTATCCTAAGGTTGTTGTCATGTTTGTCACAGCTTATAGGATTTGTTTGGCGTGCAATGCTCTTCAACTTTGTGTTTGATTTTGGCTATTCAACTTGGTGATTGACAAGTGCCATTGGTGAATCTAATGTAGACGAAACAAGCATCTGGAGTAAACAATTATAAGCCTGGTATTTTTAATAAGTTGTAACCAAGATAATGATTGGTATTAAATATCAATGGTATGGTATTAGGTAAGTCAAATGCGATGATCATATGGAATATAAAAATGTAAATGGCAAAGATGTATTTGGCAAAATGACGTTCCAAATAAGCTTTTGATTAATCGTGTAACATAATCAGATAAAGCTTGATACTAAATTTTTATCAAGAACGTTTTATTTGTGATGTTGAAATATGAATCTAAAGGAAGTTAAATTTATTTGAATGTAGTTAACAAATTGGAATTAAAAAGGATTATCTTAAAAGCATCGAATCGCATCGCATAGTGTGCAGCTAGTAAAAAGACACTGACAGAAGATTTGATAATAGTTTCTGGGACTTTAAATGTCAACAAAATATTGGACATGACACTGACGAGAATCGGCTTCACAGATGTAAATCTGTGTTATATTTTTTACTTAGCTTCATTGTTTTCGTATCGAAATCATTATATTAAGAGCTTACAATGCATTACACTTTCGCACAGTTGAAATTTGAAGTAGGTTGAAATCAATAGTACATCGAAAAATCATTCAAGGTTTGGCACTTTTTATTCGACGTCAAGGAAAAAAGAGTAGACGACAAGCTATTAATTTATTTTTCTCTTGGATGATGGGAGAATACTTGTAAATATTCAGAAACCCTTAAATTATTCATAGCACTATCTATTGAAGTTTACCAAACTAGAATTTTCCAAATCTAAAGTTGAAGAAATAACATGTGATGGTAACTATGTAGTTCAAGGCTTCTTATTCTTACGATCACTGCATTTTTGTTTATGCGTGTAGTACATACATAAAAGGATTTCAGTTATTGCAGATAAAACTATTTGAAATTCCTCCTGCGTTCTACACACTTTCGCATTATGATATAAATAATGTTATGGAGTTTTGTACAGCAACAATTGTGCATACTTGCAAGATAACTTCTTAGGTTTGTTCTCAACCTCGATACCGTTTCATCACTACCATCTACCATGATAAAGTGTGTATGGTTTGGTTCTAAATCCTTCCCGTTGCCGGGTTGGTAATAACCTTTAACGATCTGAAAACATAATCACAATACCTGTAAGACCCTTTATGATATATTATCTCTCTAATATATATCAACGTTTTCATGTTATTGTCTTTCTGTCCATGGATTTCGTCGAACATTTGGTAGACCTAGCAATATAACATTGCTTGTAACGACTCTGTGTATTTTGAGTATTCAGTAGAGAGAAGGAAGATCAAGTCCTGGTCTCTGGTTGTTATTCATAAGGAACATTGAACAAACCTGCGATCGTTTATGTTGTCTTCCTGGTATTAGTGTCATGGATTTTATGTTTGGTTTCAAAGTGAATTGACAATGCCTAACCACATTTCAAAGCAGTTTATGCAATGTTAATTACAAACGTAAACGATACTGTTGGGGGCTTTGTCTGTTGAGACAAAAGCATATTTGCCATGACGGTATGTCATGATAGTTCTTTAGAAATATTTTGCTCTTTGAAAACATATGTAGCATGAGTGGTTATTGACCCGTTCAGTTTGGTTTTTTTTAAATTCTGGTTTGTAAAAACTACTTCAAAGCCTCAACACATTCAGAAAGATAATGAATGTCTTCCGTTTGGTAATAGAAATAGGGAGATGTGGTATGAATGCTGCTAAAGAAACATCTGTCCACAAAATACCAAAGAACGGTGATGTTAACAACTATTTGACACGGTATGGCCTTCAACAATGAATACACCAAATACAGTAAAAGTGACTAAAAATGGCTCCGACATAACAAAATGTTAAACAATTCAAATGAGAAAGTGAACGTTATGATTATTCTAAAATAACCAAATGAACAACAAATAATGCAGGACAGGCAGCAACCAATCACAACCACTGAATTATAAGCTCTTGACTTGGGAAATGCACATAGCGAATACATCGGGTTTAATCATGTTTTGAGCGCTCAAACCTTCCCTTAACTTTGGATAATGATGAAACAGCTCAACATAAGAACATACTATAGAAATCAGTTGCAAAAAGGCTTGAATCAACTGATTGGTACTAAGCACATATAAAACCTTAACTCCAGAATGCAAAACAAAAGGTTACAATCTAAGAATATTTGCAGTTACTGAAACATTATGAAACCGATTTTAAATAACATTGAATCATATATTTGCTCCCGTTCTGAAATGGCACACCACATATCAGAACGGGAGCAGTTACAGGATTTCATTGTAATTAGATTGCCTTTAAATGGAAAATGTTGTGAATAATTTCTTTAAACTGGTTTTCAATTAATTTTTCATGTGGCATGGTAGTGTATAGGGTACAAAAATCCACGGTGATTTTTTTAAATTTAGATTTTCAGACTCAATGTGAATAGGGCCTCAAGGTAGAAATTATGTTTAGTTAGAACTAAAGGAAAACACATATAATAGTTATTCCTATGCTAACTCATTATCATAATTAGAACTTCATTAACTTAGAAAAAAGTTTTTAAAAAAACATTTCCAACAGAACAAAATTTAAAAAAAATATTGATATGGTTTTAGTGCCAATAGTACGTTTTGAAGTTATTAATGTCTCATTAAATTGTGTTTTAAATTGTGTGAGAAAGGTCGGTTTTTCTTTTTCTTCATAATGCTATATAGGAACAGGTCGATTTTTAAGAAGATCAATATGGCATATCCTTACCTTCCTTATCTGTATTGGCTATTCTTTAACTGTTACATATGCATGTTGGTTCATATATTGATAATCTTACCTTACCCGATGATGAAAAACCGAAAGCCAGGATATGTTCGTTGTTTTCATGTTTATCCCTGTATTCCTGAACTGCTTCCCCTACAGAAGTTGTAATTCCAGTATTCGTTGCTCCAGTAATGAGCCAGAGACCTGCCAGTACAAAATTTTGCGATAAATTAAATACCTTGAATGGTATTTGTCCATTTTTAGTGTACGTATATTGTTAAGTCAACTGTAAATGTCTTTTGCCATTTTGTGGCTCATTGCTGGTCATTGACGTGCAATCAAATCACGCACCTTTTCAATGCTTTATAAAGGTGAAACGCTAATCGCTGAAGAAATCTCTGCTCTTCATGAATGTAATATGTAAATGTTTATGCTAATGCTCGAGTACTACAGAATATATATAACGTCTTTTACTTTTAGATAATCCAGTGGTTAGAAGGGATTTGACATTTAGATGTATGTGAATTATTTTTTTGCCACGAAGATTTTCAATTAAGTTTACACTCCCGATAGCGTAAATGTTACTGCTCTTGCGATTTTCGAGAGGAAGCTGCAAAATCTTTTACGATTGGAATGCATGTGATGTTGCCTGCTTTCAATGCCCATATGATGTGTAACTCTAGAGGATTCTAATAAGAAAGGAAACCTTGAAAAAAATAATAATGTGACGGTATTTCCTCTCTTTCCATTAACAAACCTCAGATCGATTAATTCATTTATTGTTGATTTTGTAATGTCTAGTGATAAAATAATTAAACATACTCAGTCCACGAAAAAATACTTGTGTATAGTGAATGACAAAAGTGTAATAGAAAAAATCCGAACATGAATGTTAATTCGAAAAAAGGTAACAGTTGCCTATAGTTCCGTCATTAGGAGTGTGACCAACCCAAACAGTTAACGTGACAATAAATGGAATTAACTGAACACCCAGTTGCATATAATATTTGCGGAATATTCATTATGAACACGGTGAAAAAGTCCGGTCATGACCGGTGTTTGCTTTGTATACACTTGCTGGGGTTGTTAGGAACACGAATAAAAGGTTAAGGGGCAAACAGGGACCTGATCGCTCTTAAAAAGGTTGATTTATGAACAACCGATATATATAAATTTAGATTTTGATATTTCCAGAAATATATGAATGTTTTAAAGAAACACAATATTGCCTATTCGTTTAGAACAACAATCTAACCGCATCCTGTTAGTGCTCTCTTTGAAAAAGTTAATCGAAGATCAAAGGAAAAATTACCATTTACATTGCAATATTGTTTTTTTCTCCTAAATGGAAAATGCTCTTGATTTAAATTAAAACCAAATCATATTGCGTACATTTGTCCAATAATTACCGAGTTTTTTTTATCTTACGAAACCTTAATGTAATATTTAAGAGAGACACTAAAGTGATGCAACATTCTAGCTTACTTGTGGTGGTTATGAGATCCAGTAAACCACTTTTTAATCGACTTGCAATTGTTTCATTGTTTAAGAAATGTTCTGATCCTCCAGTAAGGGAAAGAACTGCCTTCGGTGCTTTTTTACCAGGAATCCATTTGAGCATTTCTTTATATAACACCTCACAATCAGTGTCTTCAGGTGTTATGATACACTGAAAAGGTATCAGACTAGATAGAAATATTTACTAAAGACAGATCTTGATAAGCTTATAATTGTTTCTTTGTCCTAAAAATCGTAATGGATATCAGTTTGTATAACATGTATAATTGTCTGACGATTTTGAAGTATTTTCAATATGAGCTTAAGGATTTTTAATATTAAGAGAAGCTTAAACAGAGACATCACTGTTACAATTTCTTATTTTAATCTTAGACGGATTATATGCCTGTACGTATATATATATGTTATGATGAGATGTGATCTATATGATTGTGTGTGTGTATGTTTATCTATGTCTATCGTGATACTTCGGTAACAATCCTGTACTTTTGGATTAGAAACCAATACAATACAGTATCGTAACTATATCCTTTCCGAATAAGTCTGTTTAAAGGTTTGGTTAGCTTTTGAGGTGAATGCCGACATTTTGTGCTTTGTAAAGAATATTACCATAAAATATTGGATGTGAAATACCTGAACGTATAAGATGTCTGCATGTTGATTTATATTTACGAATGATGTCCTTGTACCGATGATAAAATTTAGTAAATGTTTTGACTAGTTTGTGATATCGAAAACCCTGGTGTAATAATTTTACAGTAATACAGAGATTTCTTTCGTTGAAATCAAATACGTTGTTACATACACGAGCGAATCGAACAAGTTGAGATATATAAACACCATAAGATGGTGACAAGGGAACGTCACCATCTAAAATGGATAATTAACAATAGGAAATAAAAATCATCTCTTTTATCATAAATTTTGGTATTAAGTTTCCCGTTAAAGATAAAGATATCAAGATCCAGGAAAGGGCAGTGTTCATTGTTAGTATTAGCTTTATTTAAAGTCTCTTTAGTTACGGTTTCATATCTATGTGTTATTAAATTTTGAATCACATTAAATCATCTACAATTGTTATTTTCGCATGGAACCGATCAGTGGCGGATGCAGCATTTTCAAAACTGTCATCAATAATCCAAATATTACACTAAATCCCGTATGTTTAGTCATATAAAATGGGTTGCCCCCTGACCTCCCCCCATTTCCATTTTTCTCCGACCCTTTACCAAATCTGTCCAGACGATTGCAGTACACAAAAACGGTATTCCTAGAATAGCCTTTTATTCTACGGGTATATTTGTTTGAGATCTTAAGTTTGAGAAGCTAACTTTTTAACGTTTGACGGCATCTTAAGCATCCTTAAACAAAATCGCAAGGTTAAATTTAGTCGTAGTTTTTATTTTTGAATATACAGTTAAATTTATATGTATATATTGGATTTTTACGCATAACTAATTTATTCTTTCAAAATACAAATTTTAACATATTTTAAAGAACATACAGGAATTTTCATTTGCTCATCTGTGTCTTCTGAATTGAATCGGATAACTCCATGTTTTAGGTTGTTCTGTGTCTCACTTCCACGCCTAACAAAAGTTTAAAAGATAATATATTTTCATATGTTTTTTTTTTTTTTAATTATTTACAACTATTAGTTTACAGCATAATATACACAAATATAACAGCATTGCATAATATATATGACTCTAGCAATATTACCTTATTGATACATCTTTCTCACGAAGTATCTTATATAAAATAGAGGGTAAGACAGTCTGAACACGAGAGAGGGTTGATATTTAGATACAAATACCTCTATACATTGCGCACATTGAATTATAATTCACTATAAGAGATCCTGCAAAAGATATTTGATTTCATTGATGTTGTTTTCACATCTTTGCTATAATTCAAAGACATGGGGACATCATATGTTCAGTTTGAACAACAAACGTTGCGGTTGTCCACAGTCGTATTTTTCTAAAATCAATTATTTATTTACATATAGTTCCATTAAGTTATAAATATACATGTAGTAGATTTAGACTTATGTAACATCATTGCAAGTATGTTGTAAAATTTCCCATTCGTTCTCCGTGCATGTGATAATGTATTGTTCAAATATTTTTTTTCTAATTGCAAATAACTATACAGGTTAAAGTTGACAATTTTTACAAAAATTTATGTTCAATTAAAAAGCTATCATAATTCGGAAAATGGGTATGTTTAAACACGAGATTGTAATTCGGTACACTAAAATATTTTCGTTTTAAATGATTTGTGCATTGTAGCTTATGTCTCAATAAGTTTGCATAAACGATAGATGAACGCACTACCATATCACAAAAATATATCAAGCTTTTTCCATAGCTTTATCATTGACAAGTTTAAGTTTTCAAAACTATTAAAAATAACAAAGATTTTATAAGACTTTTACAGATGGCTTATAATTATACATGTAAAAGATTTATAAAAGAAAAATGGGGTTAGTGGGCAAAATTGTTTAAGGCATTCAAATGCATAAAACCAGAGGATTCAGAAAATCTGACAAAATTCCAAAACATGACAAGCGAACATCCTTAAATTGTTATATTAATTTTGAACACATAGGGATTTATATACATATATCTATATAATGCAGGTCTCCCTTTAGATTTTATTAATAGCTAGTAAATTGTTTTCCTGGTATTAGATCAAAATCATGAATTGACCAATCAGATTGCACCACACATGTTTAAGAAAAATGGTAAAGCCATGCAGATTCCTCGGAATTTTACCTGTAACTCCGTTTTGATTAAAAATTTCGAAGGTGATTATAAGGTTTAATGCATCGGTCCGAAACACTTTTCTGGACTAACCTTCATCAGGAACGGTAAAGCCGAATATTTGAAAGCCAGTATAAAAATAAGGAGATGAAGTATGATTGCCAATGAGACAACTATCCACCAAAGTTCAAATAAAGTGGATGTAAGCAATTATAGGCAACCGTACGGCCTTCAACAATGAGAAAACCCATATCGTATAGTCGGTTATAAAAGGCCCCGACATGAAAAATATGAAACAATTCAATTGAGAAAACTAACGGCGTAATTTATAACAAAACAATTAACGAAAACAAATATGACAGACAAGAACCAACGGCAGCCACTGAACTACAGGCTCCTGACTTGGGACAGGCACATAAAGAGTGTGGCGGGATTAAACATGTATGTGAGCGCTCAACCTCCCTAACCTGTGACAGTGGTGTAACAGCACAACATAAAACAAACTATAGAAATCATTTGAAAAGGGCTTAACTCATCAGATCGATACAATGCAGAAAAACATCAAACATAAACACAGACCGGACGTGGCAGGGTATTTATGCAATAGTGACTCACGTAGTGACTATTCTTACGTGTACTTGAAAATATATTTTTTTCTTATTTCCTGTGACTTTTCCTGAAAAAAAGAGAAAGTTCAATATCACATGCAGACAAATTTTGGAATTATAAAATAGTCTATTAAATTGTTATATTAATTGCGTACACATAGCGATTTATACAAATATATCTATTAATTGCAGGTCTACCCTTTAGATTTTATTAATAGTTGTTTTCCTGGTATGAGATCAAAGGCATAAAATGACCATTCAGATTGCACCATACATGTTAAAATGTAAAACCATGCGGATTCCTCGGAAATTTACCTGTAACTCCGAATCAATTAGGATTTGTGAAGGTAATTACAAGATTTAAATGCGTACGTCCAAAAAGCTTTTCTGGATTTACTTTCATTAGTAACGCTTTAAGCCGAATATTTGAAAGCCAAGCATGCATAAGAACAGAAACAGTTGAAGAGCTACTTACGCTCATTGAAATCCAAAACGTCACTACAGACACGGGCATAACGAACGAGTTGGGATATATAAACACCGTAAGATGGTGCCAGAGGAACATCACCGTCCAAAAAGGAAAATTAACAATAGGGAAAGAAAAATCATCCCTTTTGTCGTAAATTTTTGTGTAGAGTTTCTAGTGTAAAACTGAAATATCTAAATCTAGGAAAGGACACTTATTGCTGTTAATATTTGATTTATTTAAAGTAAGTTGCTGTTGGTAAATTTCGGCAGTATATTTAGAGAATTCTTGATTATTTAACGAAAAAATCATCAAGATAACGGTAAGTGTTGTTGAATTTATCAATTAAATGGATTTTAGACGGGTCTTTACTGAGTTTGGCCATAAACTGTGATTCATAACAGTACAGGAACAAGTCTGCTATTAAAGGGGCACAATTAGTGTCCATAGAAATAAATACAATCTGTCGATAAACTTTATTGCCGAAACGTACAAAATGTTGTCGAGGAGAAAATTTATGGCTGTTATCATCTCATCACACCTCCAGTAAGTATATCTAGCATATTTACCTTTCTCGTTAAAGAAAAAGGCCTTATATGAGTTGCAGCAAATAAATTTGCAATTAGATTTATCGAACGACCATTTAATTAAATAGGAAAACTTTTGTTTGATAAGATTGTGTGGAAGTGTTGTGTAAAGAGTGGAAAAGACAAAACTGTCTACCGAATCAAAAGGACCATCAAAATCTTCAAATAGGACCATTTTTTTTCAAGATGACCTTTTGTTTTCTTTTGTTTGTTACCTGCACCGCCGAAGACGAAAGCAGGTTTATAACCGCTCCACTGCATCCGTCATTCTGTCCGTCCGTCCGTCCTCCTAAAAGACTTTGGTAGAAAACTTTCGTCAAAGCTGTCTATGCCTCTATTAAAGGGAATGTTTTTATATTTGTTCGACAGCTTGATAATGAAGAGTTATAGCATGGAAGCATTTTTTACATATGCTTTTAGGCAATGAGAAAACAAAACTTTGAAAGTCATACTTTAAACAAAAACATTACCTCCGGTTTTCCTTTTTTGTCATGTTGTTTTGAAGAATTGTTTAACCAGGTGTCGATAACATTTTTCTTTCTTGAGATATGGCTCCTAGAATTGAAATTCTTCTCAGTGTTCATCTTTCATAATTTCTCATCTATTAATGAATATACAACTAATTAAAAAAAAGGTTAACTATGGGTAAATACTGTATTGCCTGTTTATCTGTTTATACTTATAAAATGTAAATGTAAAAAAGTTGTACTTTTATGTATTAATTAGATGTTTGTTTTAATGATAGTGTCTCATAAGTCGTTTTCGGCTGGCATCCTTTTACTAAATGTTAGGTTCTTATGACTTTATGTGTATATATATATAGATATTGTAATGGATGGTGACACTTTAATAAAATAAATCTTATCTTATCTAATAAGCTGAGATTACAATTGCGATACTCATCTGGGAAAGTAACCGGGCTTAATAAGTTGTTCATCTGATATTAGAAAGAAAATTAGAGCACTAAATACGCTAGTAAATTGTCAAATTATAAAAAAAGATGCATTGTTCAGACTGTTCAGTTCATGTACACATCAACATCGTACTGAATTGTCTAATCAAAGTGCGTGTGAGCACTGAAGGGTAAAGATTGCTTTAATTTATCAGTGGAAGTAAAATTAAATATTGCATTGTATAAAGCATTGGTTGTAGTTGATTCAACTACAATTCTGGACAAAGGAAGATAACTCCAACTTTTAAAGATGACTTTAACAATGACATCATTGTTATTTTTAGAACAGATATTAGGTTCCTGCACCTTGCAAAAGTTATGTAATTTTCTTGAAAAGTATAACATCATTTAGTAACTTGAATATCTGAGCATATATTTCATTGATAAATTTCTGGAAATGTTCATGGGTAGGATGTATAGAATGTTATGATCAATGCACTATATTTTGTGTATTTCAAAAATAGTGATAAACCTTGGAAGATTTAGATATCAAGTCAGTACCGTAGGGTTTTGATTGCATTTCATGCAATCTTTACCCAAAAAACTACTGAACATTACTGATCGCTTTGCCTGCTAGCGAACTGTCTTCACAGTACAGAAATTACCGCGCTGGATAACTCTGAACTAGACTGAAAAGCTGAACATGAATGATTAAATTTATTATTCATGTTGTTAAAAAACTTGGAGAACACCTTTGAATGATACTGCGAATTTTAGGAAAAAGATGAGAGACTTAGAGAAATTATTTCAAATGAATTCGGGGATATTGGTCTGAACTCTTCAGTGTAATAAACAAAATGATGTAAACTTACGTGATAGTAACGTCTTGTTTTTAAAAAAAATATGTGTTTTAAAGCCAAGGATTTTAAAAATCACTGTGAAAACTACTAGTAATTAAAAACCTTCTTTTTTTTTTTAATTTGGGACACAAATTGTATTCCAAAATAGCAAGTGGCACTTTTTATCTGTAATATCTGGATTACAAAACAAGGAAATCTTACCCTCGTGGTCATTTATGCATAGTTAATTAGTACACGGGAAAAGTATATACTCTGAAATTTAGAAGGTAAATTCAAACAATTTTATTGGGCGATGAGTTGTAATAAGGTGCTCATGAAATCTTACCCGTATGTTCATTTATGCTTATTTACTTAGTACACGGAAAAGATAATTACTATGAAACTTCGAGTGGTTAATTCAATCAATTTGAACGTGGTAAAACCCGGCGGGATCTGCGTTTTCTATGGCAAGCCATTTTACTATTTATACTAACTTCAAGATGTCTCATATAAAATGTAAGATGTCTCATATAATATATAAGATATCCTTCATAATCTACTTTTATAAGATTCTTATAAATTTTATAAGATATCTCAAATAGTTTATAAGATATCTCATATAATTTATAAGATATCTTACAAAGAAAATTATATGATATATCTTATAAAATTATATAAGATATCTTATAAAGAAAATTATACGAGATATCTTATAAAACTATATAAGATATATTATCAAGAAAATTATCTGAGATATCTTATAAAGAAAATTATCTGAGATAACTTATAAAATTATATAAGATATTTTATAAAGAAAATTATATGAGATTTTTATAAAACTATATAAGATATGTTATAAACTATATAAGATATCTTATAAAGTTTATTAGATATCTTGAAGTTAGAATAAATAGTACGGCTTGCCATAGTTTTCCGTAATTAGAACATTTGCTACAAATGTGCACCTGTAATCACCTATATTGGTGTGCAGATCTCTATTGTCGCTCGATTATCAATATCAAATACAATTGTTAGCTAAAGACAATAATAGATAAATTATAAATAAGCTTTATTTAGAGTCGGCATTGTTTACAAAACAAAGACATAACATATAAGCTTTAACCTTATACATGTTATATTTTAAAAAACTGTATTGAACTTTAAACCGAATTTACTTAAACTACTTCAATATAGTTTATGTTTACACCCTCTGTAAAACAGTTAAAAACTATTTACACAAAAAGTCCTGAAGGTGAAATACAAATAGCATTCAACTTTTATCTTTGCTCTGGAAAAAAGAAACGCATATATGTTCTCTTGATTTTTATTATACATTTGCCAATAAATAAATGAATATCTAAATAATTAAGATATCCAAGCAATAAGTTATTTAACAACCGCTGCTGCTTTTATCAGGTTTATGGAGAATTTCCGCCTAGACAGTTCGAAACAGGCTTTGCCAACGAGGAATTCAGACAAGAGCAACATTAATGGAATGCAATCGCCCTCAAAATTTCCGGATTCGAACCCAATAGAGCATCTCTGAGAGACCCGTTCGCCAACGCCAAACCCCAACTAAGTCATTGAAATAAATCAGTCAAGCCTTGTAATATGACTTGCAAAGGATACCACAGGTCTGAATACAAAATTTGATTCTATCCATTCAAAGGTTATACATAGCGCATGGTTGTAATAAAAGATACTGACTGAAACATCACAGGAAGTTGACACAAGTTATCGTATGTGATGACTGTTTTTTTTTTATTTCTTTTCTTTCAAATAATCGTTCAGTATCCAAAATAACCTTCGTGAATGATTTTTTACTAAATTAAAATTCCAATGCATTACGGAAAAAAATCGATTTGAAATACACAAAACATTTTTAAAAAACATTCTGCTTTCCCCGGAGTATAGCTATGCCTAACAAGGCTTTGAAACTTTACCTGTGCACTGCGAATATGTTATGCTTAAAACACAGCATTTTGGTCAAAAGAGTATAATGAAATATAAAATACTCCAACTATATCAAAATCGCTGTCAGAAAAAATGAATAACAACCACAAACAATTTTGTCCCTCGGAAAATTGTCAACTTCATTTGATTTTACTACGTCTTTTTCCGATTCCAAGCTGCATATTATTTAAAATAATGTGTCTGGTGTTAAAGAAATACTCACTACTTGTTACAGTCGTCTTTTTCGCTCATTCAATTTCCCACTAAAACAGGACAACATTTGATAGAACTATTAAATACATAATACCAAGAACCATGCTTGGGAACCTTTCCAATGAAATTCCGTGAAAGGTATACTTGATATGTCCTTGTCTTTTAAAAGGAAACAGTGATCTAATACTAGTACCTTGGAATTGATATATAATATACACTTTGTATATTTGTCCTTAAAGAATTTTAAAATATAATCAAGATTATTCCATGCACAACTGATCATTACTATTATTGTCGGTGTTCTATTCCACTTCTTTGATACGTAAATGATTATAATACACGGTTGTACATATTTAAGAAACTTTAAATTTAGCAAAACAATTATGTGTTAGCCAATTTTAGTGTTAATTAGTTTTTAAAGACAATGATTATCATATACGATCTTCAACACCTTTTTCTCAGTAAAGAAATGTCTTAAATTTCTCAGGAAATCCTTTTTAAGATAAAGAAAAAAGTCATCCAGAAAGCCCAAAGCGGTATACTATTTAAGTGAATTTACGACATCCGGCGGCAATATCTCGTGCGAGACCACATCGGAAAAAGTACACATATTTGACAGCATGTACCGATCTGAGACTGGAAGAGGATTATGTTGTGATTATACCTGAAATAATTGACACAGGACGTTCTAAATACGTATGAAATATTTGCCGTTGGACGTTCTTGTTTGACTGAAATATTTGACGTTAGCAGTCTGAAATATGTGTTAACTATTTGCAGCTTGATATTAAAAATACAATTGATAATTCGTTGTTCGAGGAAACTGTAATGAGAAAAATTCAGTCGTTAAATTCCGTTCATCTACCAGATATATAGCTCCATTTACCTTGTGAGGCAATCAATTGATAAGAGGCTCAGAATAAAACGTAAATTCTACTTAATTAAAAATGTAATAAATTTCTAAATAATTAAATCATAACACGAAAGCAATGTGGTCATTTTTGTCATCCGCTCCAACATCAATCGACATCGGTTACTATAGAAACTACGCCAAGCTCATTCTGTGCGCTGCACGTGACCACTCATTAAAGTAGGTGAGCTTGATATACAATTTTAAGTGCTACGTGTACATTATACAACCGCAATATGTAGACATTTGAATATCGGATGTGACTGCATGCGGACACTTTTGTGCTTGCGATAGTTCTTTTTAGTTCTATGTACCGTACCATGGACTAGTGTTGACTTTCTGACCAAGTCTCTAATAGATTTGAAACTGTAAAAGTCAGATAAAATATGTTCCCATGTTCTTGAAAGCTCTCGGCAATTAAGATTTTATTGAGTAAACACGTCTTATTCAGGTTGGGCTCCAAAATTAAAAAATAATGTGCATTGTGTCCACATGTGGACACAGATGATGCCCCCGCTTGCATATCATATAGTTATAAAGGGACATAACTGAAGAACGGTAAAAGTGACGCTACCCAAATTTGAACTTGATCTGATTTTTGTGGTAATAAGCATTGTGTGTAAGTCTCATAACATTTAGTTGAGGCAAACTTAAGTTAGAGAACGGAAACACAAATTTTGCAATTTTTCCATTTATAAAGGGGCATTACTCTAGAACGGTTTGAGTGACGCCACCAAAATTCAAACTTGATCTGTGTTTTGTGGTAATAAGCATTGTGTATAAGTTTCATAACATTTGGTTGAGGCAAACTTAAGTTAGAGAACGGAAACTAAAAGTTTTGCAATTTTTCCATTTATAAAGGGGCATTACTCTAGAACAGTTTGAGTGACGCCACCATAATTCACCCTTGATCTGTATTTTGTGATAATAAGCATTGTGTATAAGTTTCATAACATTTGGTTGAGGCAAACTTAAGTAAGATAACGGAAACTAAAAATTTAGCAATTTTTCCATTATAAAGGGCATAACTCTAGAACCGTTTAAGGGCATACGATACAGTTTTTATCCCGTATTTACATTTTGATAAAAATTTCAATATAGACTATTTTTTACCTGATTAAATCAAATATGTAATAAAAAATATACCTTCATGTGCTACTTTTTGAGTAAAATGAAGTCGAAATTTGGTATATTTGCTCAAAATTCGGATTTGTGGCCGTATTTTCCCTTCCGAAAGAAAGACATAACTTTTTTGTTTTAAAAGATAAACACAAATTGTTTTTTGTTAAATAATTGGTAATTTCTGTATTTTATAAGTATTCTAAAAATTTATACATTTTTTATTCAGAAATAACTCATATTTATCAAATGTTCATGAATGTAGAAAAAAACATCACTTTTGCTGTATATTTATCAAATTAAAAAATTGCACTATTTACGTTTTCATGAAAATTGGCACACATAATCTTCTCGCATAATCAAACCAAATAGCATTTTAAAAAAGAGGGGTCCATGAACTCGTTTTCAAGTTAAATAAGTTTGAATGATAAAAATCAGTCGAAAACTGAATCTTTTCCCGATAAGTCATAGTTTGACGTCGCGAAAATAACAATTTACGTTAGCAACGTCATTACCTCCTCTGTAACTGTATCGTATGCCCTTAAGTGACGCCACCAAAATTCAAATTTGATCTGTGTTTTGTGGTAATAAGCATTGTGTATAATTTCATAACATTTGGTGGAGGCAAACTTAAACTAGAGAACGGAAACTAAATATTTTGCAATTTTTCCATTTATAAAGGGGCATAACTCTAGAATGGTTAGAGTGACGCTACCAAAATTCAAACTTGATCTGTATTTAGTGGTAATAAGCATTGTGTGTAAGTTTCATAACATTTGGTTGAGGCAAACTTAAGTTAGAGAACGGAAACTAAAAATTTTGCAATTTTTCCATTTATAAAGGGGCATAACTCTAGAACGGTTAAAGTGACGCCACCAAAATTCAAACTTGATCTGTGTTTTGTGGTAATAAGCATTGTGTATAAGTTTCATAACATTTGGTTGAGGCAAACTCAAGTTAGAGAACGGAAACCAATTTTGGGACGTACGTACGTACGTACGTACAGACGGAAAAGGGTAAAACTTAATGCCCCCTCCGCTACGACGGGGGCATAAAAATTAAAATTACGTATACCATGGAAATGTAAGAGCTTCCACAAATCTGATTGACAACTCTTACGCAGGAATTTCATCAGGAAATCAAGAAAATATAGCATCTAAGTCCTGCTTTTATTAACGTTATAAGTTTTAAATAGACTATGATAATCGCTAATGCACAGGCACTTAATTGTTTCTATCCATGGGAAGGTCGACTATCCATATAGTGTGCTAATGTGAAGGATATCTCCCCGTGCAGTGTCAACAACAGCCATACATCTGTATTAGATTAAAACAAAACTATTGACCATGTAACCTGATTTGCAAAAGGAATTTAGTTTTTATCATTTCTGACTCGCTTGTTATCCCAATATATTACTGTAATAGTTAATCACTGTTTATCAAGATAAATGTATGACTCAGTGTTTTACTACAGTGGCAAATATTACATGCTTAACAGCACAAAATCATGTTAATGTGACATGGATATACAAAATTTGTTTTGTACTGGACCGACACATTCAGTCGCTTACTCACAAGGTAACAATACGCAGGAACACGTGTCACAAAATCGAAACGTACACCGTCTTAAGTCAAAAGCGTTTCACCTATCGGAAAATCTCCCATTATTTCATATTAAAATTCATTTTTTTAAAACATATTCAATAAAATGCTTCGCCGAACGCAGCCTGATACGACCGCAGAGGTCGAACCCTGAACAGTTGGGGCAAGTTTGGACACAATATTCAAGCTTGATACTGTCTGAATTTGGATTGTGATCAAATTTTTGACATAATATAGGTTTCTGACACAAAATAAATGTGGTCAAAGATCTTAAAAAATTGAAATGGGATATTGAATTTACCTAGTATGGTCTGATATCCAAAATCTAACAACATGGTTAGATTCAGCATATAATAAACACAAAAAAAATTTAATTTTAGTTGAAATCAAACAAAGTTTAATATTGGACCCTTCAAACCTTAATATGGACTAATTTGAAAACAGGGCCCAAAATAAAAAAATCTAAATGCATAATAAGATTCAGCATATCATAGAGCTGCAATAATTCAGTTTTTGATGAAACCAAACAAAGCTTAATTTTGGACCCTTTGGTCCTCAATGTAGACCAATTTAAAAATGGGGTCCAATATCCAAAATAGTAATACAAGGTTAGAACCCCAAAAAATTAAAGACTTTAAATTAATCCCATTGAAATTGGTTAAAAGATTTGTATTTATTTTCAATTGAAGATTTCTTGCTATTGCGCAATACTGTGCTGTTGCACAATACTTAGTTAATCTGTTATATATAATAATTTACACACCCTGTTTGGTGTGTATCTCCTGCCATATTTCAAAAATTTCGAAAATTTTGAAGAAAAAAATATGAACCCTCAAAAAGTTTGAAAAAAATCCCCCTAATTTTTTAAATTTTGAAGATTATTTTCTTTTCAGGAAAAATGTACAATTTCAGAGAGTTCCATAAACTTTAACACAAGTTATTGTCTGGAAACTAGAAAAATGCTTGTTTTGGCCCCTTTTTTGTCCCTAATTCCTGAACGTTTGGGGCAATTACCCCCAAACTCAATCCCAGCCTTCCATTTCTGATATGGAACCTTGTGGTACAATTTCAGAGAGATCCATACACTTACACACAAGTTATTGTCCGGAAACTACAAAAATGCTTGTTTTTGGCCCCCCAATTCCTAAAAGAGAGGCGAAAGATACCAAAGGGACATTCAAACTCATAAATTGACAACGCCATGGCTAAAAAAGAAAAAGACCAACAGACAAACAAAAGTACACAAAACACAACATAGAAAACCAAAGACGGAGCAACACGAACCTCACCAAAAACTGGGGGTGATCTCAGGTGCTCCGGAAGGGTAAGCAGATCCTGCTCCACATGTGGCACCCGTCGTGTTGCTCATGTTAGTACAAACCCGGTAATAAATCTAATTCGGTAGACCATAACCTGTTGGTACCATAACCCCCAAAATCAATTCCAACCTTCCTTTTGTGGTATTGAACCTTCTGGTAAAATTTCATAGAGATCCATTCACTTTAAACCAAAGTTATTGTCCGGAAACCAAATGTGTCTTTGGACGACGACGACGACGACATGATAGCATTATACGAACGCAAATTTTTTGCGGTCGTATAAAAACTAATTGGAGGTCCTATTTGATGAAATTTGTCATGTTCTCAATGTGTCCAGTTTTTTTTATTTAGCTTACTTTTACTCTGAAACGGCAAAAATCAAAATCAAACGAGAGCGTTATTCAAATATTCAAAAGGAGTTTCATGTAAGCATTATTATGCATGCGTATTCGACATGTGAACGGACGGACAGACGGATACCATAAAACGTCACGTCCATGACGATCGTATAAAAACTAATGATATGGTAATAAGGAAGAAATGATTTTCTTCATTATAACGAGAGGGAACAATGCTGGGGCACCTTAAACTATAGGATTGGAATTGCTCGAAACACGCGGTATTTTTCTATTATACAGCCAAAAACTAGTAATCATTTTTTAATGAATACAGATGAGGAGTATTTCTCGTGCAACAAGTCGAGATAGCATAATGATTCTGTCACAAATAAGGGGAGGAACATTTTTAGAGGTCAACATATTCCTCAACAATAGACAAAGAGTGTCCATGAATCATCCATGGGTTTAAGCCGCACGGATTGACTGTGGTATAGAAATATGGCCATCCCTTGGACTTTTCCCCGTCCTAAAACCCTTGATAAAGTGGGGCGTCCGTTTTGGTTGCACAGGATGTATAAATACGCTGCCACATCAGTTTGGAATGGGGACGTTTATTCTGATGCCTCGTGTAGAGAGAGTGCCAACTCTCTGATGGGTCCGTAGGTGGCCTGTTGCATGGCAAAATGTCTGTCCAGTGGAAGTTCAAATTTACCGCCTTTTATCCTGGTCGACCACTAGTGGCACTACCTTGCATAACCACCATTTGTATATATGCGTCATTGGACGTAAATTAAATCAGTCTTTATTTTTAAGTCCTTTTTGTTCATATGGCTCTTCGAATGTTTCGGTTCTTCTACATCGTTGGCTTTCAAATATTCGGCTTTAAACGTTCCTGGTGAAGGTAAATCCAGAAAAGCGCCGAGGATGCATGAAATTTATAACGTATCGTATTCATATTTTTTTTAAACAACAAACAATCCATAGGTTTCTGTTTCATTGAAGAACACTCCAAATATTGTATTAATAATTTCTATATGATGGTATGCAAGGCTCTATTGCCAGATGACTAGAAAAGCCAAGTATATTCTGACAAAAAGTCAGGAAGCCTAAGCAGTAGGTATGAACAAATGTTAATTTGTCTCATTACGGTGCAATTATCATCATATACTAGTAATTCCCTTTTTGCAAAGATCATATAATTTTTGACATTACAATGTACAAACAAGAAAAACCGCTACACCTACTTATTTAGTCTAAAAATGTAAAACAGAACTCAGTCAAGAATTTACAATTAGAAAATATTTTAAAATACATTATTTTGTATTATCGACTCGCACTACAAATATAGAGCTGTGTGGTCGTATCATTTCTGGATTGAGGAGGCGACCATTTGATTTTTGGCAAGACGGAATTCATATTAATCTGTTGCTAAACATACTGGTTCATTTTCGATTTTGTACAGTAATACTCTGAATTTTGTCAATGTATGTGTGATATAATTTTCCGCTTCCATTATCCCCCCACGGAAAATCAAATTGTCGTCCGATAAATGAGTAGATTTTTGCTCCTTCTTAACCATTATTTTTAAAATTCTATTCAACTTACTCTACCTATT
Organism: Mytilus coruscus; assembly: GCA_017311375.1. Classification (NCBI taxonomy): domain Eukaryota; kingdom Metazoa; phylum Mollusca; class Bivalvia; order Mytilida; family Mytilidae; genus Mytilus; species Mytilus coruscus. The sequence goes on from CM029608.1 coordinate 41,969,340, forward strand.
ACAAGGTCGTCCACATACAGAAGCGGATCTTGGTGACTGGAGAGCATCCCATAAACGTTAATTACGGAGAAAAGGGAGGGAGGGCTGGCTATTAAAAACAACTTATGAAAGGTTGTGTTTCATGTGATTTCCAGTACTTATCTGTAGAGATTTCACCATAAGGCAACAACTACTTGTGTCTTCTGTTTATTCAAGTCAAAATACTTTTCTGGTGTACCTTGGTCAATGTCAACATAACATTAATTGTATTATAAAGTTTGTTTTTTTTGGTGTTCTTTTATGATGCATATATATTTTTCTGCAAGTGTTTAATTTTGATATTGTTTGAGTTATAGGCCCCAATTTGGCAAATAAAAGTATTCTATTCTATTTCATTCATCGACCGACACTGTGTAGAAACAACCAGCCGTCCGATTTTCCACTTTTCTCGCTTTAAAACGTTTATGAGGGTCTGTAAATTTTGACTTCTTCAAATATTGAGGGTATTTTTATTCACAATTCAATTTTTGATGAAATCGAACCCAAAATCTAAATACACGGTTAGATTCAGCATATCAAAGAACCCCATATACTAATTTTTTGTTGAAATCAAACAAAGTTAAATTTTGGACTCTATGAACCAACTTGAAAACTGGGCCCAAATATCTAAGTACACAGGCGCGAATCCAGGGGGGGGTTCCGGGGGTTGGAACCCCCCCTTTTTTTTGGACGATCAATGAATTTGAATGGGGACATGTAGTTGGAACCCCCCCTTTGTCCTGGGTTAGGAACCCCCCCTTTTTAAAATGGCTGGATCCGTCCCTGGTACATGTTTAGATTCAGCATATCAAAGAACCCAAAGAATTAAAATCTAACTTGTTGGACCCTTTTGACTTTAACGAGGACCAATTTGAAACCCGGGTAAAAAATAAAAAATCTAAATACATAAGTTTCAGCATATCAAAGAACCCGTTAAAAACTTTGTGGACCAATTAAATAACGGGGCCCAAAATTCAAAATCTTAATACCCCATTGAAATTTGTCAAGAAATAAGCAATTTATACAAAGTATTTAGAACAGTATTGTTTTTGGACTCTTTTTCCTAAACTGTTAGGATCAAAACCCCCAAAATCAATACACTTGCAAGTTACAATCCTGAAACAAGAAAAATGCATGATTTAGGCCCCCCCCAATTCCTAAACAGTTGGGATTGATTGTCCTAACCTTCCTTTTGTGGTACAACTTCATAGAGATCCATACACTTCTACTAAAGTTATCGTCAGGACACCAAATGTCTTCGGACGATGATGTCCTACCATTTTGTTAAACTTTGATAATAGTTCAAGCAAAACTTCTTCTGAAACATGACCACCAAAACAGCATTTCAAAATTGATGCATCTAGATATTTTTTTAAACTTTATTGTGCTCCATATTGAAGACCCAGAGACAAAGGTCAATTCAAGTGTTGTTTCTCTCTGGAAATTACATCAAATCAGTGTATTCAATGGTCCTTGCATTAAATTCACAGACAATCTTGCAATGAATCTAGACATTACATCCAATAACTACGAGTATTTATAAACCTTTGAAACATGAGAACTTTACAGTGACCATGAAATGTGGTCAAGATCAGGGGAACCATATACAACAATTTATACCAATAAAACAACTCCGAAAGTCATCTGGCAAGTTTAGGAAAAATAATGTAGGTCCATATTGAACCCGATATTTCTAAAATTGAGTGCCCAACTGCCATTTTATCTTTATCTATTAAGGTTTTCACTATATTCAAGCCATTCATTAGGAAGTGGTACCCAGTAATTTTACCATTCTTTACTACTGAGAAGTAAAGCCTGAATTTAGGAATTATTATTCAAGGTAATCTGACATGGAATATATTGAAAAGTACCAGTCAGCATGAAAAACATGCATTCTGTGAGTATTGCATGGCAATACATAGTCCCCACCGGTTAAAAATTCATAACTTGGAACAAAATTCTATCTTGATCTATAACTTGTCATGGTGTAAACTATATAACAAATACATACATGTATCAAGTCAATATCTTCAAGCATGACGAAAAAAAATGTTTAAAACGGATTATTTTAGTGAATTTTATAAGTCCAAGGACCATAACTCTGCACAAAATCAATAGACCGGAACAAAATTCGAACTTGATCTGTAACTTGTCATGATAAAACTATATACCAAATATCAAATCAATATTTTGAAGAATGACCAAAAAAAGTGCGGAAAACTGATTATTTTAGTGAATTTTCTAAGTCAAAGGACCATAACTCTGCATGAAATCATCAGACCGAACAAAATTCGAACTTGATCTGTAACTTGTCATGATAAAACTATATACCAAATATCAAATCAATATCTTCAAGCACGGCGAAAAAAGTGTGGAAAACTGATTTGCCGGACTGACGGATGGACAGACGGACGGAGTGCAAACCTAAAGTCCCCTTCGACTTTGTCGGTAGGGGACTAATAATGAAACCCCTGTATATCAGATGATAACTTGCATTCTTTTATGTTCTATTGCTTCCATGTTGGTTGATTGGCAGGAGCAAATAAATGGAGAATGTGTCTATGGGCCACTGATGCCCCGCCCCCGCTTGCAAATATGCACGAGTCAATGTACTAATTGTAAAAGTGACGCCACCCAATTTCGAATGTGATCTGTGTTTTGTGGTAATAAGCATTGTGTAAAAGTTTTATAACATTTGGTTTAGGCAAACTAAAGTTAGAGAACGGAAACCAATTTTGGGTAACACTTCATACCCTTTTCCCCTTACGGATAATTCTGCCTATTAATTGGTCGAGATTGGTGCAGGTGTTTCAGAGATTTTTGAACGAGATTACAACAACCGATGCCAAGTGGTGGCACTCAAACAACCCATCAGACTAAAAATAAAAATAAAAATTTTGATTTTTTTTCTTTAATATTTTCAAAACTTCAACTGAACAATTCAATCCATGCAATTTCATGTCTTTGGATAAATTGGATCATTGCAAAGTCTAAAGATATTACAAAATATGTTCTCATAGCGAGAGCCACCAAAGCCTCAACAGTGGTTACCATTCAGATGCCTAGCCTGGTCGCCATGGAGACTTCCACGCAGTAGACGCCAATTCTTCTTCCTCTTCCTCCTCCTTTTTCTTTAAAAAATAGTCCCCAAAGTTGAGCCCATGATGACAAAAATGTTGTTGTTGCTTTGTGTTGCTGTTGATGTATGTCTCTGTTGGTTCACCATGACAACATATGTTGTCGTTGAAACAGCCATGTTTTCAGTCAAAAACATGGTACCTGATCAAACTAAGACTCTGATCACGTGACCATGCTAATTCATCATCATCGTTTTCTTCATCATCATCATCATCTGTAAGAGTTCATGACTAAACACATGGTTGCAATACCTTTGTCTACAGCTGAACACATCAATTGGAGTTTTGAAAACAAACGATGACAACGTCTACTTTGACCTGAAAGTAACACAAATGCATTTTGAATAACACTCATACCAAGAATAATGTACATGTTGTGCTTTCAATGATAAACCCGAAACTGGGAAAGATCTAATGCGGTAGATTTTGTTCTGTATGCATTTGTTTTGTGTAGTTTTTATAATACCAATGACTGTACAATCTAAAATTTAATCACATTCAGCCTTCATTTTACCTTAAGGCCTATACATCAAGAAACACTTTGAAAAATACTGGATGAAATTATCTCTTTTTATTTGAAGCCAAATTCAAAACTTAATACATGTACATGTTTAGATTGAGTATATCAAAGACCCCCAAAAATTCAAGACTCTTTGGACCTTCTCGTGGACCAATTTGAAAACTGAGCCCAAAATCAAAAAGTTCAATAGTTAAATTCAGCATATCGGAGCCCAAGAATTCAATTTTTGTTCAAACCAGACAGTTTAATTTGGACCCTTTGGACCTTAATGTCGACCAATTTGAAATTGGGTCAAAAATTCAAAATATAAATACTGCGGATTCATTTATTTTGTGGATTGAGGAAAACTGTTTCGTGGATATTTAATTTCGGGATTTTGCTAAAGTCTGCATACATTCCAATAGAAAATTTGTAATTTGTTGAACATATAAATAGTGGTTCCCTTGTTCCCACGAAATCCACAACAATTGGTACCCAACAAATAGAATCCACAGTACAAGGATAGATTCAGCATATTAAAGAACCCAAATAATGCAATCTTTGATGAAATCAAACAAAGTTTAGTTTTGGACAATTTAAACTTCAATGTAGACCAATTTAAAAATGGGGCCTAAAATCCAAAATCTAAACAGATGGTTAGACTCTGCATATTAAAGAATCCCAAGCATTCAAGACTGAATTTAACCCCATTGAAATTGGCCAAGAAACAAGCAATTGATACAAAGTATTAGGAAAGTATTGTTTTTGGTCCCTTTTCCCAGAACGATAACCCCCAAAATCAATCCAAATCTTCCTTTTATGGTATTGAACCTTGTGGTACAATTTCATACGAGTTCCATAGACTTGTACTCAAATCATTGTCCGGAAATCAAATAAATGGAGAATGAGTCCATGGGACACAGATGATGCCCCTGCTTGCATACGTTATAAAGGGGCATAACTCAAGAACGGTGAAAGTGACACCACCCAAATTTGAACTTTAACAGGAGTTTTGTGGCAATAAGCATTGTGTACAAGTTTCACAACATTTGGTTGAGGCAAAGTTAATTTGTTAATTTAAGAGAACGGAAACCAATTTCCAGGACTAATGTACGGATAAGGATTAACCTTAAAGACCCCCCGCTACGGTGTGGCATAAAAATTGTTTTTTGGCCCCCAAATTCCTATAGGATTTGGGCCACAACCCCCTAAATCAATCCCAACCTTCATTTTTAGATATGGAACCTTTTGGTACAATTTTATTTGATACCCATACACTTGTATACAAGTTATTGTTCTGAAACAAGAAAAATTCTAGTTTTTGTCTCCTTTTTTCCTTAACACTTAGGGCTGTTCCAATACAACATATATGGTACCAAGGGAAAGCACTATAAAAATGGGGTAACCACCTATAGAGGCAAATTAAAATTTCACTTGCATTTCCACTATGCATAAACATAGATACCACCTAGCCATAGTTGAGATTTGGAAGTGCCTTCCCTGGGTCCCATGCGCGATTTTAATGGAAGAGCCATCACTGCATCAGGACAAAAACCCTAAAATCAATTCCAACCTTTCTTTTTGGGTATGGAACCTTGTACAATTTCATACAGAACCATACACTGATACTGCAAGTTATTGACTGGAAACCAAATGTCTTCTGACGATAACGTCATACCATTATACAACCACAAAAATAATAAATTACCATTAAAGTCTAGTTTTCCAGTTTAAACCAGGCAAGATTTTTTTAAATAAAATAATTTGCCCCAATGTTTTTATCAGCATGTTAGCATGCTAGCCACCTGAGCAACTTTATCAGCCAAGACAAGACAAGACAAAAATGTTTGTGCAATCTTTTTCTTTGTTCTATTTTCTATTATCTTACTATTGCCATTTCACAGATCAACTTTAAAAGGTAGCTAGGGTCAAGTGCATGTTGGGAACCTTTTCACTCGTTTATCTTATCTTTGCTCCGTTTCTTTGACCCATCTAGATCTGTATTTAAATAAATGTTGAAAAGTATATTGTAGACACACTAATACTTGTCTCCTTATAGTCTAAAGTCAAATGTTGACCTCTGGATGTCTTTATGCTTGTTTCAGGATGAGAAATAATATATTATAATAGACTTGGAGATAATTATAAGATATACAAATGTTTAAATTATTATAAATATAAATACCTTGCCCTCATCTTCCTCCTTTTACGCTTCAACCTCCTCATACGCTTCTTGCGCCACTGAAATGAGAAAATCTAATGTTGAAGTTCATGCAAGCAATTATAAAACTGTTTAAACAAATAAATGCATGGATGAGCTTCAAAGATTTAGTCTATCGAGAACCCGATCCTAGACTTTTCTAAGGAGTAAATTGAGGGAAACTACGATTTTTATATTGAAAGGTAGAGAACCTGCTATCCTTCATATAGGACACAATTTGAGGGCATTTCATTTGAATCAAAATTCACAAGGCTTTGGACCTTTCATCCTAAATCATATCTGTACACCTGATGAAGTGCAACCACAAGTTTTACATATATATTTGTACAATAACATGTTATGTTTATGAAGATCATCTTTTCATTACTGTGTATTTTGAAGTTGAACTATCATATCAACTAATTGCTTACTTTTAGTGTTTAATTTTCAGTTCTTGATGCATAAATACCATTATATTTGTAGTTCGTGGAGCAAAAGCCTATTGTCGTCTGACGATTAGGCCAAAATAAAAAGATTGTATGTTTGCCCAAACGCGACCGACCCAAAAAAAACCCGCCGACTCAAATTCTTTTTTGGCCTTTTTTTTGAAGAATTTTTTATTTCGGATATTTTTCGTGTCCGCTCCGTCATCGTAAACAACTTAATGTTTGTCGTCTTTGCGTTTGAAAGTAACTGTGAATAAGATTAAAAGAAAGCATGTAAGAGACGCAGTTAATCGATATTCGATGTTCTCTGTTTTTATCTTCTGATTTAACGAACGTAAAAGTAAAACATGTGAAATGGCACAGTTTTTTACGCTGTCGTCGTCTGTACTACCAAACCCTTACCTATATGCTCAATGTTAATTTCATCGTGTAATCGAATATCGGATAAAGAATATATCAGCAAATCGGATAAGAATATTCAGGTAGATTTGTTCAAAACCATGTGCAATCGAATATTTTCAATGTTATTCTGACAGGAAATGGATCCGAAGTTGAATTTACAATCTTGCAAGAAGATTTTGTTTTACTGAATAAAAGCAACTATTTCTTGATAAATTGTTGTCTTTAATTATAATCTTCCTTTATCATGTGAATTAGATGCCCTTTTATTCAAATAGTTCAAATTTACAAGTCTCAGTTGACAAGATCAGTACGTTGCTGTTTGGGAGAATTTGATAAAACTACTATAATTGCTACCAGAATCAGAAATATAATGTTTACTGAATGTAACTCCTTCTGAATAATTTATTGCAATGTAAATATAAATCCCTTTTGACAAGAGAAATCTGACTTTTGTCAGAAATATTTTTTTCACATGTGCAAAAGTAAACGCATGTTATGGACGCCATATTGGATTTAATACAAATTTGCGAGGAAGCCTCTAGAACCATGACCTAAAAATAAATAGTCTTCAGAAAACGTTAACTTTATGCAATTATATTTTATCAATAATGATTATTTTCAAAAATTTAAACTTGATTATTTAAAGAAATAAAAATATAACAAATACGATTTTAGTTTGGAGATTCTACAGAACATGCTTTGATCTATTTATAGCCAAATTAGTTTACCTGTGTGATAGTGTAAAATATAAATTTGTTTTCAAAACAAAACAAGACACAAACTATGGATGGTAGATAATAATTTATATAAATATTTTAGGACATTTAATCTATTTTAATAGATATAGGATTTAAAAACTGCAAACAAATTTAATCATTACATAATCAGCTGATATTTTTTTTACACAAACATCGTCTTGATGTAACTGTTGAAAATCACTTCATTATTCCTCCAGCCCTTTCACACATTTAGCAATTGTCAGGGTTATAAACATCTCAGGATACAAATCGTATATAGTAGACTAATTTATAGAGGTTTTAAATTCATGGCTTTTGATTGTCTCTACAAAGGTTTGACGGAAAAAAAAAATATACGGTTTTAATATTTTCATACAAATTCAGATAAAAAAAAAACGAATTTGCCTACCTACCTACCCACACCCAGTCATCATGGGTCGGGTTTGGGCAAACTGAAATATTTTTAATTGTGGCCTTGCATGCATTAATAAATCTTTTTTCTTTTTTTAGACTTGTCCGTTTTATGGATAGTCCGAGATTACTCTGACGTCCAACGGCTGTTTTGCCAGACAAGCTGGGGCCGTGGGGCGTCAGAGCTCGTCCCATATCAAAAGTGGATATTTGCCGTCCAAAATAGATCGCTGCTTAAGTCGCTTCTTGTGCCAACGGACGGCCTTTGAATTATATAAATCGGGTATCAATTTGTTCATTTTTCATTTATCTCTTCATTTATGTAAGTTTCACCTACCTGCCACCCTTTATTTTCTCATATTTAGACAGTTTTCACAGTGACCCATCGATTCAGACATTTTACTTTTATTTTCAAATAGACGTCAAATTCTGAGAGATTTCGCGACCTCGAGACTCAAATATGCAAATATTCATACTTTTTACACCTCCTTTATAGGAGATCGATATTTAACATTTAGTAGCCAACCACGATTTTCACCTCCTTTACAGGAGATCGGTATTAAGCATTTAGTGCCAACCACGATAACATTCGAAAGCTCTCGAATATTTACATTGCTTGCATCGTAAATGAGCGAGGTGTTAGATTATATATTCATATTGACCTAGGGTCATATGCATACATCATTTCCATAGTCGATTGTGCCTTACTTTTTCTCGTGATCACATGACATTCTTTCAAAATGAAAGTTAAAATGCCAGAATCGGTGGGTCACTGTGAAAACTGTCTAAATATGAGAAAATAAAGGGTGGCAGGTAGGTGAAACTTACAGAAATGAAGAGATAAATGAAAATGAACAAATTGATACCCGATTTATATAATTCAAAGGCCGTCCGTTGGCACCAGAAGCGACGAAGCAGCGCATCTATTTTGGACAGGCAAATATCCACTTTTGATATGGGACGAGCTCTGACGTCCCACGGCCCCAGCTTGTCTGGCAAAACAGCCGATGGACGTCAGAGTAATCTCGGACTATTTTATAGAGTGCAATGGCAGCAAGAGGATCATATTTGAGGGATTTTTGAAATGTTTTTAAAACATTGCACGTTATGCTAGAAACTTCCCTTGCATCTGGACATCTATACATGATTTTCCAACTGGTGCCGATAACCTTGTGAACAGTACATAGAAATATAACCGGACAACATGAGATGTGTTGTCACTGTCCCCCTTCTGTTAAAAGATTCAACAAAATCGAATGTTTTCTAATGCTACTCTGCATGGTCCGCATGGTACAGGTTGTGTGGTTACATGTCCCCAAATTGAAATGCAACCAGTGTAGATCATAACATGCGGTGCAATTAAACATATGTTCTTTAATTAAAAGAATAACTAAAGTCACTAAGCGTCAAGAAGTTAACTGTCCACCCGTTCCATACAAAACGCATAATGGACACAAATGCGTGTTATGTTCATAAATAATTAGATAGAAAATTAAGTTACGTGCATACCTTTGCTCTCATCTTGCTTTATTATCTGAAATAAATGAAAATACAACTGTAGAATAACAAATTAACAAAAGATGGCAAGATAATTTAGTGATTGAGATGGATTTGTTTTCGGAATAAATTTCATGCGACTTACCAGCAACACGAAAACGGAAGAAAGGACATAGCCCATGTTCAAAACATACTATATAAAATTGGGAATAATCACATAAAATACAGTCAAAATTAAATAGATAAATAAATTTATCAAATATTTTATGTACCTTATTGTTTTTATTTCATCAATTTAGATTTTATAAAAAAAAGTTTAAAGATTAATTACTGGTACCTACGGGTTCCACCATCGAGTGAAGATACGTATGGTTAACAGATGGACCGGCCTGACGAAAACAATTTTTTAAAATGAATAGTTTACAGTCACAGTCTTCTCCCAAATCGGACGTTTCAGACAAACAGACACTGTTAGCTGTTTTACAATTTTTGAAGAAGAATAACTTAAAGGTCTATTAATCTGAATCTTCATTCTTGGCCGGTGTCATGTATATCACACATATAACCTATAAATTTTATTTTACTGTATTCTGTACTGTAGTGTTACTAAAACTTTTTCCCAAACCCATAATAAGCCTAAAAGGTTTGGGAAGATCCTCACTTATTTTCAAGGGTACCTGTAAAGTGCGAAACGAAATAGAAACGGAATGGAACAAAACAAAAGTGAAACGAAACGAAATAGCGCAAAACAAACGAAATACAGCAAAACGAAACAAAATGATACGAAATAAATATTTTTTTCTACAATTTCAACTTAAATGTCCCCGCTCAATGTCTTTATATGTACCAATAGGGTTGGGGGATAACTACAGTTTGTTTATGTGAGGAAAATTCTGGGCATTTTTGTGAGTTTCAAGAAATTTCGTGTTGGCATTGGTCTTTCGGGTCTGCAATGGTCTTGAAAGCAGATTTCGGGAAGCCTTTTTGTCAGAATGTAATTCTATGCAAATTCCCTTTTGTCACATGTTTGTCTAAGTAAAATTTTATAGGATTTATGTCAAGTTTAATTAGGATAATTTAGGGTATGATCTGTTTATTTTCTTGATACTAAAGGGTTTCTTAAATTAAATATGCAAATGCTGGATAATTTCTGATCTTTTTAGTGAACTCAATCGGATTATTACAATTTCAATCAATTAAGGATTTGAGTACGCCATGGATGCTATCCTCAGTGAGATCAACTTCTCCGCTATGCACGCGATAATAAGCAGAAATTGCTAAAATTCCGAAAAATAAAGCCCATTGAAGTGGAATTTATCTAGGGTTTAAATCTCCTTTCCTCCGCCGAGTGTGCGTACACTTAGTAATCTTACTGTATATAGCTATAGTACAGTCTGCTGGTGAAGAAAAATGCAGTTAGGAACATTCGAGTAGCCATAATCAACATTTTGTAACCATTTAACTGCATCCTTTTCTTTGCTCTTAAAAGAATGGTTACATTTCATTGAAATTTCATATTGCGTTTCTGTCATATATGATATACAGCATTTAGCAACGTGTCGACAACACTAACATACTTTTCAGTGATATTTTTCAATAAGGCAATAACGAGCAGGTCATATATACATATTCCATAGTTATACAACCTCGGAGTTAAGTAAGATAGTAACTTTATAAGTGGTTGTTCTTTTTTGGCACAGACCGCTAACATGGCTAAATACGAATATAACTTTGTAGAGGAGATAGATGCATCAGATAAGTTTTATGAGAATTCTTCAGGTCAGAAAACAACAATGATGTAAACATACATGATATGCACCTTTATAAATATATATACGTTTCGCGGATATATTTGTTATGCAATGCTTTTTTAACTTTTTTCGTATTTCCTGTCTATTTGTACTTAGTATTACGATTTTAACATTGGTACGGATATTTCATTGTGTTCTAGAAACGTGCAATTTAATATGCATGTCCTATACTTTAATTCTCAATATTTTGGGGGTGAAATCATAGATTTTTTTATAAGGTCAAATTCAATTATTTATTTTCATTCAGTGTGTTTAATTTGGGTGCAACAGTACGTGAAGGAAGATATTTAAACAATTCCAATGTCTACCAGAGAGAACAGCATCCGCAGCAGTATATATACTAATAGGAGCTGAGCCCATTGAGTCGATTTTAGACAAAAACATGCTAGCACTATTTCTCTCAATCTCTCGCCTAGATGGCTCGATAGAACGTAAAATATAAGAATGGGAATTGGAAATTAGTTCAAATTTTGACAACTCTTTTATTTGTCGTATAAATAAAATTTTGCAAAAATATCAATTGCAAAAAGCAGAAGAAATTATGGAACATCCTCCATCAAAATATATGTGGAAAAAACAATTGAAAACATCAATAAATGAATACTGGTCTTCAATTTGGACAATAGAATGTAACACAAAATCAACACTTAAACATTTATCTCTTCAAAAAGATCCGGTCAATAATCCACATAACATTTGGAAATGTGTTAGAAATAACCAATATGACATAAAAAAGGCAGAATTCAAATGTAAGCTAGTAACTGGTACCTACATGCTCCAAAGTACTAGGGCAAAATTTAGTAAAAATACTATTCATCCAAATTGCAAGCTATGCAATGAATCTGAAGAAACCTTGGAACATTTCCTACTACATTGCTTAAGTCTATCTGATGTTAGGCAGCGATATATAGATAAATTATTCAAAATGCTACGAGAAATAGAAAGGGGTGGTACAACAAATGTTATTAATAATGAACTATTACTCAAAATTATATTAGACTGCTCAGCACTAGACATAATGAGTAATCAACCAATAGACAAGTTGCTAGATATAGAAAGGAAGACACAAGATCTATGCTACCATTTACACATGAAGCATACACAACTTTTATGTGATATCAAGTGACATGAAAATATAACAGTAATATTAAATATAGTCTGAACAGTCTGCATGGGATGCCAAGCTAACTGGTTCAGTCTATAAATATCAGCGTAAAAGATAATGCTATATAATTTTAACATTTGCCTTGGCAGGGCACCTATTGACTAGAAATCATTAGGTTGTAACAATTTTTATTTATTCATATTGGTGAATCAAAGTGCCGTAATTTGTGATGTGTGCATAATATTTTTTTATTAATATCTTTTAATATATCATCAAAGTCATTTTAAACTTTTATTTTATTCACTTTAACTAACTTATTTTATTTTTAAATTATATTTTTCATATCGTAAATATAAAAATATCCGCTTTTTCGGTTAAGTATTTAAAATTTTAATACTCATTCGATAAGTGGAGTGCTCCGAATATACCAGAACAGAACAGAAGGTAAATTCCTGGGTGGGAGGGCAAAAAGGAGGGGGATTATAAGTGGCACGATCATATCTATTTATGTCCCAGGTAAATCCGCAAATGATAAAAAAACTTCCCTAACATTTAGCCCAAAACTATTAATTTTCAAAATATATTAGGATTGAAATAGTTTGCTTCAAAATCTTTCAAGCCACTCTCATTTAATGAAGGTTATTTCTCAATCACGGGGAGTTGGGGGTCGATCTAAACATGGGATTTTGGGTACAGTAGTGCAGCTGGGAAAACAACCAAATTTCATAAATTAAAACCTTGAGAAAAGATCACGACACTTAATATGTTTCCAATGGAAAAACCATGACTCATTCATAGTTTTCTCAGTGATCACAAATTATACAATATAAATAAGAAGATGTGGTATGAGTGCCAATGAGACAACTCTCCATCCAAGTACAAGTTTTGATATCTTAATTTGAATACAAATGATAAAACAGCATTTAAACAAACATCTGTTGAAGACCCATTGGTGGACTTCGGCTGTTATCTGCTCTTTGGTCGGGTTGTTGTCTCTTTGACATATTCCCCATTTCCATTCTCAATTTTATCTATTATAATTCGGAGGATGAAAACTACTGACCCTTTGATATTTGACCTCAGTGAAATTCAGTGTGTGCCATTAATATAATTTCAATATAAAAAGGGGACCCATTCCAGTGGCACGTCTGTCTTTACCTTCATTTAGTCATAGAACCCCAAATCTAGGTTGAGACCCACTTGCGTGTCCTCAATATCCCAGTGCTGAAATATAGTCCCATTTATATTATTTATCTCAGGTGTACCACCCCTTTTTTCTTTCTAGGGTAATATTTTACCGTAAAAACTTATCATTCAAAACGACGTGTGAAAACTTAACACTTAGGCAGTAAGCACCGGTATGTACGACCCCCCTGAAAATAAACGTTCGCCCCTCTGCCGGTTTCATTTGATTTGTTCCAACTAAAACAATGAAATTAAGATGCTTGCAAACTTTGCAACACACAAACATATTGTATTATAAGACATTTGGCAGAGATTTAAGTTTAAATTATAAAATAAATATTCATTTCGTTTCATTTCGTTTCCTTTTGCTGTATTTGTTTCGTTTTGCGCTATTTCGTTTCGTTTTGTTTTGTTCTGTTCCATTTCTATTTCGTTTCGCACTTTACAGGTACCCTATTTTCAAAGCTTTCATGTCGATCCGGCCCCAATTTATAAATATATACATATATGAATTGTAATACATAAAGGTTTATGAATATATAAGCATGCTTTCAACAGACACACATATAAATCACAAAGCAATACATACATGCAAATTGGTTAGGGATGCAAGCATACAGTAAATCATGAGTATTTCTTTTACTCTGAAAAATAAGCTTAAAATTCATTTTGCCTAGTATATGGGTGCAAGACAACACTGCTCAAAGATAATTCAGACCATTTACAAAAAAAGGCAACTCAGACTGTCTATAAAGACAATTCAGACCATTAATAAATCAACTCAGACTGTCTTTAAAGTCAACTGGGACCTTCTACATTGCCTCTTACTCTTAGACAGAGTATCAAAGAAAAGATTTGACTATATATAAATGATTGAGTGAGTGTCTACAAAAAAGACAACCCCAACTGGTTTATAAAGACAAGTTGATCTGTATAGACAATTCAAGATCACAAAATTTTTTGGGGTAGAATATCTATGGTTGAAGATTGGATTAATTTAATTTACATCATGTACATGGTCCAGTGACTTTGAATTAATTAGAAATTTTAAATGTTAAGTTTTCTGCTTAAGTTAGATTGATAGGAACTACTGGTGATAGATCAATGATATTTTGTGTGATGTTGCATTGCTATCCATGATATCAGTTTGACGCCCTGCCCCCTAGGCCAGTCAAGGGTATAACTCTAGAGGGTTATAAGAGAAAATATCATACATGTGTTATTACAGATACTTTCATGAGTTGTCTACTCTTTATTCCTTAAATTTTCTTTATCTGTAGTAACATATGTTTGTTATCTGTTAAATAAATCATAAATATTTTAATTTTTAATGGGCACTTGGGAATTCTTGAATCTTGGCGCAGTAGCTTAATACATAGCCTTGATAACTAATTTTCCAATTAAATTAATACATTTTTTATCAACCATGGTCAATCAATGAGACAAGGCTTTTATGGGATAAACTTAGCTGTAATAACAAGGCTTAGTTATTACAGGCATAGAACTTATTATATGAGACACTTGGGAATTACTTGGAAGCTTGGGCAGAACCTCATTACATTCTCTGGTCATTATTTCTTACAATAAATTAAAATACATTGTGATTAAGCATGACATATGTCTGAGCAAAGGCTTTGAAGTGATGTAGAGAATTTTTTCAGGTAATAACATAGGTGTACTATGCATGATTGGCAAACTATGAACTGTTATATCTTTCTATAGTTTAGTACACATAAAGACAATAATAATATCAATAGAACTTGTATACAATTTAACAAAACAAAGAATGTTTATTGCCCCTTTGAAACATGTAACATACATATGTTATCACAGTTTTTGGATTTTTGAGTCCACAATAACAAATGTATGTTATTTTTCTCTAATAACCCTATAGAGTTATACCCTTGACTGTAGGCCATGGTTCAGTGACTTTCAATTAATTAGCAATTTTAAATAATAAGTTTTCTGCTTAAGTTAGTTTGATATGAACTTCTTGCAATAGATCACTGATATTTTTTATAAAGTTTCATTACTATCAGTACATATCAATTTGGCGACTATTTCAAGGCGATGCCCACTAGGTCAATGTTAAGTTTTCTGATTAAGTTAGTTTGATAGGAACTACAAATGTACTTACAAAAGACAATATTTTCTATATATTTTCTATAAAGTTACATTGCTGTCTGTACATCTCAGTTTTTCAACCATTTCGAGGCCCTACCCACTAGCTGGTCCAGCGACTGAATTAATTAGCAATGTTGCTGTCCATCAGATTGTCTTTTTTCTGAATATTATGCCAACAGGTGAGACATCTGTGTCAACAGTTTATTGTGTAATTCGCTGATGTCGTGGCAATTTCATTGTGACGAGTTTGATAGCCGTTTGGTATCTTCCGCCTTTCGTTTACAAGTCTTAGTTGAATGAACTTTGCCTTGATCATCATGACAATTTTTTATTCATTATTCATTTCATCAAAATAATTAATAAAACACGAAAGGAAACAGTTTACGTTTTTGAAATGTCACTTTACTTTGAAACAATAAAAAAACTTATTTATAGCAATACACTAACTAAAACACAATTAAAAAAAATGTGCAAGACAAAACAAATAAAAATGGTGTGAACGTGTGGGGTGCGAATGTGAAAGGGGCAAACGTAAATGGGAGCAAACGTGATTTTGGGCAAACGGATCCAGATTCATTTGAAGTATAAAATCATCAAGATTGCAAATTCAGCAACATTTAATAGATACTTTTATGTGAAGAATAACATTTAATCTTTTGTAATCAGTAAATTGTCCAAACTTTCTTTAAATATTTTGGCTTGGTTGACACAATAGAAGGACGGTCAGAGTTGATTTATTAGTCGGTCCAAGTTGTCTCTAGGTCAAATTGTCCCATATTGCCCAGTATAACCAATTTTGAGAGTATTGCAAAGATGGCATGAATTCAACCAAGACTGCAGTCTCTTTCATTGGCAAATGATTGGTAACTGTGGGAAAGACAGAAAAATTTTAAGATTTTGGATTCACTCTTACATGTATATAGATTTTCTACTTTTCATTATCTACGTACTGTAGTGAAGACTTTATCCTCTAATAATATATATCGTTATGATAGTCATGATAGTGGTGTTACCTATTTTTCAATCAATAATTCTTTGCTTATTGGTTTTAAGACTCAATCTTTATTTAGTAATGGAGGGAAATTATACATTTTTCAGAAATACTTGACTGTATGTATTCAACTAAACAGTCAGGGGACTTACTTAAATGAGTGATTTTCTAAATAACATTATGTCCATAAAGGTTGGAAGTAAGAGTTGTCTTTCTTTAATAATCACCTATTTAAGTAGTACAAATTAATCACTAGACTAAGTGATTTAATTTTAATGTAGCTTTAAATATAGAATACTAATGATCCAGGGACTAATTATGTTGCTAAAATTATCAAAACCAACATCTGTGTTGATAGGATGACCGTGTCATGTCAGGTGATGACCTTGTACTGAATCTAGGATAATGACATAAAAATCACTTGTTTAAGTATCATACCTCAATTTCCTTCCAAAAAATCACTTCTTTAAGTATCATTATTTTAATAACCCCCACTAATTTCAACACCCCCGAACAGTGAAATTTTGATCGCGAACAGTAGAATTTTATTACATAATCTATAAGATGAAGCCTTGAATTTTACAGGAAAAATACTCCCACTGCTGTGAAAAATCTGTTAAGAAAGTATCAGTTCATTATATAAAGTCATTTTTATAGCATTTTTTCAACTAAAATAGAAATTGAAGCTAAATGATTGCATCAAAGGCATAAACCTTGCTGCTTAAAACAAGCAAAAAGTTCATTTTTTTCAATTTTACTAATGAAAAGATATTATCTAAACCTATGTGTTTAAAAGTTTGGAAAAACTACAAAATCACAATTTGTGACAAAACTTCGAATTTGCTACTTAAATAAGTGATTTAAAAATCACTTATTTCAATAAGTCCCCTGACTGCTAAAGGTAGAGTTCTTAAAATTTCAAAATTTTTTAATTATGGGCATACATTGTACATGTGAAACTTCCGTCCGAAGGTCAATATCATGTTTTTACAGGTCTCCTTATGTTCCCCCATTGAAGAAATCGATATCCTGTGTATAATAATAATTTCGTTTATGAAAATTTTAGACGCCATTATTATTACATTTGTTTACAAACATTTACTATTGTAAGTGGTAAAAACCTAATACAAAAATAAGGAGATGTGGAACTGAGTTGTGCAAAGTTATTCACTTTTATCATGTTTATTATTGCAGTGTACAGAAGAGTTGTTGAAGAAAGAGGCTGGTGTAACAGATGATGATGTTAAACCACAAAGTGTTGGACAAAGTGAAAGTGATGTCGCCAATGCATTGGCTGCCTATAAAAGGTAGGGCAAACTACAAAACCTGGCAAGTGAAAATTATGTTGCCAATGCATTAGTTGCTTATGAAAATCTTACAAAGTGAAAGGGATATTACAATATTGGCAAAGGTTTTGATGTGAATAAAATATCTTTTGTGTATTGGGCTGTTGTTCATTATTTTTTTTTAAAAGCCATAAAATGGTCTTATTTTTCAAACTTATACATGTCTATAGGTCAACTTTGACCTGTTAATGATCTCACAGTTACCTAGCAAATTACATTTCTGTACTTAAATGACAACACTACATGACATCATATTCAAAGTATTAAAGCTTTTACTATTTTTGCAGTTTCAGGGCGATATGATGGCTCATATCATACCTTCTCAATTTGTTTTACTATTTTTGCTGTTTCAGGACTCATATATATCATGCCTTCTAAATTTGTATCTTTAAACATTCAATGCAACTAAAAAATAATTTTAAAGGTTTTTTTTTATCTTTTTGTCAATAAGAAGCATATATAATAACTATTAAGTTGATTTCATAATGTCAGAAAATCTTATCTCAGAAGGCCACTTTATATGACTATCTTATCTGTATCATGATAGGAAAACACAAACTGATGACTAACACACACACACACACAATTTGTTTTAAATATAAAAGATGATGGCTGGTTGAAACCCTGTATTCTGGATGAAAAGTATAATGAAACTACAATAATTTCTATCATTTCACAAAATTGCTGTGTGGTAAATTATAAATAGAAATAAACATTGCATGCATCTTAATCATTGGTAATAACACATGATTTATTTTTTTATTTCAGTTCAGATGATCCTACTCGGTACACCGATTACTACACGGATCTGAAAACATTTATAGAGTCATGTCTTGATGTACATAAGGTATATACACTTACACAACAGTTAAAATTCACTCTAATTTCTATTTATTAACATAACATTTTTCAGTGATTGGAAATCTATTAAAAATATGACTTTTATCTGTGACATTTAAAAAATTAACCAATAATTGATAAAAAGATCAATACATTTGTTCTGATATAAAAGTAGTCGCACAGATTAGAGTTAGGCATGCTGGGTCCAGCTTTGGCTTTTTAAACTATTAAATGTTAAAGTTTGGAATTATATCCCCACCAAGACCATGAATACAAGGCTTCTAAACAGGACATTTTTATAACCAAAGGCATTCAATATATTCAAGTCAATCAAGATATGCACTGGAGAATCAAGGCCAATGACTTTGGTCACAACACATGAAAATGATATCTTCATACTTTTGCTATGGATTCAATGAAATGACCAGGCATCATTTGAAGTGTGGAATATCATTATACTTATATTTAAGGTTTACTCTTTATTGATGCAATAACACTCTGATAAGAAACTTTTACATTTTTTAATTTATTCAACATGTTCAAAGTATTTATAAAAAGATGAAAGGTTTAAACATTTCATGAATCCAAGAAAATTTTTCAAAGAATTTACAGCATTTTCAAAATTTTCATGGTTTAACAAAATATAAATTAACTTTTGTAAATTTGGCAGAAAAATAAAGGGAAGGTTATTTCTGATATCTAGAAAAGGGGTAAGTAATATATTTCACTTGTAAAAGTAAGGCCTATGACTGACAGTGAAATATTGGTATTTCAGGTTGAACTGTATTTGATATTGTATCCTGTGTTTGTCCATATGTACTTAGAACTTGTATACAACCAACATGAAAGACATGGTAAGTTTACAATGCTAGTACACATATAACTAGAACTTGTTAAAACTGATATGAAGGGCATAGTAATAACACACACTAAATGAGTGGATATGAACTTTGACCTTGTAGAAATTCTCCATGCAGGGTAATATAAGTGTATCCAGTAGTGTCATTTTCTCTGATAAGGTATTTATTTTTTATGTTGTTGTCTTGGTAACTATGATAACAATGGAGAAACATACATTTGAAAATTTCTTCTTTACAGTGTCACAGTAAACCTATATTCTCACCACAATCACTCATCGACTTATTGTTTACTAAATATTTATAGCAGAGGTATTACTGAGTAATAATACAACTCTTAATTGAACATGTTCAGCTTAGTATGTTAGGCTATTATCTTGTGTTTCAGTTTTGTGTACTTTATCAAAACATACAAAAACTGAGATAGGTGAAAATTGTTAGAAATGTGTTTCCATACATCCAACATCAATGAAAGCAATTTTTTTAATACTCAAGTCTGAAAATGTTTTATCTAATGTTTTTGTATTCTATATTTTTAGCTATGGAATTCTTCCACAAGTTTTCAGGAGAACAAGAATATTATTACCAAGATGACTTAAAACAATTATCATCCGTCACCAAAAGAGAACACATGAGAGGCAATCAACTCATGGATAATTTTAAGTAAGTTACAGTTGTTCATTTAAAGTGCACTGTTTTTGAGAGGGAATTAATTCTTGGACAATTCTATGTAATGTAATACAAAGATGAAGTACTCTTAATTTTGTCATTATTTTTCAAACAGTGTTCCTCTTAGGAACTTATAGCACCATGGCACTATAATGCTTCATTTTCTACCATAAAATAGATTTTATAATAGAATGTATAATTATAAATGTGATGCTATAAATTTTAGAAAACAGTGCTATTTCAAATCTCATGGTGCTATTTTAAAAGACTTATGAGCATGATGAGAGAACACTTAGTCAAAGATGAAATCAACTGAATTCACATTTTTTAATCCAAGGGCCGTTTGTTGCTTTAATACTATACAATATAGGATTTCCTCATAGTTGAAGGACATACAGTGACCTGTAATTGTTCAAATTTGTCCTTTGGTCATAATGAATATTTTTCTCATTGGTATACAATCCACATCACTTATTAGATAATATTATGTAAAAAAAAAAAATAACGGATATTTTTAAGTGTGTTTCAGGTAATTTTAACATTACCTTAAAGTTTTTAAACTGCAGGATTGAGGTAGTTTGCACTGGCCAGTTCATGCTCATTTATGTAGTAACGTTTTGTTTTTTTTAATATAAATACAAAATTTAATGCTCAATATTTCCCCTTGGAAAAAAATCCTATCTATCTACCTTCTTCATGGTATTGTCCATATTTCAGTTGACATCATATAATAGATTAGCAGTAAGAACTGTTCCAGATTTAAAGTATGGGGATTGAGGTTCTCAAATTAACAAATTGTCACCGGGTGGTTGCATTTTCTTTAATTTTTGTATTAAAGAATTATAAGTGAAATGAACATTTTTTTTATGGGTGGTTGGGGTTTAATAAAAAGTGCCTGACATCCCCCCAATGCATTTATTGTAGTGTTAATTTTGTATCAAATATTCCAAAGACTTTATATGTTAGCATAGAAGAATCTGTTCTAACAATTCCTCTGTACATTTTAGGGCCAGCAGATTTATAATAAAAATGTCACGTGATTCCTATAATCATCTGAAGAGATATCTGCAGGAAAATCAGATGAAACCACTACTGACAATCATTCAGGAACATTTGTTTATTGATGGTAAGAATATACATCTCTAAGGTATGAACAGGGGATAGAATTTTTTACGTTTCTACTACAGTGGATGGGCATTATGTTTTCTGGTTTAAGTGCCTGTCCATCCCTTCTAGGATTTAGTTTTTAGTTCAATTAGTTAACCACATCAACTTGAAACTTAATAAACATGTTCATCCTGATGGGAACTTTTAAAATTGTATGACTGAATACGATTATATCCCCGATTTTACAGTTCACTGAACATGGACATAGGATAAACAATTGGGGAGTGGTGTCCTATGGACATATTCTTGTTTATTTATTGTTCAGGAAGAGGTTAATGAAGTAGCAAAAATAATCTAGGTTTTTTATTATTCATTGGGAACTTTAATTATAAGTTGACCCCATATAAGTGTTAACTATTTTGTCAATAAATATACGAATAAAAGGAAATGTAGCTATATGCCAATGAGACAGCAACCCAACAACAAAAGACATTGTAATATGTTAAAAGATACATTCTTCAGTAATTATAAATGGCCACAGGGTTTTAAGCAAGTAACAATCACTCAATCAGTAAGAATGTTATAATATGTTAATGATTTATTGTTCAAAATTAGAAGTGTAGCACTCCAACCAGGGCTTCCAAAACGGTCGTATTTTCGGACATGACCGATAAATTATAAATATGACTTGTTGTGTCAAACCTGAAACGGACATTTAACGTGGGTTTGCCATTTTATCGACCATAAAAAATTTTTGTGGTCGTATATTAATATGACATTAGCGTCGTCGTCGTCCGAAGACGCATTGGTTTCGCCTCTAACTTTAGTTTAAGTGAATGGATCTCTATGAAATTTTACCATAAGGTTCAATATCACAAAAGGAAGGTTGGGATTGATTTTGGGGTTTTGGTACCAACAGTTAAGGAATTAGGGGCCAAAAGGGGCCAAAAATAAGCATTTTGTAACTTCCAGACATAACTTGTGTGTTAGTGTATGGATCTTTCTGACATTGTACCACAAGGTTCCATATCACAAAGGGAATGCTGGGATTGATTTTGGGGTCATTGCCTCCAAATTTTAGGAATTAGGGGCCAAAAAGGGCAAAAACAAGCATTTTCTAGTTTCATGACAATAACTTGTGTGTAAGTGTATGGATCTTTCTGAAATTGTACTACAAGGTTCCATATCACAAAGGAAAGCTGGAATTGAGTTTGGGGTAATTGCCTGAAACGTTTAGGAATTAGGGGCCAAAAGGGGCAAAAACAAGCATTTTTCTAGTTTCATGACAATAACTTGTGTGTAAGTGTATGGATCTTTCTGAAATTGTACAAGGTTCCATATCACAAAGGAAAGCTGGAATTGAGTTTGGGGTAATTGCCTGAAATGTTTAGGAATTAGGAGCCAAAAGGGGCCAAAATAAGCATTTTCTAGTTTCCAGACAATAACTTGTGTTCAAGTGTATAGATCTCTCTGAAATTGTACTGCAAGGTACCATACCTCAAAGGAAGGCTGGGATTGAGTTTGGGGTGATGAATCATAAGGGGTTCAAAAATTTGGGGGTTTCTTTTTTTCTTTAAAAGTTTCCATTTAAGTTGGTTATTTCTGATTTATATTTAAAAGCAAATAATAATGATATGGCAGGAGATACACACCTAACAGGATGTGTAAATTATTATATAATAAGTATTGTGCAATAGCAAGAAATTTTCAATTGCACAGTATTGCGCAATAGCAAGAAATCTTCAATTGCACAGTATTGCGCAATAGCAGGAAATATCCAATAGCACAATATTGCGCAATAGCAAGAAATTGTCAATTGTATAGTATTGCGCAATAGCAAGAAATATTCAATTGCACAGTATTGCGCAATTGCAAGAAATATTCAATTGCACAGTATTGTGCAAAAGAAGATAC
The DNA here is from genome assembly GCA_017311375.1 of Mytilus coruscus. Taxonomy (NCBI): domain Eukaryota; kingdom Metazoa; phylum Mollusca; class Bivalvia; order Mytilida; family Mytilidae; genus Mytilus; species Mytilus coruscus. The sequence goes on from CM029608.1 coordinate 41,992,636, forward strand.
TTTGTATAAATTGCTTATTTCTTGACCAATTTCAATGGGGTTTTATTCTTGAACTCTTGGGGTTCTTTAATATGCTGAATCTAATCGTGTATTAAGTTTTTGGATTCTGGGCCCGTTTTTAAATTGGTCCACATTGAGGTCCAAAGGGTCCAAAATTAAACTTTGTTTGATTTCATCAAAATTGAATTATTGGGGTTCTTTGATATGCGAATCTAACCGTGTATTTAGATTCTTAATTTTTGGTCCCGTTTTCAAATTGGTCTGTATTAAGGTCCAAAGGGTCCAAAATTAAACTTAGTTTGATTTTAACAAAATTGAATTCATAGGGTTCTTTGATATGCTGAATCTAAACATGTATTTAGATTTTGATTATGGGCCCAGTTTTCAAGTTGGTCCAATTCGGGGTCCAAAATTAAACTTTGTTTGATTTCAACAAAAATTGAATATATGGGGTTCTTTGATATGCTGAATCTAACCATGTATTTAGATTTTTGATTTTTGGGCCCGTTATCAACTTTGTCCACATTGAGGTCAAAAGGGTCCAAAATTAAACTTTGTTTGATTTCATCAAAAATTTAACTCTTGGGGTTCTTTTATATGCTGAATCTAACCATGTATTTAGATTTTGGATATTGGACCATAATAGGTGAATGTCCAATTTAAAATTTTTATGTTCTTAGACCACATTCATTCTGTGTCAGAAACCTATGCTGTGTCAAATATTTAATCACAATCCAAATTCAGAGCTGTATCAAGCTTGAATGTTGTGTCCATACTTGCCCCAACTATTCAGGGTTCGACCTCTGCGGTTGTATCAAGCTGCGCCCTGCGAGCATTTTATAACATATTGAATTTAGAAAAGTTGAAGTTTTTGCGATCTTTTGACCTGACCTTTTGCCTTAAACAGCCACATTTCCGGTCATAAAAGTGACATGGTGAATAAGTTCTATCAAAACAAACCCTACTTTAATACCCTCTCATTACAATCAAGGTTAATTAGTTGTCAGACAGTTGAAATTTACCTGTTCAGGTGACAGGTAAACTAATATGTACCGGACATTGATTGGTCTATTTGAAATTATTTTCATAAATTTGAGCGGTTTGCATCTAATTAATTTAATCAAAAAGATTTAAATCATCATAAGTATGTATATAAATATGATTTGATGAAAATTTTCAAAAGGTAGTTATAAAGATTTTAAGCGAAAAAATCGTCAGGACCACGTTGTTTGAACAAAGTACACGCGTGCGCATGTGCGCAGTTGTGAGATTTAATTATGCATCCGAATTCTTCAAAAATGCTAAAATTATCATGATACCTTTATCTAACGTTCATTTCAAGTATTTTCTTGAAGAAATAACGTTGGAAAGAGCTACTTAAACTCGATTGTGCTTTGTAAACGTACACGGATTTTTCGTATCCGACTCTGGTCCATGTTTTACCATTGTCAAGTCAACATCCGGTATAAGAAAATGTACCTTCAAAAACGAAAGAAAAAAGATTTTGACAACGTAATTTTGCATAAATAAAGATTCTAAGGCAGATATTAGTACGCTAATGTTGCACACTTCGAATGATGCACTGTCAATTTAACAGTTTACGTCAGTACATCGAATTTGTATCAAAAGTCAAGTTTAATATCCTTTTTATGTCATTCATTCATTGTTTAAATGATGCCCAACTGATAAGCATGATTGCCTTTTGAAATTTTGTTACGTAGTCTTGAGGGATCAAAATCGGGATAAGACAAAAAATGTTCGGCTGGCACAAATATTTTTTGGAAGCCCTGACTCCAGCATGCTGTCATTTGCTATCATATGTGGTGAAATGTATAGTTCTTTACACACAACATGTCTATGATCTATTTACAGTTTTTGATGGAGTGCCCAGAAATAAACAACAAATAACAGCAACTGGTGGTGGACTGTTAGGAGAAGCAGAGAGAGATGGTATGGATACATAAAGTATATGGGGAAATTTTCTTGTGTCTAATTTTTGCAGTTGACATTTTACTGCAAAATGCACCCTAAGCGAACTTTTCACTGTTCATTAAAATAAACAGGAATTATAAACATTGCAAAGTGTTTAATGCCTGGCAGGTGTCTTAGTATACTTTAGGACAGTTTTTGCTCCAAAACATGAGGGTCTGTCAACATTTTAAAGATTTAGTAGTTAAAATATTTCTCCACTCCTGATAGTTTTTTTTCCTCACCATACTTGAGTATCTTATCTTAAGATATGAAATTTAGCCATCTTGAGTGGAGAAATATTTAATACTCTCTGGCTTCGAAAGAATAATCTTAACATATGAACTAAAGAATTAAATAAGCCTTTACCATGTTTACATAAGGATAGTTTGTCACATTTCAGCAAATAAAGCCAAAGTATTCTATGGTTTACTGAAGGAGCCTGATATCAACATACCTGTGGATGATGATGATGAGGCACCTGAAGGAGAGGACAAACCTAAGGTAGGAATCAGTACAAATAACTGGATCAATATTCCTAATTGGCCTCAAAGTACTCAATTATAATGTGTACCGGTAAACAAAAAAATCTCTGTGCAGTGATATTGGACAAAACAACTTCTACATCATTTGGTCTGGTGGAGAGTAGTCTCATTGGCACCACATCTTCTTGTTTTTGTATTAAGCCTAACCTTTTGTGCTGATTTGAAGAGCAGAGGACCATAGAATAAAATTTTTAAAACTTGGAGTTTTTGCAATGAACTGAATTTCCAGAAAACTTTTTGTGTGAAATAGGAATTTTTTCTAAAATCGTGAGACTCAGCTTGTTTAAGTAATACATTTTTCAGACAAAATTCAGAGTGTTTTCTTGCACCTTGCTAAAAAATAATTCTGTAGTTATCCTTTCATTATTATAATATTTTACAATAAAATGCAATATGCAGTCATAACTTGTTTGGTTTCTGCATTTCATTTGCTATAGATTTCAGAAATAATGTTTTTTATTCAAGGGAGGTAAACCACAGAAAATTCAGTGTTTACATTGAAAATAATTTATAAACAAGTTTTATAATGGAAATATTTTTATTGCTAGATAATAATCTGAAAGGTTGGTAAAAAAGTGTATGTCTGTATATATGTGAAAAGTGGCACTGACTGTGAATATGACATTTTATCTTTGAGACTGTCACCCAAACAACCATTGGTGATTTACAAATGAAAAAAAAATCTCTATTTAAATGCTCTTATTTAACATGCAATGTTAAGCCATGTTAACTTATACTCTAAATTAATAACATTAGACCTAAATATTTCATTTCTTTATTTGAATTTCAGAAAAAGAAAGCAAAGAAAGATCCACTTTTAATGAGGAAGTCCAAAAATGATCCACATGCACCACAAAGCAACAGGATACCATTACCAGAGCTGTAAGTAGATATAGGAAGATGTGGTGTGAGTGCCAATGAGACAACTCTCCATCCAAATAACAATTTATAAAAGTAAACCATTATAGGTCAATGTACGCCTTCAACACGGAACCTTGGCTCACACGAACAACAAGCTATAAAGGGCCCCAAAAGTACTAGTGTAAACCATTCAAGCGGTAAAACCAACGGTCTAGTCTATATAAAAAGCGAGAAGCGAAACACGTATAAATTACATAAACAAACGACAACTACTGTAAGATATTTTCTATTAAATTAAACATAACAAAAATTCCTTTCCAAGAATGAATTTAAGAAAAAAGTTGAGTGTTTAATCACTTATTGTCACATTTTTCTAAGAAACTGCAAATCAGACCTTCATGAAATTTGCTGTCCAGCTTCTTGTTATCATGCTTTACTGTGTGATGTGTTTTCTTATTTGACACTCATCAACTTCCTGTTTTCTGAATATAGAAAGCTATGGAAAACTATATCAGTCATGTCCATTGTTTTTATAATAAATTACAAAACAACAAATTAATCAAGTCAGAAATGATTTTTGATAATTGTTACAATCAGTTCAATACACATATAAAACATTTTCAAGACAAAAATTATGAAAACAATGCTAACTACAGTATATGTATGTATAATCTATAACTTTAAGAACATAATATAGAAATAAAATTTATTCTACATCAACCCTATATGAAAAAAAACTTTTGTACTACACGTATAGAGTATATTTAGTAAAGTACACAATTATTCATTTATAGGATTTGCAAAGAAAAAACACCTGTTATTTTTCATATTCTAGAATATAGTGTTTAAAAAAGCTAGAGTTGTCTTTCTTTGTTTACAGGAAAGACCAAGATAAGTTGGAGAAAATAAATTCTTTTCGAGAAGCTATTAAGCGAGTGAGAATAGGAGCAGATCAGATGCCTACAGTTTGTTTTTATTCCATTACAAATGCTCACCAAGGGTATGTTATAGCTTATTGTAATATATCTCATCTATAAATGCTGAAGAATTAGGACAATTAAACCTATGGATGAAGTTGTCTGCAGTGCAAATTAAGTTCTTTATGAAATAAATATATGGAAATGTTTGGCATATAAATTGAAGTAAATAAAATATCAAAAATAAAGTAGTTGTTTACTGTTATGTTCATGCAATAATTAAATGCTTGAAGATTGTACAGTGACAATTGTAAAAAAGATAGAATAGCAAAAAATAATTCCTAGTGTAAATTTGATCTTAAAGGAATAGCAAAAAATAATTCCTAGTGTAAATTTGATCTTAAAGGAAGATAAGAGTCCAAAAAAGTAAAAGGCAAAAAGAAAATTGGGCTAATAGATTGGGCATTTAAACCTGTAAAATTTACTCTGCGAAAAATAAAACGCTTTAGAGTATATCATAATGAAAGTTTGCTATGTATATTATTTAGAGTAACAACAGTGAATGTTTGTGAAGATTCCAGTCTGATGTCCGCTGGATTTGCAGATTCTACCATTCGAGTGTTTACTCTGACACCTAGTAAACTAAGAGGAATGAAATCTGGTGATGACTTGGAAATTATTGACAAAGATTCAGGTATTCAATTAGGGCTGTTCATTTAAAACATAAATTGTACCCAGGGATGGCCCTTTGAAAATTGTAATAATATTCAATGTCATTGTCATATACAGTATATTTACAAAATATAAGATTATGATAAAATTTTAACTTATAGTATTAAAAATGAGACATGTAGAATGTAAAGAACTATAAAGATTCTAATACTTAAAAAATCTATTATAGGCTGTTTCCAAAGTTTTCTGAGATAAAGTGTGAAGTTTATGCAAAGTGATCATATGAACCCCCTCATGCTTAGCTCTGATTGCTTGCCAGGGTTTGGCTATTCTTATGATCTTTTTTCGTCAACATTGGTATTAAGTTTTGGAATTGCAAATATTTTGCCTCAAAATTCAAAAAAGCAACATTAATTGTTGAAATACAAATTTGGTGAAGAAAAATATATACTGTTTTATTATCAAATACATGTTTTAAATTTTGTACTTTAATACATCAAGTACTTTTTAGTGTTTATGTGATCAGCTAAAGCTAAAATTTAACTATTGCCAGTTCACACTCTAAATGTCAGATTAGGTGTAAAAGGAATGCAAGCATTCTGTCCCTGTTGAAGGTGATGTTTCAAAATCTGAACAGCTTTGGGTAATTTTGATGCTCGTTCACCAAAATGTAAATAGCTTCAAGTCATATTGGTTGAATTTCAATTGTTTGAGACTCGCAACGTTTTGGTGTACGCTTTTGAAAATATTACCCAGACTACATTAAAATCTGAAACCACAAATTGATTAAGGATGAAAATGTAAAAATTTATCTTTTCTTTTTAGATGATGTGCTAGAAAGAATGATGGATGATAGATCAAGTTCAGAGGTGAAGTCATTAGTAGGTCACAGTGGCCCAGTTTATGCTACAGATATTAGTCATGACAAAAAATTTCTTATTTCATCTTCAGAGGATGGAAGTGGTAAGTTTACAGAATTTGGTAAATATTGGTAAAAATATTTTTTTCTTTAAAATGTTGTTCCGCACAAAATGCTATAGGAGTCTTTGATAGCATTTTTCTAACCTTTACTGCAGACATTTTATATACTGTTTGTGGATAAATCATATATGCATTTTATATACTGTTTGTGGATATATGCATTTTATATACAGTTTCTTCTTTGCATTGCAGGAGATCATTTCTTCCTGTGCTATTTATGATTTTACTGTATGAAATTCTCTCTGAAGAACAGCAACCGATATAAGAATGTGGGATAACAAATAATCTTGTCAGCATGTTTTAGTAATATTTTTATGTTTCTTTAAATATATGCAAGTATTCTTTGGTATGGTATAAAATAGTTCGATATGTAGTGTTTTTGTTAATCTATTATACATTTATTTTACAGTTAAGTATTTTTCTGTCATGATTTTTATTGTATGTTCTTCTTTGTGTACTTTGTTAGTCCACATCAGTCTAGAAAAAAATTGTGTTTTTCCATTTAAATGCTGAAAAAAAACCTTAAGGGTATGTATGGTATGGGGAAACACAAAAGTTTTTTCTAGGCCTGATTGAGATTACAAAATGAACTGAAGTGACCCTGGACTTAAGAGTATATGATTCTCTTCTGCAAAAAACTTGGAAGTCCGGGGTCATTTTAGGTCACAAGCCAGGTACCTTGTCAGTGGTTGTTTAACCTACTACATTTGTATTCTTCTATCAATCTTACCCTCCTAAGATACTCCCATGTGAAGAAAGCATAAATCCATATATAAAATTGTGGATTCATTAGTTTTCATAGATACCAATATTGGTGCATTTATAATTATTTTTATTTTTGTATATATAAAAGTCTAAAGGAAACTTATTCTTTGTTAAACCCTGAAGTTCTTGGTTCATCCAACAGAAAAAATCCACAAACGTGTACTGTAGGAATGATAATTAATTAACAGTGCTCTATATTTTTCAGTACGATTATGGAGTCTACTTACATGGAGTAATTTAGTGTGCTACAAAGGTCACCAGTACCCAGTGTGGGATGCTAAATTCAGGTAAGATACTGTCAAGTGGGGAATTTTTGTGAGAGTTATTCCCCCTTGTTTCATGATTAATTTAAGTCACAAATATATCCCCTGGAGTAAATTTTTCTTACAGAAGATTAAAATCACAAACAAGGAAAACACTACCTTGTTATCAGGGTTTGCACTAGAACCCACACAATCTAAACACTGTTTTTTATTAGTTATTGAAAAGTTTGACATTGTCTGCCAATTTTTAGTGTCCAAAAGAAACTTGGAAATTAAAAATAGAGACATTTATATGGCAGTGTGTTACCTTTGTTATGACTCAGTTATTAAAATTGTATTTGTTGCACATTTTAGTTTGTGGCCCACCTTTACCTATGAAATTCATTCTAAATAGTTCCCAACAGAAAATATAACAATTAATGTACGATGCCTCAAAATCATAAGATTCCCAAACACATCAGATTTGACTGTTGAGTGAGCTTTACAGCGCATGAGAGCCACTATCCAGTCAGTTCATTAGCTTGAAGTAACAAAAGGAATATTTCAAAACTCATTCTGTAAAAAAAAAGGTTTAAGTGTGCCCTGTGAAGAAATCTCAAGAGGATAGACAGGCATGTTGTTTTTAGTGTAGGTGGTATCAACAATAAAGTGTGTGATGATAATTTCATTTTGGGTAATCAATAACGGTAAGTCAATGATATTTGGTATTCAGGTCAATTAGCATCGGCACATCTTACTTCCGTGGAGATTATTATACCCCACGCAACAAGTTGCGGAGGGTATAATGTTTTTGAGCCGTCCATCCGTCAGTCCGTCCGTCCGTCCGTCAGTCCTGTTTCTTGTCGCAACTCCTCTCAAACCACACAACAGAATTTCACGAAACCTTTTTAGATAATAAGGACATACTATGTAGTTGTGCATATCGGCAGGAAATTACGATTCAATTCTTCTTCTGGGAGTTACGCCCCTTTGAACTTATTTACTTTAATGTACTACTGCAACAGTTTGTCATCGCAACTCCTCTCAAACCACACAACAGAATTTCATGAAACCTTTTCAGATAATAAGGACATACTACGTAGATGTGCATATCGACAGGAAATTACGATTCAATTTTTTTTCCAGGAGTTACGCCCCTTTGAACTTATTTGCCCAATATACTACTGCAACCTTTTGTCATCGCAACTCCTCTCAAACTACACAACAGAATTTCATGAAACCTTTTCATATAATAAGGACATACTACGTAGATGTGCATATCGACAGGAAATTACGATTCAATTTTTTTTCCAGGAGTTACGCCCCTTTGAACTTATTTGCCCAATATACTACTGCAACCTTTTGTCATCGCAACTCCTCTCAAACCACACAACAGAATTTCATGAAACCTTTTCAGATAATAAGGACATACTACGTAGATGTGCATATCAACAGGAAATTACGATTCAATTTTTTTTTCCAGGAGTTACTCCCCTTTGAACTTATTTGCTTCAATGTACTTCTGCAACAGTTTGTCATCGCAACTCCTCTGAAACCACAATACAGAATTTCATGAAACTGTGTAGATAATAAGGACATACTATGTAGATGTGCATATTGACAGGAAATTATGATTCAATTTTTTTTTCTGATACAATTTTTTTTTCTAACACTTATTTTATTTCTCCAATAACAATGTGGGGACGTGGGGTATGTGAGAGCGCTCACTAAGGTTCTTTCATTTGGCCCTGCCCCCTCAGTCATGGTCCATTGACATTGCAAGTTTTTGTGTGGTTTACATGTTAAAGTTACCATTTTAATTTCAGCATTTACATTTTAAGTTATTGTAATAGAATATAGGTGAGACAACAGTTGAAGTAATTAATTTTTGCATCTTATTTTGAATTTTTACTGTTTATATTTTCAGTCCTCATGGTCATTATTTTGTATCCTGTGGACATGATCGAACAGCAAGATTGTGGTCAACAGATCATTATCAACCATTGAGAATATATGCTGGTCATCTATCAGATGTTGATGTGAGTATTACATGAGAGCAAAGTTTGAGGTTGATATAAAAGTAAAACATTCTTTTGTGTATTTTTTATGTGATTTCATTCTTTTAATTAAACTTTAAATGAATTTGTATTGAAAAGAGAGGCCTATTTTGGATTTTTTAGATGGAGTATTGTTCCAGTTGTTGCAGAATTATTTGTAGGGGGTTTCACAAGACACTTCTATTAAAATTTGATGGGCGGTGGTTATTTTAGAAAAATAGCCTGAACAATTATAAGAAATAATCAATTAAACTTTTATGCATGGCAAGCTAAAAAGAAACACAGTGCCTTTTGACCCCCTACTTTTTTTTGTGGAACAGCCATTAATGGTGTTCTTTGGCCTTTTTAAAAGAAGAGAGTTTGAAGACAGCTATTTCCAGTGCAAAGTAATGAATATATTTTTTTTGTAAATCTTTGGCTTTCAGAACTTCAAGTTCTGAAACATTATGATGTATCCAAAAAAGCAGTAGATATCAAAAAGACCTACTTCTTTATTTTTATTTTACCCCTGCTATGAAGGAGGGGGTGTACTGTTTTACCCATGTCTGTCTGTCATGTCTGTCCCATTGAATTTCTGTTGCATTTTTCTCAAACTACAAATAAAAGCCTTCTGAAATTTGTTTTCAAGCTTCATGTCAGCATGCTATACCCTGAGACAGGGTTTTAGATTCATTGCTCATTAACTTCCTGTTTACCAAATATTATATAGTATTCTTACACATATGCATACTGGCAATGTATGGAATTTATCTACAGTAATAAGAGCCGCCTGATATTTGCAATCAGGCTTCATGTGAACATGCTTTACTATGTAATGTATCTTCAGATTCATTTTCTTCAAGTTCCCGTTTACTGAATATTTAAAGTACTGTATCACAAGTGAGCAATATCTCAAAGTTCTACTTGTTTGTTTAGAGTTAAGTTTTAACCATTGATTTTATCTTTCATTCTTGCAGTGTGTAGAGTTTCACCCAAACAGTAACTACATTGTAACAGGCTCCAGTGATCGTGTGGTAAGAATGTGGGACAATCAATCGGGAAACTGCGTCAGAACTTTCACAGGACACAAGGTATAATAATAGTGACATCATAACACTATCTGTCAGTTTGACAGGAATCATCTGACCTTGACCTCATTTTCAGAGTGTTTTCTTTTGTTCAGTTTCTCATATATTATAAGTAAATAGATGAACTACATATGGTTTATTGAATGATTGTAAGGTGTACATACATATCTGTACAATAGATTTATCTGACCTTAACCTTATTTTAGATGTATAAATATCAGTTAGACATTGACGCAACAGTACAAGTTTACCAAAATAGACACCTAAAGGGGCATTAGCTACGAGATATAAAGAAAATTGAAATATGATTTTTTTTTTGTTTAACCATTAATGAAAGTGAAATAGTGAAATTATAATTCGCTTTTAGCCACCAGTTTGGTTCAATTTTGTTCCAAATAAGCAGAGAAACATCGCTGATGAATTATTCATTTGCAAGTGAATAATTTGACCTCATTGAATCCGTATTCATATGACATTCTATATAACCCCTTAGCAAGAGATGGGTTATGCAACTAGGCGTGTTCAGCTATTAAAAGGAAAAGAATGTCAACATTGAAAGTGAAACAAGGGTAAACCATTTGGTTGACTGATTCGATCAACAAAAACTCATTCTTATACAGGTAAAAACGATGATTAACATATTTGTTTAACCTATAATATGAAATCAAACAGACCTAGAAAAATCCAATTGCACCTGTTTGCTATCTATATTCATGTTTATATCGGGTTATATGACCGTCAGCAGTCTTCAGAAGTCACCTCGATGATTAATTAGATGGTGACTAGACTAAAAAACACACAAAATGCTGACACCGGTACATATTATCGAGTCCATGCATCTTAAATTGTTTACATTAGACTTTTGAGAATTTTGATATACGTTTTAGTATGTTGTAAATCAAATATGAGAATTTGAGTCAAATTGGTGAAAATGAATTTGACAGCTAATGCCCTTTAAGTCCTTCAATGAAGGACATCAACTGTTTTGCCAACTCTAAATCTTCTTTTTCAATCCTTAACTTCTTGTTAATGAATTTAGCAAAAATTTATGATAATCTGACATGAAAAAATAAATTAAATTAATCAATGAACACAAAATTTGAATACCGGTAGACAGTAAGAAACCACTGATAAATTCTCTTGTATGAGTGATAAAATGAAGGTAGTGTTTTTGAGCATTGTAGAAAAGGTGATTAAAGTGATCACCATCCGTTTTTCCTGGGCCTTAGTGGCAGAGTGCTCTAAGTAGTTCATCTACTGTATCACTAGCCTGTGAACACTGAAGTTGTGAGTTCGAACCCTGAAGGTAGCAGGTACGTTAAACTCATCATAATTGACAAGGATTGCTAGTTTTCCTGCTGAAGTTCAGTGGCTCTCTCCAGGCACTCTGGCTTCCTCCAAAACTAAAAAAAATGGCCGCCATGAATTAGCAAATAGTGCTGAAAGTGGCGTTAAATGCAAAAAATAAATCAATCAATTCCAATCTTTCAGGCTGTCATAACTGAAGTTTATTTATTGTTTATTGTAGGGACCAATACACAAGATGTGCTTTTCCCCTGATGGTAGATTTATAGCCACAGGTGGTAAGTGGTATATGTTTATAATTATAACCTTTTTGTCGAGCCTGCAACAATTATGTTGCAAAAGCGAGACATAGCAATCCTCGATTTGGACAGCTGCATATTTGTTGTGGGGGTCGTCAACATTTATGTTCAGTCTATGGTTAAATTTTTTTTAGACCAATAACTTTGTCAAACCTTTAAGGAATTTAAGAAATTTGGACTGAAGCTTTTTTATGACCAAAATAACTCATCATAGATACCAGGATTGAAATATTATATTTGTGCCAGACGCGTGTTTCGTCTACAAAAGACTAATCAGTGAAGCTCGAATCAAACAAATGTTAAAAAGGCCAAATAAAGTACGAAGTTGAAGAGCATTGAGGACCAAAAGTTCCTAAAAGTTTTGCCAAATACAGCTAAGGTAATCTATTCCTGAGGTAGAAAAGCCTTAGTATTATAAAAGTTCAAAGTTTTGTAACCAGTTAATTTATAATTATGAACATATCAATGATAATTCAAGTCAGCACAGAAGTGCTGACTACTGGGCTGGTGATACCCTCGGGGAATTAAAACTCCACCAGCAGTGGCATTGACCCAGTGGTTGTAAATAAACTCATCATAGATACCAGGATTGAAATTTTATATTTGCGCCAGACGCACGTTTCGTCTACAAAAGACTCATCAGTGACGCTCGAATCAAACAAATGTTAAAAAGGCCAAATAAAGTACGAAGTTGAAGAGCATTGAGGACCAAAAATTCCTAAAAGTTATGCCAAATACAGCTAAGGTAATCTATTCCTGAGGTAGAAAAGCCTTAGTATTTCAAAAGACAGTATCCAGAGATACAATTTTCTGATAAATGGACTGAGTTAACATTAAGATACAGTCTAAAGGTTAAAGTTTTTCAGTCATCAATAACTTTGCCAAACCTTCATGGAACTTAGTGTTAGTTGGACCGAAACTTTATTTATGATCATAAGACATTATCCAGAGTCATTTTTCCATATACAGTCAAACTTATACTAAGCAGTCACTCATGGGAGTATTAAAAGTGACTGCTCAAGAGAGGTGACCTTTTAAAAGAGGTTCTGAAAAATTCAGATTCCACATCACTCAAAGCAGGGATTGTGGCAAATTATTTTAGAGTTATCGTTCTTGGAGCAGTGAAATAAAAAATGGTGGATTCCAGTGTTGTAAATTGGAAGAAAACTATTAAATATGTTAATAATCGTGGAGAAATAAGTCTGTGATACTGTTTCCAATGGAAGCTGAACGGAGTAAAACATTAGGAATTCACAAACTCACCCCATATTGTGCAATCTTGGTTGCAAAAGGGTTCTCATTCTCATTTTGACTTCCATACTGAACACATATATTTTTTGTCACCTCTTTTATCCATTTATAAGAATATTATATATATATAATACTGTAAATTCAGAAATTATTGTGAGGTTTTTATTAACGCGAATAATGCAACTGGGTTAGAATCGCAATAATAAGAACTTGCATTATGATATCTGATACATATATCTCTATGCAGGTTTTCCTGCAATTGCAATAATAAATCTCACATTTTTTACCATTCTTCAAAAATCACAATAATAAATGCACGCAAAAATTTCTGAATTTACAGTACCTAGAGGGGACTAAATTGCAGCCATCTTGTTTGTCTGTTCATCTTTCAGTCTGTACAACTGAAAAGAATGACTTCATATTTGGTCAGAAGCTTGATAGTAATTAGTTTTAATGTGTTACGCTTTTTTCGGTCTGTGAGACACCGACTTCTTGTTTGAAAATGCTTTGAAATTTGAGTGTGGGTATACTTAGCATGACAAGCTCACATTCTTGTTCAATTAGGTATCAGCAACATCCTCACCAAAAAAAATATACCAATAGCATCAACTTAATTTGAAACAGGTAAAGGTAAAGGAAACGTACTGTAAGATAATATCATGATGCAGAAAACAGGAAATTATTGTATGATAATTGCTATATTTTCAGGTGTTGATAAGACAATTTTATTGTGGGATATTGCAAGCGGTAATATGTTAGCACAGTTAAAAGGACATACACAGGCTGTTTATTCTCTAACGTTTAGTCGAGAAGGTAGCGTTTTATCATCAGGAGGTCTAGACAGTTGTGTGAAGATCTGGGATGTCAATAGAGTATTACAGGAATATGATACAGATTCTGATGCCACAATACCAAGTTCATTACAAGTGTAAGTAATTCTCTTTTGAATTGTTTCATATTTTGTCATGTAGGGACCTTTTATAGCTTGATATATAGAATGGATTTTGCTCATTGTTGAAGGCCGTACAGTGCCATATAGTTGTTTACATCCTTGTCCTTTCATCTCTGGTGGATAGTTGTCTCATTGGCAAGCATACCACTACTCCTTATTTTATTAGTATCAGGAACCACTATTTATTTATATAATCAGAGTTATAAAGATGAGATGAAAAAAGTGGATTCATTGTAATATGCAGGATTTTATTTAGTTATCAAATTGCAATCAAAATATTGGGGAACTGAGATTTGTGGTGGATATATTTGAAATAAATAGTAATCATAGGATTCAATATTTTTTTTTGTTTCTTCATTTATTTGCCATGGCGATGTCAGTATCTCAGTTATTAGTTTTTCAATGTCCCCTTGGTATCACAACAGGAGTTGCACATTAATTTATTTCATAATTATATATCACAAATCTGATTTGAGGCATGATATGTAAGCTTATTTTCAAATGTAGAAAAAAAATTTGCATAGTCTGTAATGATATTTTGATCTGTATAAAAATGATTTTTTTTTTTTACTTTTTCAAATTAGATTGAAATTATTTAAGTTTTATTTTAGATCAGATTGGCAAAAAAAAAAACAAGAAATAGATTTTGTTTGGTTTGAAGTTGAATAGTCTGAATCAAACCACTCAGAAATATATTTTGTCAAGTTTCACTTTAGTATGAACAATCTGAATAAATACACTCTGGATTATACTGTATCAAGATTCCTTTTAATTTGAGTAATCTGAATTAAACTAATTGTAGACTTAAACCTACATATTGTATTTGTTGAAAACATCTAACCAGTCAGTATATTATTAACTGTCTTGCCTTATCTATTTGTAGGAATGATAATGCAAATTTGTTACTAGGATCCTTCCCAACAAAACAGACATCAGTTTTATGTGTTCACTTTACAAGGAAGAACCTTTTATTAGCAAGTGGACCTGTTGCCATATGATATTGAACTTCAATCTTGTTGACTAAAATTGAGGACAATTATATTTTGCCTGAGGGAGGTGTTGCAGAGATTGTTGACATTTAATTTAAAGTTCATTAATTGTTAAAGTCTTTTCAAATAGAGAGGATATAAAGATACAGAAGTTTACTCCGTCAAGTGAGAAACATTGTGCAAAGTATAAGCACCTGTTGAAAAACAAAGAAATTTGGGAAAGAGAGTGTTGCAAAGTCTGATGATTATTGACTATTGAATAGACATCACTAGGTTGAAGATGAAATGGAAAAGCCATGCCTATCTTACTACTACACAGATCATGTATATGGGTCCCAATCATACCATGTAAAGCAAATGTTGACTACAACACAGCATTCATTGCATCCTTATTTTGGACACTTAAAATAAAATCCTATTAAAAATCAAAACTTGGTGATTGTGTGATAGTGTCCCATCTTGAGTTCACAGGTGTTTAGGTACAATCCTATCACTGGTATGGAAAGGTATGAAAATTTGTGTTTGCTGCTTCTCTGTTAAGGATGTGGCATTTAGGAGTAAGAGACTGGTCAGCTAGTAGTCAGAATAGTATCATTGAATATGTCCAGGATGGCTACATGTCTTTATGCGGACTACTGCCTTGTGAACAAGAACATTAAAAATCAGACTCAGCTTGTCAGTCTTGTTCAAAGGAGGATTCATATTCATATCGCATTTAAATGTCGTCTTCTAGATATGCATGTAATATTTGCCATTTGGCTGCATCCAACCCATCATCAACATCATCATCATCATATTCAATACAAAACTAGAAATATGAATTTGTTTTACTTTGAATTTGTTTTATTTTTTATTTTTTAATAGTAAAGAAACTATTTACTTGAGTCTATCAGCCATGGTGGAGAGAGCTCTATCAGCAATGTGTGTTTGCATGGTTGCTTGGTTTTATGACTTGTGAGCTTCATTATTTTAACATTAACAGGTGTTTTTAAAACTGGCTCTCAGTTGGACAACCTTGCTTTAGAAATCATGCAATCGGTCATCTTGCCTTTAAGGCAGTTCATAGTTCATATTCCAGTAAAATTAAAGTGATAGTTTAATGGCAGAATTTATGATTTATGCAAATTCAGAAATTTTTGTGTGCATTTATTATTGCGATTGTTGAACTATGGACACAAAGGCAATAAATTATTGCAATTTAAGGAAATGCAAATAATGCTTTACAAATTTAATTTTTATGCCCCACCTAGGGGCATTATGTTTTTCGGTCTGTGTGTCTGTTTGTTCGTTCGTCCATTCGTCTGTCTGTTTGTCTGTCTGTCCCACTTCAGGTTATAGTTTTTCAGGTTAAAGTTTTTTGGTCAAGGTAGTTTTTGATGAAGTTGAAGTCCAATCAACTTGAAACTTAAGAACATAGAACATAGAAAATGATAGTGCAATTGGGGCATCCGTGTACTATGGACATATTCTTGTTATTTTTGTGAAATATTTCCAGTCTCAATTTTTATTATGATAACATCACGATAATTTCTAAATTTACTGTAGTTTCCGTATAATTGTCCTGATACAAAACTGGTTTCATCAATGATCTGATAGATATGTACATAAACAATTGAATTAAAAGTATAAAGCATTGTATTCAAGTTTATTTTCATAGATATTTTCAGCAGCCAAAAATTATTTCCATATATTTTACTGTTTGTGCTTAATCAGAGATATTAAATCAGCAGATTATTAGTATTTATTTGGACATATCACTTACCAATTTAGCCAAGTTCTTCTTCCATTGGATTTATGTTTCTGCATGTATTTGAAAGGCTTCTGTCTTTTCAAAATATGAAGTAGTTCAAAATACATATTCGCTAGAATGTTTTACAGAGTTGCAGTTTGAATTAATCTCTACAAACTGATCAACTGGTAGGATAAATAAGCACTTTGTCAGTGAAAGGTTGTTGGTCAAAAGCAATTGCTGTGTAATAAAATATTATTCCAGTACTTACCATCAAATTCAAGAGATTGACTATATGTTTCAAGAATTTGTTACAATTTTAATCACCTTATCAGTAACAAAGGTTAAAAAAGTTTAACTTGGATATGAAAACTTGTATAATAATGGCATCTTATAAGTTATTAGTTCTAAACATTGTTTTATTGAATCAATGAATTATTACGTTTGTTTTCTAACAAAATATATATACAACTTGTTGATTCAGCCATGCTGGATCTATGCGATCACTCTGGTTTTGGAGATGGTGCAGAATACTAAGTTAAAGACCTATCATGAAACTAATGATGTGTTTTTACGACTTGCAGAAACTTTCTACACCATTTTAATCATCAACTGCCAACTTTTGACATGTTTTTTGCCCTTAAATTAAGAAAAGATTGTTCGAATAACCCTTTTATTTTAGATATACACTTGCATATAGTTCCTTTGTAAATCAAAATTTATAATGATTTACTATTTATGAATTAATTTGAAAAGTATTTGTACATCAATTAAATCATTTGATAAGAATTTTGAAAATATTAGATTAGTATCTTATGCTTGTGTAAATGATTGTTCAATGACATTTGGGTCAACATGTGTATCAATATATCTAAGTTGATTCCCACACTTTTTTGAAATGGTATAACTCCAATTCTTTCCATAGGCAAGTAAGAGTCAGTATGATTATTAACTGTCATGATTTTCAAATAATTACACTCAAAGGTGTAAGTATTAATTGGAAACAACCCCAGTCTTAATTCACCAAAGTTAATATCTCATGACCTGTTACATAATTAAATAGACATAATTTATTACACACCTAACTGAATACACACATTCTTGACCTCAATAGTATACCTACAAATGTATTATTTATTTTGATCTACACAACATTAAAATATACTTTTAATTTTGCTAGCTAGCTGAATGATTAATCAGATGTTGGTTTTTTTTTAATGAAAAGATGTATACAAAATGCAAGCAAATTTTATTTCACTTGTAAAAACAGTGTCATTATCATCTGTCACATAAGTCAATTATAAAGTTCTAATTAATTAGGGCCCTGCCGAATGGTGGACGCCCTATAGTGATCAGTCTGTCCGTCCGTCCGTCTGTCCATAACAAATTGTGTCCGCTCTATATCTAGAGAACCGTTATGATTTCAAAGTTTATACTTGACATGTATATTAACCAACACCAGAGGGTGTGTCATAATGTATGTACAACTTCCTAGGTCAAAGGTCAAGGTCAAAAACTTTGGTTTTAGTTGACAACCTCATGTCCTATGGTAAAGATCGTGTCCGCTCTTTATCTTGAGAATCGTTATGATTTCAAAGTTTATACTTGATACAAATATAAACCAACACCAGAGGGTGTGTCATAATTTATGTACAACTTCCTAGGTCAAAGATCAAGGTCAAAAACTTTGGTTTCAGTTGACAACCCCATGTCCAATGATAAAGATACACATTTTTTTACCACACATTATTCACAGCGGGTTCCACAGAGATGGCTCCCATCTCAATGATATATAGTTAGTTACAATTATCAGAAATTTCGTTGAAACAAAAACCATTGCATAACTCTTACCTGAACATTTTTCTGCCATTAAATTTATTTGTTTGTTCTACATTTATATCCCATTATATTGTTTTTAAACAGTAATTGGAAATATCTCAGCATTAGATATTTGTTCATTAAATTTGAATACAGGAAATGTATATTTTCTTAATAAAGAATGAACATCAATTTAGATAAAAATAGTTATTATTTTTGGGGTTTTTTTGTTGAGAAATTGGATTTTTAATGCCTCTTTCTGGAAATTATTAAGCCAGTTATTATTAATGGCATATAAAAAGATATATTACTTGTTTGACGATTTCCCTTTCCATTCTTGTCAATACCATTAAATTGCAAATATTTAAAAAAAAAATCTGACAGAGTCTAAAATTGAAATAGCAATATTTATATCAATATTTCCATCAATATTGCGAAATTCCTTACCTTTGGAAAATAACATAGAAATTTTACAGTAAGATTGGAAATGAAAAGAGAAAAAAAATATTGAAAAAAGTATGGTCAGAAAGAATATCAGACTAGCTATGAATATGGCTGGATCACAACATCGACGATGCTTTGATTTTTCTATAGTAATTACTAGGGTACTGATTTTAAAGGGGGATAAAAATAAAAGTGCAAATTCAATGACATGGAATCATGTTATGTATAATTAAGTTTATATCCTGTTAGAAAAATGTTTTTAACATTTTTTTACAAAATTTTCAATGATCTCATGAATTAATTTTTTAGAACACATAATAACATCCAAACAATCACTGAAACAATATTATGAACAAATTTCTTATAAACTGTCATGATGATATGTATCAGAGTCAGACTTTAAAACTAGTGTTCCTTATAACTAGGTGCTAAAAAAAAACACATGTCAAAATCACTGCATTTGGAAGGCAGGAATAACTTTTAGTTCGCTGTACTTGCATCAGAATTATCAACTAACAACGTTTCACTACAGTTGACTAAAACTCCATTGAAAAGATGATCTTGAACTGCAACATGGGAAAACATTTAAACAAATAGGTATTGTGTAAGCTGTTCCATTGAAAAGATGATTTTGAACTGCAACATGGGGAAACATTTAAACAAATAGGTATTGTGTAAGCTGTTCCATTGAAAAGATGATCTTGAACTGCAACTTGGGCAAACATTTGAACAAATAGGTATTGTGTAAGCTGTTCCATTGAAAAGATGATCTTGAACTGCAACTTTGGAAAACATCGAAACAAACAGGTATTTTTAATAGGCTTTTTAAAATATGTATATGGTAACATATATATACCGCTTTAGAATCCAGTGTAATATGATGCAAACCATTGTAGCAAGCTATTTCTTGCCAATTTGTCAAAAGTAAGAAGATATTGATTTACCGAAAAAGATATTTCACAAGTATGCATGCTAATAGGGAAGTCAGTTTTTTATCTCACTTGCAACGAATTGCGAGACATGGGGATCACAATCCCGTGGGTTGACGGCCGCGTAAACTATTTGTAAACAAATTTTATATTTCAGAAGCTAGAAATTCTGGGTGCTTTATACCTTGTATGCAGGAACTTTATGTTACGAAGTTTCCGTCTGTCATTGTCCATTGTCCTTGACCTCATTTTTATGGTTCAGTGACTGCTTGAAAAAAAAGGTTTTTTTATTAGTGAAATACTCTCTTATTATGAGTAATAAGATAACTATATTTGATATATGGGTTCCTTGCAAGGTCTACATGTCCACCAGGTAGGCGTCACCTGACCTCGACATCATTTCATGGATCAAGGTTAAAGCTACATGGTCAAGCACGTATCTAAGATACTATATGAAGTAGGTGAACTATATTTGGCGTATGGAATTATTGAATGGTTTCATCTGACCTTGACCTCGATTTCATGGTTCTTAGACAATGTTTAGTTTTTGTGGTTTGATCTATCTCTTAGGTAATATAAGCAATAGGACCACTATATTTATACCTCCGCTTTAAAAAAAAAAAGTGGGGGTATACTGTTTTACCTCTGTCTGTCCATCCGACCATCAGTCCATTCGTCCGTCCCATGAATATTTTTCGTCGCATCTTTCTCAGGAACTACATTACAAGGACTCTGAAATTTGGTTTTTGGGTTTACATGAGTCAGCTATACCGTGTGATGCGTTTTCAGATTCATCACTCAACAACTTCCTGTTTACCTTATACTTTTAGCGGGGCGGGGGTATCATTAGTGAGCAGTAGCTCACAGATTCACTTGCTGGTGTTGGAATAATTATAAGGTGTACATGTTCGACTTGCATGTTTTATCTGACCTTGACCTCATTTTCATGGATCATTGGTCAATAAGTTTTTGTGGTTATTTCAGTTTATTAGTTACTATAAACAATAGGTGAACTATAGTTACTGTATGGAATGATTTTAATGTGTACATATCTGTCTAGCACGGTTCATAATACCTTGATTTCATTTTCATGGTTCATTGGTCAATGTTGAGATTTTGGGGTTTGATCTGTTTTTTCCATGTTTGTCTGGCATGGTTCATCTGACCGTGACTTCATTTTTATAGATCATTGATAATGTTAAGTTTATATGATACTTGTAGTAAAACCTTCATATTACGATTTCAACATGAATTCAATCATAAGTAAAACAGGCGAAACATTTCAGCGTGTGCACTCTTGTGTTTTGTGCTAGTTGCTTTTTTTATTAAAGAACAATTTTTTGAACTTTGAACATAAGATTGCATACAGTCTTTGACAAAATAAGGATTACTTTTTAAGATAGTTAGTGAAACTTGACTAGTGAAACATTGTTTATGTCTGTGATATTGATTGCTGAATATGCTATGACAATCTTGAATGATTAAAAGTCCCACATAAAAACAAGCTATATTCCATGTAAACATTATCTAAGTAAATAGGTTTATTTTATTCAGTTTTGAACTATGTACTACTAACAGGACCAGGTGGAAGCAATCACATTTATAGTCCCATCAGTGACGCTCGAATCAAACAAATGTTAAAAAGGCTAAATAAAGTTCGAAGTTGAAGAGCACTGAGGACCAAAAATTCCTAAAAGTTTTGCCAAATACAGCTAAGGTAATCTATTCCTGAGGTAGAAAAGCCTTAGTATTTCAAAAGTTCAAAGTTTTGTAAACAGTTCAATTTATAATTATGAACATATCAATGATAACTGAAGTCAACACAGAAGTGCTGACTACTGGGCTAGTGATACCCTCGGGGAATTTCAGTTCAACCAAATACATCATGTATATCGTTAAAGTTTAGATTTTTCGCTAGCCGATAGCCTAGTAATTTGCTGCATCTAATGTTTGCCAATTTCATGCTGAATGACATTTGTTTTCTTCAGATATTTTAGTTAGTTTCAATGTTAAATTTCTTTTCAACATCAAAGAAAAAGAAATTTTCAGAATTGTTTTTTTTTTTTTTTTTTTTTTTCACGTACCAACAATAATGTCTCACTTAAGTTCTGTTATTTTAATTTTTCAAATAATTTTGTAATTTGCTATTGGTTTTCTCAATTTTTCTTTTGATTATGGTATTGTCCTCGTGAGGTCGCATTTTTAATTTCCCCTGGAAGGTGTATGCCTATTTTTGTTTTGTTTTGTCGTTTCTCTAGTTTTACATCAAACACAAAAATACTCTTAATGTAAGTAATAAGTCATTGTTCGGTGAGGACAAATAGTCCAATTAGTATCATAATAAGCCGAACACAAAAGTTTAAAATGGCGGATTATTGTTTCATTGATTAAACATTGGACGGATTGTGCATTGAATGGATTAAGTTAGCCAACTTTGCTAAAGGATGTTCCCTTGGTTTTAAAGAAAGGGCCTTCTGTTCTCCCTGAGATGAAAAAGTCCTTGTGCCCCTCGTGTTTATTTGTTTTGGAAATCCTGACGTTGGGAATGCAGTTGCTCTAACTAAATTACGTCTTGAAGGCACTGATTGTTTATGAGCACGAGCTAAACGTTTTGCTGATTGTTGTTTCAACTCATTTGCTTCTATAACATGTTGAGGATGTATACTGTTACCACTGACGGGACGTAATCGTTGATTTGGTTTTGAGCTCATCCTCGATGTGCTTGATCTAGTTATTTGAAAAGGTATTGGAATGCCCGCGTTGTTGCGCCGAGTCTTTTCACCTGTTGGAATGTGAAAATTTGATAAATCAATGTTTGAATCAACGGTTGGCGGAATATCGGTCGTAGGAAAAACGGCCTCAAGAACCTTTGTATTATTAATTTGTTCAACACGACAAAGCTTTAAAGCATCCATAAAATTTTTCAATCTTTCGAACTTTCTTGTCAGTCGGGACTGAAGTAACTCATAATTGTCTCCAGTTAGACATGGATGAGTGAAAGCAACAGATGCTATAGAAGCACATGCATTAGTGCAAATTTTCTCAGCTGCGCAGTGTTCCAAGGCAATTGAAGTAGCATCTGTTTGACGAACAGCATCAAACAAACGACCAAAATGACAACCATTTGCTTCCCCTGTCGTCTGCAGCTTACAGAGAGGAATCTGCTTGAAGGAAGTAGCAGTAGCATCCAACCAATCATTTCGTGGATAATACATAAGACTTGTTGAACACATTTCATTGGTTGAAAGTAAACCCCACTTGATTGGTGTCTTCGCTGTTGTAGTGTCATACCAACAGACCGTCCTTATACTGTCACCAGGAAACATTCGAATTGGCTTTTTTAGACTGAAATGAAAAAAGGGGCGAGAATTATTATCTTTGTCTTCAAGTATCATTAAGCAAAGAATATTTTGGAATTAGAAATGTTCAAACAGAAAATGTAATTTGTTTGTGGTATTCCCTTTGTGTTTAGGATATGCAAATAACCTTCACGGTTCCAATGCTATTGCACCAAATGGCGTATTTCGACGATGTATGTCTCCAGTGATTATCGATGACAATATATTTGAAAATCCAAAACATACAAACGTTAACGAGCTGATAAAGCCAAAAAGGGACGAGTAAAGCCAAACCTGTACATGGAATCAGAGCTATACATGAAAGAGATACATTCCGCAATATACAATATATAATGATTTTCAAAATTTATAACGGCAAATTTCAATAAAACAATATTTGTATTTGCATGCCAGTACAGATGTATTGGATACTTGGATGGTGATACCCTTGGTGACTAACAGTCCATCAATAGAGATATAAAACCAGTGGTAGTAGTAATATTAACGGTACCAATTTTTTGCCCCAGATGCGCATTAATGATAGACGTGCGTTTCGGCTACAAGGGAATCATCAGTGACGCTCGAGTGAAAAAAGCTGACAAGGCCAAATAAAGTAACACGTTGAAGAGCATTTAGGACCTACAATTCCGAAAAGTTTTGCCAAATACAGCTAAGGTAATCTTTTCCGGGGGTAGAAAATCCTTAGTATTTAAAAAAATCTAATTTTTGTAAACAGCTAATTTATAATTATGATGATATCCATGACAGACAGAGATGTGCTTAGATTCTGTCAACTTACTGTGTTCCCCTTAGATTATGGGCTTTGAATCCGGTTCCATCAGCTATGACTTCAACAGGAACACCGTCTCTTATCAATTCAACAATCTGTTGGCGACCTGAAACAAAAACTAAATGTTACTCACGCCATAAAATGTTTCAATGGTTCAACGTTACACTGTTTCCGGTCATGTCAAAACAAATGAAAAGGGATTTTACGTAAAGAAGTGAAATGTACATGAAAATACAATTCTGCAACACAAGTACATAAATAACTATTATTTAGAATATCATTAATGGTAGCAAATTAACTGCAACTGATGCGCATTTCTACATTTAATGTCTTCAGTAATATTCCAGGCCAAACTATTTGAAAATCAATAACCTAATACAAAAGTTGAAGAGCTAATCAAACAAAATGGACTTAAAGTCTAGCCAGATCCAGACGAAGAATCCGAGTTTTCCATGAAGGGGAAATGTTCACTAATTTAGAATAAATTAAATAATTTAATATCAGCAAATTTCAATGAAACAATATTCAAATGCAGACAAGACATCAAATTACAATACAATAACACAACAATTGTTGTAATGCAACATAAAACTTTGTACTAATAAATTTTAACGATGAACGTCTTATGCTTTGCTAAATTATAATAACTGCTGCTTTCCATGCTTATTTTCGATCGCTAAAAGAGAGGCCAAAAGGATATTCAAACTCATAAATCAAAAACAAAATGACAATGCCATGGCAAAAAAACGAAAAACGACCAAAAGACAAACAAAGTACAAAATTAAAAATGCCATTAGAACATTTGACATGATTTAAATACTTTCATACGTTACAAAAATAGTATAACAGCAACAACACATTAAATCTACCTTAATTAAGAAATTATTAATTTGTATCTATGATACTTACAATATTTGATGATAATATAAAAATTACAAAATTGCAACAGCAACAATAATAATATTAATTAGCACAAAATAAAACTTACCATAACTGTGCATATGAATGAAGGCGCCTGTTATATAGATTGGTCTTGACATTTGCATGGTAGAACATTCTCCCGGATACTCAGAAGTTATTGTGGTAGTTTTCATCCCAGTAGGTAGAGTAAAATGGGTAACGGAAATCAATTTATTTCCAAGTTCAAAACGTTGAAGGTATCTAGTGTAGTACAAAGTTATCCCTGAGCTGTCATATAATGCTGGATTTAAATATGGGTTCTTATATCTAATCTGAAAGAAGTGACAAAAGGATTAACTGTCAAATTTTAAAGAGATTTCATAAAATTTCAGTTCAATTCTGATTGGAGCGTCACTATTGAGTCTAATAAGAGGAAACGCGTACCAAATTTTTAAAGAGAGAGCGTCCTTGCATGTTATTTTGTGTTTTCGACTGTTCAAATTTTTGAGTAAAGCGTAATTTATATTGTTAAGTACAAAATTCAAAAGCGGACGTATTCTTAACTTGCAAACTACGTTAAGTAAGAACACTGTTTAAACGAATATTTTCCAACTTCAATTCTTAGAATTCAGTTGTTTAGAAACCAAGGAAAAGCAATCGCTTGTTTGAAATAAATTGGCCACAATACGTTCATTTTAGCTATTGCTATCACTAAGGGTCTTTATAGGGGACCTTCATTTTTGTATGCTTTAATTTTTTTTACCATTCTTCTCTATTTTTTATACTTTTTGCCCATTATTCTCAATTTTTTATATTTTAGCACCTAATTATTCTCTATTCTTTACTTTTTTGGTCCATTTTTCTCTATTCTTTATATTTGTTACCCATTATGCTCTATTCTGTAAACCCCCATCCACACCCTCATCACTTTGCGTGCATTATCGTCGTCCGTCGTAAACATTACAAAAAACCTCAGATCACTATAAAACCATTTCAAGTAACTTCAACCCAACCGCCATAATTCTGACAGGGGCATAATTTATTTATCATAATGATAATTATTGGCAATTCACTTTCACTTTCGAGAGAATGCTGTTCTGTTTTATTTCTAAGATATTACGAAGCGGTTGGAAAGGTGGAGATATAACCAAAACATATGAATATCAAAATATCATGTAACAATGAAAAAAACATGATTACACATTTATTTCAGCTATTCTCAACCTTAAAACAGAACGATTTTAGCTTAAAAAGATCTAACAACAAATATATCTTAGCTACTCAATACCTTACTACATAGAGGTCTCATCCATTCAAGATCTGACCTCAAAAAGATCTCCGCTACTTCAGACATGACTAGCTACAAAATGAACTTAAGTTTTCCAGACATGACCACTACGTAATCCCAAATACTCTCGATCTGACCTCCAAATGATCTCAAATACTCCCGATCTGACCTTCAAGTGATCTCAAATACTCCCTTTCTAACCCCTAAATGATCTAAAATCCTCCCGATCTGACTACTAAGTGATTTCAAAAAATTCAGACCTGACTCCAAATTAAAGATATCTCAAATAATCCAGACCTGAACCACAAAGTAATCTCATATAATTATGAACTGGACAACAAAATTATCTCAAATACTCAAGCCCTGGATCACAAAGTGCCAGACCTGGATCACAAAAAGATCTCAAATACTCCAAAACTGACTACAAAGTGATCTCAAATATTCCAGGCCTGAATAAAAATTCCAGACCTGGACTACAAAGTGATCTCAAAATTTCCAGACCTGGACTACAAAGTGATCTCAAATACTCCACACTTGGATTACAAAGTGATCTCAAATACTCTACACCTGACTACAAAGTGATATCAAATACTTCAGACCTGACTACATATTTACGAGATCTCAAATAATCCAGACCTGGAGTCGGTTTCACAAAAAAAAACTTACGACTAAGAATGATCGTAAGTATACTGAATTGTCCATGACTTACTATCAATCTTAGTCGTAAGTTTTTTTGTGAAACCGACTCCAGGAACAGAGAGTGATCTCAAATACTCTAAATCTTACTGAAATGTCAACTGAAATATTCCAGTCATGACTACAAAGAGATATTTCACTCCTGACTATATAACCACCTATTAGACTTTGACAATCTTTACGAGGTTTTATGCCACATTCACATGGATGGTTATATATTCGAGAGTGAAGACCAGAATCTACAATAAAAGCAACAAAACAAAAACGGATGATAAATGTACAAATTAAATTGAAATATTCCAGCCCTGACTACAAAGAGATCTCATGATCAATTACTAGTACCCCAGTACTGATTACAAATTTACCTGAACTACTTTAGTGAAGACTACTACAAAATATCAGCTATAGCTGGCACAATTTCAAATTAATGTCTCATTTACACTTGACTTGAATTTAGAAGTAATATCAGTCCGTGGTTCAATGTAATATATATTTAAGCAACTGGAAAAGAGTAACAGAATCTGTTCCCCATATAAAACTCGTTAATGTAAGTAGACATGGAACTGTCCGTAGTGATTCCTGTTTTTCTTATATTTTATAGTCCAATATCATGAAATACTACAATACCTGGAAAATGATTTGCCTGCACCCAGTCTTGCCTATTCTATAGCCTGATTTTGGCGGGAAACAAATTCCTTTCTCATGCCGTGAGTAACCACCTATTAGACTTTGACAATCTCCACGAGGTTTCTCTCCACATTCAAATGGATGGTTATACACTCGAGAGTGAAGACCAGAATCTGCAATAAATGCCACATTCAAATGGATGGTTATATACTCGAGAGTGAAGACTAGAATCTGCAATAAAAGCCTCATTCAAATGGATGATTACCCGAGAACGAAGACCAAAATCTGCAATAAAAGCAATATTCTAATAAATCCATCATAGATACCAGGATTGAAATTTTGTATTTGCGCCAGACGCGCGTTCCGTCTACAAAAGACTCATCAGTGACACTCGAATCAAAAAAAGTTAAAAAGGCCAAATAAAGTACGAAGTTTAAGAGCATTTTGGACCAATAATTCCTAAAAGTTTTGCCAAATACAGCTAAGATAATCTATTCCTGAGGAAGAAAAGCCTTAGTATTTCAAAAATGTAAAGTTTTGTAAACAGTTAATTTATAATTATGACCATATCAATGATAATTCATGTCAACACAGAAGTGCCGATTACTGGGCTGGTGATACCATCGGGGAATAAAAACTCCATCAGCAGTGGCATCGACCCAGTGGTTGTAAATAAATCCATCATAGATTCCAGGATTGACATTTTGTATTTTAAATGGATGGCTATACACTCGAGAGTGAAGACCAGGATCTGCAATAAAAGCCATATTAAAATAGATGGCTATACACTCGAGAATGAAGACCAGTATCTGCAATAAAAGTCACATTCAAATGGATGGTTATACACTCTCGAGGGAAGACTAGAATCTGTTATAAAAGCCACATTCAAATGGATGGTTATACACCCGAGAGTGAAGACCAGTATCTATAAAAGCAACATTCAAATTGATGGTTATACACTCGAGTATGAAGACCAGTATCTGCAATGAAAGCCACATTCAAATGGATGGTTAATCACTCGAGATTGAAGTCTAATATGTGCAATAAAAGCCACATTCAAATGGATGGTTATATACTCGAGAGTGAAGACTAAAATCACCAATAAAGCCACATTCAAATGGATGGTTATACACTCGAGAGTGAAGACCAGAATCTGCAATAAAGCCACATTCAAATGGATGGTTATACACTCGAGAGTTAAGACCAGAATCTGCAATAAACGCAACGAAACAAATACGAATAATAAATTCATCTTATTCCAGCATCTTTAGATGGCACAACAACGTCATAGTTGTACAAACAGAGCTTAAAATTAAATGAAACACATTTTTTCTAATGCAATAAATTTATATAGTGCAAAAGAGGACTGTTTGATGAGACGACGTAGTCGATCTTTCAGTTGAACGTGGGAAATAGCTACAGTGTATGGCGAAGACAATAAT
This sequence comes from Mytilus coruscus, assembly GCA_017311375.1. Taxonomy (NCBI): domain Eukaryota; kingdom Metazoa; phylum Mollusca; class Bivalvia; order Mytilida; family Mytilidae; genus Mytilus; species Mytilus coruscus. Next base: position 42,021,508 of record CM029608.1, read on the forward strand.
GAATTTTTGATTTAACTACAAAATAATGAAAATTGAGATTGAAGACTGTGGAGTCGATCTTTAATATTTTTGAAAATCCACATATGATTAACACTGCTGGTTGAATATACCTTATCACAATCTTACACTTGAGAAAAAGGAAATGGATCATAGAAAGAAAATCTTCCATATTGCATAATCAAAATAAATCCGCATCAAAAGTTTGCTGTAAGAAGTTATCATGCTTTTTTAAACTTAATTTACTAAAATTCTTTCCTTTTAATGCATAATAATTTCATATATTACACATTCAAAATACTGCGACGAAAAAAAATGTGTTGTGTTTTGTTGTGTTGTTGGGTGTCTAAGTTTCAGGTCGTGATATTCGACCGTACACAGCTGACAGATGCCAATGATACACTTATCAGGATTACCCTAATATTCAACTGGTAGCGTGATATAGGGAAGCCTTGTCACATAAATTAAATGAATTCTGGTGTAGTCTTAACAAATCCTTGTCAGTGAAAATAGACTTAAAGTCGGTTAAAAGTTATTTTTTCACGACTATAATAAGGTTGTATCATCATTTAAAACATCAGGCTGAACGAGACGTTTCTCCACTCCTACTTTCCTCTCACATCAATGTTACTTCTCTCTCTCCCTTATCTGAAGCTTCTTCTCTCTTTTATATCACTCCTATTTGCCTTACAAGCCCGGATACCAATATGGAAATACATTCGCTCGGTTAGGGCAGATAAATGCTGACAAAGGAATAATTTCTAGGTCAACCGGGCACTAGGGCAACAGGGCTCCGGGGTCCATTACATAAATTTCCTAGGGCACCATATGCAAATCATTAGTGCTCACTAGTCAAACAAAGAAATCTAAATATAACTCTTGATTAATATTTCTGTTGATTTCTAACTGTATTAAACGACTATTAATGAAAATAAGTAAAACTGATACAATTACATGAAACACTTGACCTAACATATAAAAATGTTACAGTCCTTTTAAACGGACACCCTAACCGCGTTAGCCAATGTTCTTGCAACTGACCACCTGTGCAACTACTTTAACCCATTGTTTTGAAACCGAATGTATGTTACCAAGTCAGGAAAATGGCCATTGTTATATTAAAGTTCGTATCTGTGTGTGTTACATTTTAATGTTGTGTTTCTGTTGTGTCGTAGTTCTCCTCTTATATTTGATGTGTTTCCCTCAGTTTTAGTTTGTAACCCGGATTTGTTTTTTTCTCAATCGATTTATGAATTGCGAACAGCGGTATACTACTGTTGCCTTTATTACTCATGTGATATTGATTAGATTTCGAATTTTCCATTGCAATTTTGAGTCCATTTTTTTAAACTGCTATTTATAAATAAAAAATGAGATTACCACAGGCAAATATCTGTATTTGGTCCACTATTTTCGTCTGGTCTATGATTGGTTCTGCAGCAAGTAGATGATAGTCCTTATCATATGGCAATCTTACTTCCAAACATACATATGATGATAGTTTTATTGGAACATGCGCATTGGTCATATTAATTTTTAACTGTTCTGTATCTGTAAAGTACAACCACAATCAAGTGATGGAAATAGAACAATAAGCATAAATTAAACGCCAAATAGTGAAACCAGACACAAAGGAGATGAACATTTCTGCTGCTTTTCCTTTTTAATGTGGAAATTCATTTATTCGATTTACTAGTATATAGTTTTCATTATGTTTACAAACAGCTCAAAAATCATCGAAATCATTCCAATGCACACAACCATAATAGAGCAAGCTTACTATTCAAATTCTTATTGAGTTTGAATATAAAAATAAGTAGATGTGGAAGGATTGCTAGTCATTCTTTAATTGGTGGTCGTATTAAGGTTGATCGGATGTCTTCTGCCATCTTTGAAAGTAAACTATTCTGGCAAAGTATTCAAAATCTATCGTTTTTAATGTAGACACCCATCTTCCTTCCTGGAGTGACTTTAATTTCTCGTGTTATCTATTGTTTACGCCCAAGTTTGTCTCTGTGTTTTTGTACTAGTTTTTACACGCAATTCTTACATGCATTTGTTAAGTAATTACCATTCCTTGAAAACGAAGGACAATCAAGTTTTCTTTGACTAGAACACTTATGATTGTCAGGTTTCTGTGCACATACGGGACTATCTATTGGCTCGCAAACTCCTAAAATATAAATTAAATATATCTATAAGTGTTGTAAATAAACTCATCAGAGATACCAGAATTAAAAGTTAATAGTTTGCCATGACGTTTAAGTTGGCGGTATTGCTTATAATAAAATTCAATTTCATTCTTCTCGATTAAACTGTACAAGACATTGTATATTTTTCTTGGTAACATTTATCCAATAGCTGTTCACGATTTTGGTATTTGCCGTCGATTTGGTACTCTTTTAGGTTTTGTCTCGACTGAGGGACAAAATGCTAAATGCGAGGTAGCGTTAACTATTTGTATGCAACGTTTTACTTCAGAAGGTAGAAGAAATTAAATACTTGTAAATAAAGTCATAAAGTGTTAATTGGGGTCTACACAAATGTTGTGAAATAAATCTGTATTTCAATTGTCAGTTATGGGCATCCCGTGTTATGTATTTGTTTTTTATGAAGTTTATTTCTTATATATGAGGGTCTGGATTGGGTTTAAAGAATAAAGAATAATGGGCAAAAAATGCAGAATAAAATGTAAAAGATATAAAGAAAAATGAAAAAAAAAAGCCAAAACATATAAAGATAGAGAATAATGCGGTCAAAATATAAAGAATAAAGAATAATCGGCACAATTTATAAAGAATAGAGAAAAATGGCTTGCAGAATTGAAGGACACCCATATAGACCCTCATATATGTAGCAATTATTAACAGTGTATGTATAACCTGGATGTGAAACAGTAGTTGATAACGATGTTGGATTTGTTTGTTCCCATTCACAGGTCGGGTCGCCAAGCTCCTCCCCATTAGTACGGCCATCTCCATCAGAATCGGTCATACAAAGGTATCTGTTCCATGTCTGTAAGTTAGTATGAATCATTCATGTTAAGGAATGTGAATGACATAGAAATTGAATTAAGAAATATATCTCCATTAGTACGACCATCTCCATCAGAATCGGTCATACAAAGGTATCGTATCTGTTCCATGTCTGTAAGTGTTAATCAGTTATGTTAAAGAATTTGAAAGAAATAGAAATTTATTTAAGAAATATATCTCCCTCGTGCAAAGCTTTGATTCCTTGTCCGGATTTGGTTATATTTCAAGTCCTTTTAGGTTTGACCAGCTCTTCGGCGTTTGTTTTATGTTTTTGATTTTTTTGCCCCGAGCATCACTGAAGATACATTATTTGTCGAAATGTGCATCTGGTGCAGTCAAATTGGTACTGTTAAAGTTATGAATTATTTTTAATTCAAATGCCAAAAACCCTCACATTTACAGTAGATCTAAGCACATATTCTTCTTAAAAATGTTGAACTTCCTTCCTTTGGTGCGTGGTTTCATAAAAAAACATAAAAGTTTATAGTAAAGACTAATTTAGTCATCTTTATAACTGTTGATAGTATAAACAAAAATGTTTAACAAACAATTGTCAGTAAGAGTTCATTACATATTGTCATTCAAATTTTTATTATATATACATGGAGGCTTTTTATCAAATACTTTTCAGTTGAATGTGAATATTCTTTTGCTTTTTCTTATTCGTATACCCATTCTTACTATGCTCATGAAATTATCAACTGTTTTCTTTCCGTTGTCGATTTTTCTTGTTTTTATTCTGTTTTGTGCTTCGGAGAATATCCTTTTATGAACGTCTTCTCCGAATCTATATATTTGTTTAATGTGATTGTGACTGAAGTCGAATATGGTAATTGAAAATAATGTTATACGGTAAGTTGGTGACTTCCTTTACTGGAGTTCTAAAAAACAAATCTTAATAATGATTACAGACATTTTAAAAACCTAATTAAAGATTTAATTACTGGTTACTTTGGTGAGTGAACCTTAATTTTTTATCTAAACATCTACCAACCTTACTTCATTTTCTTTTCAACAGAATATTTCATGTTTCAGAGCCTTGTAATACTAGTAAATCTTGGCATTTATTTTGATTTATCTTTAAAGCTGTTTTTTTAAACTTTGTTTATGTTTTTGATCGTTTAGTATGTATGACGAATAAAGAATGAAGGAGAGATTATACTGAAAACAAGTATACAACATAGATAACAAAAGATAGTCTTGCAGGTTACAATACCATAACACCTTTGATTATTATTAACGCAGCCATTTTATGAAGATTAGTAGTATTTAGAATTAAGAATAGGGCTAATTCTGATTGGTCGTGGTGTACAATCGATATTTTGTATTACGGATAATCCGTGTTCCTTGCATACATCAAAGGCAAAATGATATATTTCTGTTAAAAGAAGTCTTTTCTACGCTGTTTTAAGACACGTATTTTCAAGTGCAGAATTGAAAGGCAATAGAAATAAGTACAACGTGTGTTAAGAAAACCCACGGGAATCTATATTTATTTTATACAAAAATACTGTTCCAATAATTTTTTTTATCATATTCAAGTCTGTATCTCGAAAAAGCTACTATTGTCGCCCATGGGCTATGGGGAAATTTATTATATTTTGCAATCTGCACGTCTTCATGCATGATCAGCATATTTTTAACTGTCTCCATTATAAGTAGATAATTTGAAGTCTCTGCTGACAATCTAACTTGATGTATGATGATATCTTGCATATACACTTATTAATTAATTTGATATATACTTGCCAACGGATGCTAGAACCTTTTTAAAAAATGAAAAAAAAAATATTTGATGCGATATGCATAATTGAGAAAGAGCGAAAACCAGAACGACTAACGAATTGACTAAAGAAATACACAAAGAAAACAAATTTCAACTTTTTTAATGGAAAATTGTGATGTAGGTTTCGATAAAAACAATTAATCCTCATTCAAAAATCTATTCTGCTACACAGAATGAATAAAAAATAAAATAAAAATGAAATCTCTTTAAGATTTAAAATAATTGTGTTTGAAATTTCGAATATGAGATTTGTGGCATAAAATAACAGTTTTAACTACAAACGAATTTAAACCGCATAAATAACGGACCTTTTCAGTGATTGTTGGAACGAAATATAGGACAAAGGCATTAAGTTGCTTGTATTTGTCCTTATCAAATAGACCAGTAATATAATAATATTTGCTTTGAAAGGTTGTTTCAAAGTTTCTATGACATACTTAGATGTCAATATATATAATAAGTGAAACAGAAATATGAAAAAGTTACCTATCCCTGTTTTATGACTTTTGTACCTAATTTTGTATGACATACCTTTATTATTATATAGTTTAATAAAAAAATAGTTATTCGCTACTATACAATTTGACCTGCATTCTTTAACTACATTTTTGTTTTATATCTAGAGGATGCATCGTACAATTTCGCTCTAAAACGTCTTTAATTTAAGTCTTAGAATTAACAGATAAAATTTATAATTGATTTTTTCTTGAAGTAATTGTCATATTAAAACGTCGTTGCAAACAGAAAATGAATACTAGTAGACATTTTGCTGAAAAACGAAAAATGTAGAATAAAACATTGGGAAATGTACTTTAAATTTAATCTTTTTGAGTTATTTCGATACTTTTTTAAACTGAAATGAATGAATAAACAGAAAATTGTCACATTTCCTTTCTTGTGCCAAATAACAAGAGCCGTGCAAGATAATATCCGTCAGGTTTCTAATTATAAGGGTTAATTAGACGATTTGAAATATTTACTTACCAGACCATACCGTAAGAAATCTTCTCCAAAAGGATTTCGGGGAGCAAATACTTTAGGTTTCCCATGTCCTACAGCCGTCCATATATCGGCTGGATTACAAGGATTTGGAACGACGTTTCCGTTTGGAATATTAAATCGATACGATGGCCAGCTGTTTGTATTAATGACTTGCAACAACAGAAATATAATCGGCATCCAAAAATGTCTAACGTATTGAAAACAAAATGAAAAATCGACAATGTTCTTCCCACAATGCATCTCGACTTGTCAAAGATATCATAGGTTACTTTCTGCAGCTGTTAGACCCATTTTAAGAACCGCAATTCACTTGTATCACAAGTAACCCCTGCCGCATTACTTTATGTCAATATAACCTCTTATCCTACATCAAAAGAATGAGGAAGAAAACGTAAAGAGGCAACTATAGGAGGTCAATGTTTCTTTTAAAACGAATTTCAACAAATATTTAATCTTTTGCCTGTGAACGTTTCTTTATTGAGAAAGACATGACCTGACAATTGAGGAAATATTTAATTGCGTCAATCATATACATGATTAAAATTGCTTATTTTAAGAACATCTCATTTCCTTTAAAAACGCATAATTTAATAAGAGTTATTTTAAACATGACAAATGTTACAGTTTCTACTCTATTTATCATGATGTCAATTAGACATTTGTATTTACAAGTGATAAACAAACCACAATGATTTAATTTTTATGATAATTAGAATAAAAATAATGAATTTGTACAAAAGATTTGCATTGGTTGACATATCTTAGTTAATTTTGCATATATTTCAAATAATTCTTTATTCAAATATCTATAATATGCCAAGATGTTTCCTTACGCGGCTATGATATAACGACCAACATACACACATTTATATATTGACTGTTTGCAAGACTGAATTGTTCGAAATACTAAGAATTTCCTACCCAAGGAATAATTGACCTTAAGTTAGCTGTTTTTGGTATAATCAGCCGTATTTGGCAAATTTTTCGAAATTGTGGTTCCTCAATGTTTTTGAACTCCGTAATAATTGCCATTTAACTTTTTTTTATTCGAGCGCACTGATGAGTCTTTTGAAGACAAAACGTTCAAATCTCAAGCCTGGAATCTCTGATGATCTTTTTTTACTATACACTACACCTTAAGTGGTTTCAGATATTTCAACCTGCTTAAAATAGAAATCAGCGCATAATGTTAATATTTCTGTTAGACTGGTTCCCTGTCCTTTATCTGTTTGGCTCTGACCGATGACCGATCTGAGATAACCGTATGTTGCAAGGGAGAGGACCAGCCTAATAATTCTGTATGGTCATATGGATAACAATTTACAATTCTTTTCTTTTTTCGTTCTGTACAAAAAATTAACATAAAGAAAATTAATTCAAACTTCAATCATAATTTTTACAAAACCTGAGATAGGCCTTGGCTGTCCACGTTGGAAAGGCGTAATGAAAAAAATATATAATATTAGCTATGGTGTTATACTACAACGAGCAGGTTTTAAAAATAATAAAAGGAAAAATAATACTTTATAGAGTTGGTTCGTCCGGAGCACTCTTCTGGATTGACCTTCATCAGGAACGCTCACACCCATTTTTTTATAGGTAAGTATGTATAAGCACTTAAATACGTGATAAATTATATGACCAAATGTGACATAAAAATAATAGACAAAACAGTACTAAGGTCAGCTTTGCCTGAGGGAGTTTAAAGTACTTTGATATATAATAATATATGTTAATTGTACCTTATTTTTATAGATGTTTTTCACACTTCGACCCTACATCACTCATCGCCCATGAAACATTAATATTTCGGAAATTGATAGCAGTTATTCAAAGAACGAAACAAGGTTGGATCCATTATAATTTGAAACTGACAAATATAGTTGATCTATTCCACTTGACTCGTATATTTGATTAACGCCCTCTAAACACCAACGCAAATTATTACGGAACATCGTTTTCTATGTCATTCTGTTTAATCTTAGAAAAATGGAATACTAGTATATACTGTGGATGCATTATTATTCGTGGGATATCACTTTTCGTAGATTTCATGTCTACAGTTGAACCACGAATTTAAATGTTCAACTAAGTACAAATTTCCTATAGGCTTGTATGTAGACTTTTGTAAATCCACAAAATTAAATATCCATGAAAATTCCATTTGTCCGTAATCCACAAAAATATGAATCCACGAAAATAAACAAATCCATAGTAATCAGAATGCAACATCATCAAGTTTTATCCTCATCTCAGTTTGTTTGTCAACTTCGAAAATGTTTTTAATTATTGGGGAATAATCTTCTTTCTTATTTATTAACACCAAAGAACGTTTCGTTCATTAATCACAATGTACGAACGTAGGAATCGGGTTAGCTGTAAAAATCAAAAGGTCACAGTGGTAAAAAGTTAAATAACAAAAATATCGAACTTCAAGGAAAATTCAAAAAGGAAAGCTATTTATCAAATGAAAAAATCAAAAGCTCAAACACATCAAACGAATGGAATACAACTGTCATATTCCTGACTTGGTACAGGCATTTCCTTATGTAGAAAATGGTGGATTTAACCTGGTGGTAAGGTAACAAAGTCAACCCCCGGTTATTGGTGGGGTTCGTGTTGTTCAGTCTTTTGTTTCGTGTGTTGTGTTTTGTGTACTGTTGTTTGTCTTTTGATCGTTTATCGTTTATTGCCATTGCATTGTCAGTTTGTTTTTGACTTATTAGTTGCGTGTCCAATTGAAACTTTTCAATAACTCTTCCTCATGTCTAAAGAAGTCATAGAAGCCACATGGTTAAATGATTTTCAAAACAAAAGATGACACATTAGGAAAAAGGATTTAATCCAACAAAAATATTATAATATACTAAATAATCGAAAAGTTTAAAATAATTCAATTTGTGTCCAAGATTGTGATCATTCAATATGTTACAACAGGTTTGAGAGCATTACAGAGGTTAATGTACGTACACATAAACAAAAGAGGTTTTCAACGCAAGGTTACAAGAAACGACGATGACAATATTTGTTTGTAAGTTGATGTAATATTCATATAAATAAAAACAAATGTTGTAAACGTCAACAAAACCACAACCCGACAACAACATTAACAAAAAGACATCTAGAGGGCAACATACAGTCTTTGAAAACAGACAGACATGGCATATTGCATATATATTCGTAACGAAAGAAAACATATCGGTAGGTACGTTCTGCAAGGTAGATATTACGGGATTAAAGGGAGGAAATGCAACCGGATCATGAGTGTGCGTTAGATAGGGGCAGAAATTTCCGTTACAACAGACCACCTACTGACCCCTCACGAACAAAGAAAAAAGACAAACAGGCATTAATAGAACTAAAAACACTTTTTTGCTTTTATATGCTATATTAATTCGTTTCATATCATAGATGATTCCACACATCCACGATAGGTCACCCATCACGGCCCATAAAACAAGGATATTCGGGAAATTGATGCAGTTTTTTTTTATATATATATATAAAGGGCAGAAAGTTGGATCCATTATAACTTGAAACATACAAATATAATTGATAAAATCCATATATTTATGTCAAAAACATCGCTAAACTCCCACGCAAACTACAACGGAAAATCATTCTATGTCATTGCACTTTTCCTTAGGATTAAAGTGGACTGACTATATATATTACCTTCCAAAGTTGAAAAAAATACATGTAAATATGCCTCTTTATAGGTTTGGATGATCATGTCTCTGTCATCAGCCGGGGTTATTACACTTTCTGTAGCTCATTAGAAAGCCTATTGAATATCTGCACAACGCCCAAGAAAGTGTGTTAAGATTTCATAGTTATATTCATCCTCATACCTTTGGCGGTTATCTTGTAAACTATGAAAATGTCCAGAATTGTCTTTCTTGGTAATAACATCGAGGGGTTTACTTTCACTATGTTCCATGTACAACCATAGTGATCAGGACAACAGTAAAACAAAAACAGTTGTACGGTCATAGATCTTCTTATTGCACCATGATCATCAAACGAGCCAATATGATTAAATTGTTTTAAAACAAAGAGCAGTGGACAACAGTTAAGACTTCTCTAGTAAAAGTTTACACTTACAACACCGCTTGATTTCTCTTTAATGATAATTCTATGAGCACAATGACGAAAGCTACCAGTAGGGCTTTCGTTTTCGCCATACCGTCGTCGTTTATTCTTTGACTTATGAATTTTGAATGTCCCCTTTTTAAAATTCCATATATGACTACGGAAGTACTATCCTAAAAGATCAACACCCTACGAGGATGTAACCATGGCAATTTAATCTATATCAAAACGAGTTACTTATATAAAAATAAGGAGATGTGATATGATTCTAAATCTGGCAACTATCCACCTGAGAACAAATGACGTTGATTTAAACACCTATATAGTTCACCATACGACTTTCAACAAAGAGTAAATCCCAAACCTTATAGTAAACATAAAAAGGCCCCGGAATTATAACATGTGAAACAATTAAAACGAGAAAACCAATGGTTTGATTTATGCTAAAATGATATAACAAAAACCAATCTGACAGATAGAAAGGAACGAAAATCACTAAAATCATAAATAACAGGCCGCCTTACTTAGTACAGTCAAATAAACACGAATAACCGGTTAAATACTTCCTATCATGATTTGTGTACCGTTTAGTACTAAAAATATGTCATTTGCTATATGCTGTTATCTATATTGTTTGCTATACTGTTGTGTATTTTTCTGTGTCTAGTTTATGATTAACAATAATGGTTTTTATTTTATCATGTTTTAAACATTCAATATTGATTTATGTTGTCATTTTATTAATTTTATGTATCTTGATAATTATATCAAAATATTATGTATATATCTCTAATAAAATGAGATATCACAAATGTTGTTTTTCTTTTTATCAACTATTAAAATTCCCAATGGTCCGACATTACCTTTTATTAAAAGTGGGACATTCAGCTGACACCCTTGAAACACGTGTCCGACAAGCTTTAATATGTGTATCATACAATTACAGTATGTACATTTGAAAGAGTATAAATTAAGTGTACTGTGTTGTATAATTAACCAAATTTATGTGTATGTAAATTAAGAATAAGGTAAAAAGGAAATACATCAAATAAAAAAAGCGGAAGATATAAAGGGGACATTCAACGCCATCGCAAAAAACAAATAACGTCGGAAAGACAAACAAGTCTACAAAACTCTTCTGAGAAAACTAAAGACTTAGCACCACGAACCACAACATAAACCGGGGGTGATCTCAGGTGCTCCAGATAGACTTATTTAGAAACATGTTGTTGAAATCAATTTGTAATGGTAAAAAGATTTGAGTTAAAAGCAGGATTTATGATACGTAGTAAAGACATGACAGTGAGTGTTGAGGGGGATACATACTGTTTTATAAATGGCTTAGTAATTTCATGGGACTAGTTGTTTGCTCATCAACGGATAATTTATAAGAATACTCACTATCTGGACAAAATTTGTGAGACCCTGCTATTAATTTCTGTTTAGACTGAAAAACCTGGTGAAGATTATTCTTGAAACATGCGTGGTGTACTGGAATTGTATCTTACTGTATCTTAAATCGGTTTTCCAAAGGGTACTAATCATGCACCACTAACGGTTGATTTGTTTTACCTCATATGAAGCAGAATTGAAACTTTAAAAAACCCAAATTGAAATGTTCCCTTATTTCACTTTCATATTTATATGTAGGACTCTAAAGTGTGATGGGGACGCTAAAACGCGATGGTCACGCTTAAGTGCGATGGTCTACGCTAAAGTGCGATAGTTTGATACGCTAAAGTACGATGGTCTGTGTTATTAAATGGAACACGCTAAAGTCCGATGGCTCAATACGCTAAAGTGCGTTTTCCCGACAACAATGGAAATCAACAAAAATGAAAAAGCGGATTACCGTAATAGTGACGATGTGTATGAAACACTTTGAAAACCATATTTTTCAGTAGTTCGGTAAAATTAATTGATAAAGTAATATAAACTTATTGTTGCTTGTTGAACGTACAGTGGCAAATATCACATGCATATACAGGACGATCATACGCATGATCATTTGATCATTTATTCTGAAATAATTTTAGTATTTCTACTATTCATATTAAGGTTACAAAATATAATTTAACTTAAGAGGAAAAGGAGATTCTGGAGATGGCTCACTTGGATGTTGAGGAATTAAATTCGTCCAATTTTAATTTAGCAGCTTCTTCTATGTTTGTAATCAGATGTTATGAACTCGCAAGCGTGAAATAAAGTCTTCTTTTTACTTTCTAATGGAATCATTCTATAAAACATTTTTTTTACAATATGGTTCGTTATTTCTGTTAAAGATATGGATATACGTCAACTAGACAGTAACCTAACTTTTCAATGCGTGCTTATGTGAACGTATATTTGTTCCGGCTTACAGAAATTCAACTGGAAACTTTGTTATAAACAATGCCATAATATCTGTTCCTGTTGGAACAAATATTCTATAATTTTCATTCCGTTAGGAACAAATACTGTAATATTTGTTCCAGTGGAAGTAGTTTTACAGAATATTTCTTCCATTTGGAACTTATATTATGAAGGAACTTCTATTTCATGACACTTACCTCTTATATATCCTGATCGTCATAGTAGTGATACTATCGGAACAAGGAGGTCTGCTTCATATCTTGATATTTTCCTCGATGTTGACACAGATGGACGACTTCTAGCTATTTAAAAAAGAGAAGCGAAAGATACTGAAGGGACATTCATACTTATAAGTCGAAAAATAAACTGACAACACCATGGCTAAAAAAGAAAAAGACAAACAACAGTACACAAAACACAACATAAAAAACATAGAAAACTTAAGACTGAGCAACACGAACCCCACTAAAAACTAGGGGCCCTCAGGTGCTCCGGAATGTTAAGCAGATCCTGCTCTACATGTGGCATAATCAATGACAAACGAGATGAAGTCAACCTTCTTTTTTGTCATCTCCCCATTAATGAGGGTCTGAATGGGGTTTACAGAAAAGACAATTATGGGCAAAATGCACAGAATAAAGGGCAAAAAATATAAAGAATAGAGAAAAACAAGCCAAAAATAAAAAAGAATAGAGAATAATGGGTGTTAAAATATAAAGAATAGAGAATAATGGGCAAAATTTATAAAGAATAGAGAAAACTGGCTTAACAAAATTAAAGAATACAAAATTAAAGGGCCCCCATCCAGAGATCCTCATTAATCAACAGCAACATACTGTCATGATCCGTCGATGGCGTTTGTCGATCTCGGTAATACGTACCGCTCATGCATATTCACACTTTGCAGACTTCGTTAGCAGGGGTGTGATGCTTCCTAAAAAAAACGGCTTCAACAATGTTATAAGGAAGAACGACTGAAATCGTCACTATATGCATTTTACGGTCACCATAACGAATTGGTTAACCGATACGACTCGTCGGTGTCTTAACTCATATTTGTATTTTGAGGCTCTAACAGCATTAAGGCGTATTTCTTTACATGTAACACAATTTAAATGCCTAAGGATGGCTCAAAATTTAACAAAATAATGAAACTGTCCGTCTGATTCATGCTTTTGATAGATACTGGAAATTAATCACTATGTTTCAAATTGCAGTTTTTGTTTTTGTTTCCTTATGCACTTGTGACTAGGCTACAAATTCAGAAATATGACATAATGTTGTTATAAACACATTTACATGTAAGAAGCTGTGATACCTAAACTTTTAAGTAAAAATTAAAGCAAGTTTTGAAAATGGCCCCAGTGTGAAGTGTATTTAGAGGAAACGAACCTATCTTATCCATAATAGCTTGCAGATAAAAAAGATACTATTCTTTGCATGAACTCACGTTTTATATAACCCTCTTATCTAATGATATTTTTCATCAATAAATCGTTGACTAACAACTATTTTAGACATAGAACTAAGTATAAAGGTGTATCTAGCTGGACATCGTCAATAGATCACGTGAGTATTATTATATTGGTCTATTTTTTGTTTTGTGTACTGTTAAGGTGGTACCCAACACCTTGACTTATATTAATTTGGCTCGTTTAATTTTCATAAAATTTTGACAAAATATTTACTTTGACTCTTTGACAAAAATATAAAAATTTCAAAAAATTTGAACTAACCACTTTATCAGAAAAATTTCGTTGGTTATATAGCAGTTTGACAAACTCCAATTTTGATCATTGAGAAGCTTAATATTTCCTTAACAAAACAACGTGATTGAAACGTTTACCTGATTTTTACAGAGTTATCTCCCTGTAGTGTTAGGTACCACCTTAATTGTCTTTTGGTCGTTTTTCGTTTTTTGTCATGGCCTTGCCAGTTCGTGTTTGACTTATGAGTTTGGATATCCTTTTGATATCTTTCGCTTTTTTCTGTAAAATAAGTTCCTAGTTTGATTATTTTACGGTGTATGACAAATAATGGTTAACATAACAAAATATTGGAAATATAGATTCCAACACTGCAACAAGTATGTTAAGATATTTCTCCACTCGAGCTGTTAAATTTTAATATTCAAAGCGCCAGGCTTGCCGACCTTTTTAAATAATTAAAATTTAAATGTTGAGAGTGGAGAAATATCGTAATACACGAGTTATAGTGGTGGAATCTGTTTCTCTAGTGATTTTTATCCTTCCTTTTCAAAGATTTGCAGAAAGGTGTGTTCTTTATATGTTTCGTCATCAGGTATAATTGCCTTTTTTCATGACGTCACAATAGGAAATTCAGAAGAAACCAAGAAAATTTGACGTCGTAATTAAATTTCGACCAATCATTTGCCGAGAACATTTATTTCACCAGCGAGGAGAACAATTTTTTTCACAATCGGTTGGGATATATGAAAATAATGAAAAAAAATAGAGAAACGTAATTACACATGTATTATGAATAACATTATTGCAGAAAGAAAATCTACGTTCACTTTTAGATCATTATAAACAAAACTAATGTCTATGTGTTGCACCATTGCCTTTGTTTATATTATAAAACTATAACAAAGATTAAGGTTGCAGCTACCAAATACAAACTTTATCTTGGACGTATTGGCTTTTATTTTTAAATATTATTCCGTTTTAATTATATTTCTCATCATATAAATTTATTTATCGGTCGTCCCACTGTCTGTATCACACTACTCAGCTCTTAATAAAATTTCATATCACGTCTTTGCGACGTCAAATACGTTGACCCGGCCTTAATAACTTTGACCCGGACATATCACCGACGTCATAATGAATGAACCGACGTTGATAAATTTGACCCGAACTTATCAAGTCATCTTCCGGTTTGCTGGTGAAACAAAGAAAAGACTTGTTTCTATCATGCAAAATACGCAAATACAACCCGATAAATCGATCATCTAGTTGCCCGCATATTTATATTGTAAAATATCAGCTGCTCGACACAATATGAAGCCTTTTTGAACTCGTTCGCTGCGCTCACTCGACAAAAAGCTTTATATCATGTCTCGGAGCTGATATTTTACGATATCAATATGCAGACAACCTGATAATCATTATCGGTACATATTTGATATTCGCCTCCTTTAGCTCTGAGCGTTGCTGATAAAGAGGAATCTAGAAATGCATCAAATTATGTACATTTTACTTAACATTAAACGTTATATTAAGATTAGTTTACTTTCCAAGGCGTTGAATTAAGTAAAAATGAGGCGAAAGAAAACAAGACTGAAGTCAGGTTCTCGTTACTGACATACTGTTTTACTTTTCTATTTCTATGCGAGTTTGTTGGCGTTTGTTTTGTCAGTTTATTTGTTTATTAGTACTTTTTTTGTTTTGTCAGTTTATTTGTTTATTAGTACTTTTTTTGTTTTGTCAGTTTATTTGTTTATTAGTACTTTTTTTGTTTTGTCAGTTTATTTGTTTATTAGTACTTTTTTTTCTCTATTTCCTTTAATTTGTCAAACTAGTTGACTATTTGTCGATCTTCCGATTTCTAATAAGCATACATCATCATTAAATTATTCAAGATGTTTTTTTACGTCAAAATATAGAAAAATATTAAAATAACATGTTTTTGTGCTGACATAGACGCACTGGAGATTACCTTGGACTTCGTTCTTCCCAGTTTACTTCTCATGTTTGTACGAATGTGCACATATTGTTGTGATTGGAATTGTTCATGCCTTCTCGTTATTCTTTTAAAAACAATTATGAATAGCTGAAGCGGCTTAACCTTTTGTGACTGTAAAGGACTTTTCCCATGTTATTTGACTTCAGAATATTCTCACAGTTAAAAGGGTCTGGTTGGGGGTCCTCCATTTCTGTATTCTTTAGTTTTTTATGTCATTTTTCTGTATTCTTTATACTTTTTGCCCATTTTTCTCCATTCTTTATATTTTAGCACCCCATTATTCTCTATTTTTATGCCCCATTATTTTCTATTCTTTATTTTTTTGCCATTTATTCTGCACATTTTGCCCATTATTCTCTATTCTGTAAACCCCATCCAGCCCCTCAGTTAAAAGTTATTGAAAATATAAAGCTATTATCTTCTCTAGAGGACTTTTCAAAGACTAAATAAAAAAGACTTTTAAGTAGAACTTTTAAAGATATAAATGTTGTTTTAAGAAGAAGAGAAGATACAAAGAGGTTAAATTTTATTTACACGTACTTTGCGTTTACTGCGCAATTATAAGTTGAACATTTATTTGTCAAGATAGTCTGGGTGGATTTCCACTGCGTCCATTTTCTTCGTAATCTATAATATATCCCTTTTATCAAAAAATGATTAAATCGTATCTATTTTCGGCTTAGATATAAATACTTGATAAACATAAATAAATGTTTGTCATTTGAATCTACTTACAAATGAGGAGAAATAAGAACTAAATTATTAGTGGGATGTGACGGTATGTTTCTTCGTGTGTGATAATCGGTCCGTGGATAATCCTGGCTGTTTGGAATATGATCATAACCAAGTGTTATTATTAGATTAACACGAGGGCTTTGGGAATAGCTTTAAAGGGCCCGAGTCTGGGAATAGATTTAAAGGGCCCGAGTCTGGGAATAGCTTTAAAGGGCCCGAGTCTGGGAATAGCTTTAAAGGGCCCGAGTCTGGGAATAGCTTTAAAGGGCCCGAGTCTGGGAATAGATTTAAAGGGCCCGAGTCTGGGAATAGCTTTAAAGGGCCCGAGTCTGGGAATAGATTTAAAGGGCCCGAGTCTGGGAATAGCTTTAAAGGGCCCGAGTCTGGGAATAGCTTTAAAGGGCCCGAGTCTGGGAATAGCTTTAAAGGGCCCGAGTCTGGGAATAGCTTAAAGGGCCCGAAAGACTAAATGTGAAACAGTTCAAAAGAGAAAACCAACCTGAAATATTTCTTTGTCTATTTTCTTGGCAGATTTATATGCATATTTATATCATGTTATGGTAAGATATCATATAAATTAAAAATTTTAAACACCGATGGAGAGGACAAATATAGGTTTCAATAATCTCCGTTACAGAGTTCCTTTCCGTTCCATAGGTGTTCCGCAATTTACTCAACTTGATATTTAGTTTAGTATAGTATGGAACGGAACGGAAATTACCTCTGCACCGGAGGTTGAGGTTTCCGCTCCTTTTTCCAAAGTTAACCATAGACATGTTGTGATCGTTTTGGTCTTTTTGTTCGAACACGTTTTATACATTAAGCTACCTAGACGTTTATAATATTTACTTGTTTTATGGCTGTCAAAGTGTTGACTTGCGAAATGAGGTAATACCCATCATTTGAGGCAGTGATATTTACGAAAATTTGGTTAATTCTAACATATAAACATCGAAATGAAATTTCCCCGTATATCTGAGCAAGCTATTTTGGATAGAGATTGTCTTACATTCATGGTTGGTTGATTTTTTTTTATAGGTTGATTGATTGGTGTGTTTGTATTGAATGCTCATGACTTGATTTACCTTCTACGGTGGAACAACTGGTAAACGTTAGATCGATCTAACCGCATTACCGAAATGAACATTTAAAAAAAATGGGGAAAAACCATGGTGGTAGACTACACCAGGACTATAACTGAAAGGTGAAAAGTCAAACAGTATTCCGCAAACTATTCACAAAACTCTAAAGATTGGGCAACACAAACCCTACGTAAATCGAGAGTGAGCTCATATGCTCTAGAAGGGTAAACAGATCCGACTTCATATGTGACACTAATGACGGGACAGCAGTTTCTGCTATACAAATGTATTGTGAATGCGGGAATACAGACTAAAATCTCGGAAACTTGAATCATTGTGTTTTGCTTATATATGCATTAAGATGTGATGCCTTTTATAGTTAGTTCAATCAAACTTTAATTTGTAATGATTTCATTATATTCTTTAATTGACTGTTAAATCTTATGGTTGTCTGTACATAGCATTATAAATTCCATGTCCTTGTACTTCTGTAAATGGAACACAAGTAGTAAAATCTAAATTTTCCCATACTGCCGTTTGAACCTTTTATTAAATGTTATCTGAAAACATTTATGTCCATGATACGTTTTGACACCGCTTTTAAAAATAAAACAACAAATTTGTCTTGATTACGTCTTTTTTTTTTTTTTTATATTATTCACCATTTGTATTCATTGTAAGCTTGGGCGAATAAGTATTATTCTAATTGTTTGACAAATAATCTATTGTGCTCGATATAACATGGAATATGTATAAGAACCGTAAATAACGGATCTCTTTTGATATCAATTCTACTTATAGTAGGATTATAATTTTGTACGCTCAAAGTTACTGGCAACATAAATATGCAATCGCGGTCGACGTTTCCGAAATATTCTAAATCCGTAATTTTGAATATTTCACTGAAATTGTATTACTACAGCATTAAAAGACTTGCCCCATCAAATCCCCAATAGACGGTGGCAATTTTTCAAATATAGTATGAAATTTATTGAATTTTACAACGTATACGTCGAGTAATTTTTTAGTTATTCTTACCTGTGACAAGATAATGAACTTTTAGTGTAATTATTAAATGCGTTCTAGAATTAAAAAAGAAACACTATCATTTCAAGTTGTTATCTCGGGGTTTTACAGATTTCATTGGATTTATTATTACATTTAGCTAGAAGTACTTTATGTTAAATTTAACGATTATTTCCAAATCGAAGATAAATTGAATTGAAAAGTATATTGTATAACCATGTACCATGTAGGTAAGCTCTTAAATGATTTCTTTTACCGAAGATTGCTACCATTTATTGCTATTAGGGTATGCATAAAGTCCAATTAACTACTTTCTTTTTGTTAAAAACAACATATAAGCATAAAAATCAAACAACACTTTTCGATTTTATTTTCTAAGAAATATTTGATTATTTCATAAAAACAAGAACACAATTTGAAAGGTCATTGTGTCAAAGACGAATTAACAGATGAAAGTTAAAATCTCAATCAAGAAAAAACCCATTGAATATCAAATTAAATTTGGTAAAAGGGATAAGCTGGGAACATAGGAACATTGACTGTATTTTTCCCTGTTAAGATGAAGCAGTCATTTTTTTGTTATAGGGTAATGACTTGTGTTCTACTGTACAACATATATCATGTTTTAAATCGAGTGCCTCGGTTGAGTCTTGTGTGAACGAAATGCGCGTCTGGTGTAACAAATTATAAGCTTGGTATATTTGATGTTTTTTAGCGTTGTTACATACGTTCAAACAGAACAATATAAGAATAATTTCATAGCTATTACACATCAAAGGCACCAAGCAGCAAACAATCATGTACATCCTTCCTTGTCCGTTGCTCCTTCGACGATAGTTGTCTCATGGGCATTCATACCACATCTCCTTATTTTTATAATGAATTTTGAAATTTTATTTGAAATATTTGTTTTCCATATTTCTATTGCTTTAAACCAAATATATTGCTCATTGATGGTTTTATGCTTTAATGTTTAATGCAAATATATGTAATATAAATGTATTTTTAATGTGTGTTTTACAGTCTCTTATAACTATTTTTAGAGTGGCTCTTTTATAAATTGATCTGTTATTATTATATTGTGTTTTATATCAAATGTTTTAAAGAGGTGAGGCTCTAATAAAATACTTGTTTGTTTTTGGTTTGTTTGTTTTTTTTACATGTTTTAAAACTGCAATCTTTATAACAGTTACTGTTCATTTTCAGGATGTTGATTGTATTCTGGTTACACTGATAAATTGGCTACCCAAATTGTTTTGCTAAATAGTCACGTGTCCTTAACTTGTCCACTCAAATTGTACCATGGGAGGGTAAGTATTGGGTTCCTTTATGAATATATTAAGATGCTGGGTTAAGGAAAGAACGTCAGTTAAAAACACCCACAGAGAACCACAATTTTAATGCAACGATGAACAAGCGCATTCTGAATAGTACCTTTAAAAACTGAACAATATATCTGAACGTTAGCAGTCATGTATTTTATGTACCTACAGTTAAACCAACTATATAACACTATGTATTTATAAATGCGTTAATTAATTGTTTCGATTAATAACCTCGAGTGAAACAATTTACAGTATTCTTTAGATGTATTGGCGGTGCAACTACACTTTCAGATTTTTTTTAGGCAAATTTTAAATAACATAATACTAGTAATATTTATATGATGATTATGACTAACAGATAATATTACCACTCAAAGCAAATATCCAGAAAAATTAAATGTTGACACTCACAAGTACATAAATGCAACCCATGTATTTCTAAGGTACTCTTTTTTCTTTTAGAATTGACAAGTACGATCCAGAAACAAATATCTTGTACTTAAAACTCGGTCGATCGGACGACCCTTTAGTGCACCAGGTCAATCGATTTGGATGTTTGGTGATTTGTATAAGTGTTGCAATATTTTTAAGTACTCAGCGATTGGCGACGTCACCTATCCAGTGCTGGTGTCCCGCACAGTTTCCTGATTTTCAAGTAAAATACATTAACAACTATTGTTGGGTGCGAAATACTTATG
This sequence comes from Mytilus coruscus, assembly GCA_017311375.1. NCBI lineage: Eukaryota > Metazoa > Mollusca > Bivalvia > Mytilida > Mytilidae > Mytilus > Mytilus coruscus. The sequence goes on from CM029608.1 coordinate 42,042,346, forward strand.
TAGTGGATTTCAACGAAAGTTTATCGACAGTTTCAAGCATTAGGAAGACAAGGACAATTAAATATTATCAATGGATACCATTGATCTTGGTCTTTCAAGCCTTATTCTTTTACGCGCCAAGAATGTTTTGGCTAGCTTTCAGTGGATATTCTTCTTTAAATATAAAGAAGCTACTACGAATGACCGACGATATAACTTTATCACATGGAAACACTAAAAATGAACTTATTCAAAGGACCGTTCAGTATTTACAAAAATATCTGAAAATTCGAAACTGTCTTAACATACAGTACAAAACATGGGAAGGACCGCGGGAACTTCTAGCAGCGTATGGATTCCACAAAGGAAACTTTTTGGTGTTTATCTTCTTGATGACATCATTGTTGTACGTTATTTCAACTGTCGGACAAATTGTAATGGTAGATATTTTACTAGGAGTAGATTTCAAAACTCTAGGTTTCGATGTCTTGTCACGTGTTTATAACGATAAATCAATTTCCGATCACAGAAGATTTCCTACCGTAACCTTTTGCGACTTTGATATAAGACATATGACAAATATACAAACCTGGACTGTGCAGTGCTCGCTGCCAATAAACCTTTTCAGTGAGATAATTTTTATAACCGACTGGTTCATTCTGGTTTTTATGACCATCGTAAACACCACATACCTTTTATACCATCTTATTTCAACAGTACTGCCATTTCGGGCAGAAATCTATATTCGAAAATTCATGGAAGTAGACGGAGAGCGTGTGTCAAAATATCAGAAGATTCCTGAACACGAACTTGAAAAGCAAAGGGATTTTATCCATTGTTATTTGAGAAGGGATGGTGTTTTTCTGATATGGTTGATGAGCAATAAAGTAAATCAAGTTGTAGCTGGGGAAATAGTCAACAATTTATGGAAGAACTATCAATCAGAATGATTTCTTCCAATCAAAGACTTGATGAAGATTCAAATTTGAAACATTTAGCCATAAAATTGATCAATCAGAATCGCTAATTATCAATTTTGAGATTCTGATGCGATCAGCGAAAATCGAAATAAGTCATTTACCCTGTTGCGATCCTTAATTCATTAAGTACAAACAATTGTAGGTAATAATATACGGAATTTCGTTTTTAATTCGGTTAGCAAATCAAATAAGAAATTATGAATTGAAACAAAATTAAGGCCTTAATAGATAATACTTAACGTATTATTATTAATAGTTCCAAATCGTTCGTTCTCCGAGCTGATGAACCTGATAAATGTCTTATTCTCAATAACCCGAGCATGCACACTGAAATCTGTAGTATCATACTACCTTTCTATTATCATTAGGTCAGTTCCGGTAGTACAGTCCGCCTAGTCGTTGCGTTGATCCTGTTGATACATTTTATTATAAGAATCATACTTTACAGTCATATGAGACGAGTTTCCGGTGATTTCAATGTTAAGGAAATTATTGAACCAACGCATCCAGATAGACCTAACTAAGTCACATGTGCACGTTTGTTTTACATTTAATTCGAATCCATAACTTATGAATTGACAAAAGTTAGTTCATCTTTGATTGTTGGTCGAAAACTTTGGATGCTAACAAACTTTCGGGTATTGGTGCCGAAGCCTACTGATCGTGACAAAAGAATCATGGAGTACGTGAAAATAAGTGAAATGATCGAGCGATGTGTATTAGTTTTTTTTATACTAGCCATGCGTTCTCATTTGTTAAATAAAATTTATCATAACAGATGTTAAGTGATTTGGTGTATTAAAATCTTTAAATCGTTAACACTACCTTCCTTCAACGTTTATTTACCTTTTCTTTCGACATGGTTTTTCCCTTGCATTTGAGCTTTTTGGTTGCCGAATTTGTAAAGATAGGTCATGGTTAAGGTCGCTGTATACCGAAAAGCTGCCAACAAATTATAGTACGGGAGGACAAAAATTCAATAGCAGTACATGTCTGAAGATTTGGATAAAATAATGTATTTTCTTTTAAAAGAAAGTCTATTTAAACGTGTTTTATAGAAATGCACTTTTAAAAAAACATACTTAATTTTGATGTTGAATTTGAAGAATCATATAGCTTTGAGCTAAGAATGTAACTCCCTCAAGCTACACTAATACTTAGACGGTTTTGACTAAATGAGTTAAGTTAAAAACCAACTAAAAAGACAAAAAACACTTTAAACTAAAGCAACAGCACAACGAACCCTTTAAAAAAAATCTTGTGATCTCGGGTGCTCCAATAGGGTCAGCAGATCCTGTTCTAGTTTATTTAGCACGCTGGTTTTCCACCAAAGTTCTATGTTGGTTCATGGAGCATGTCGAATTTTCCTAATGCAGTTCTATGTTATTTCAGTTAGCATATTGCTAAAATCTATAACTATTAGTAGTGGGAAACTACCGGTTCTGGGCCACTTTGTCTAAGGTTAACCCTATGGGGAAAAGGTAGCCTCCTGAGAGGTAGCCTCCCGACGTGAGGCTAATTTCTATGACGTCATTTTTAGGTATTATGACATTAATAAATTAAATTAATTAATTTCTTTGGAGATAAGGTCATTATAAAGTGTTACTAATTACGTTTGTTTTAATTATGGATAAGTATATACATTTTTTTTAATTTTAATTTGATATATGAAAATTCCCAGTCTATTAATAGCTATACAGGAAAACCCCACCTTAGTGTGTATTGACACATACTTACATTATTGTATTGTATGTTTCTGGTATTACATACTATTTATTCACCTACGGCTAAAGACGATTAAGCTGTGATAACATGATTATTAAATCAATATTGAAAGCGTGTTTTAACTTGTCCATTATTGTACGTAGTGACCTTTAACATGTTGATACGTGTCAATTAATCCGCCATATTGAATTATTGTAAATAATTTCAAGTTGGTCTCTTGAAATCATTAAAGCGTTATATTATTGGATTAAATATCTTAATATTTAAGGGATAAAATTTTGAAATCATGAATTTTATAATGTTAAATCATTTAAGGCGTGCGTTAACTTGTCTTTGTCGTATGATCTTAGCGTGTTGAGACTTGTCATGATTTAAATTAGAAGTCGCCATGTTTAAATATCATAAACATATGTCGCGTTATGCAGTCTTTTGAAAGAAGTAAATCATAATATTAGTTGAATAAAATAGTATTATTCTTCCAAAGATGAGATTTATCAAGTATTTAATTTTAATGTGTTCGATGATACATACTGTTATAATACAATTGTCTTTTGTTTAATATCCAACTATCATCATTCCGTTAATCATATAATATATTGTATAAAATTGAAAACTTATTTTATTATTTCCTCGATCATATTCACTTTTAAACTGAAATCCTTTTACTATAAAATGCCAGACTGATAAACAAGACATTTCAACACTTTCTGTTGACCTCAATAACCTAGTGTGATTAAGTACATGGGTGAATGACCATTAATGTAAACAAGTGATTCTGCTTTTTATCAGGCTGTACTGAACTTTTAAGCTTATATTCATTTTGATAAACTTATTCATTAATAAATGCTTTTATTTCAAGTTATTTTTGTATTACATCAGGATCAGACTGCAAAAATAAATTAGCTTTGCTAGCAAAGAAAATAACGTCTGATCGTTACAACAGGTAAATTAGACTGAACTGATTATCGATCGAAAAAATTTGCCGGATTCGAAATTAACCAATCAAATTACGTTAATTGGGGATTTCCACAAGGTATCGACAGTTAGCTATAAAAACACTGAAAATCTAATCATTTACCATTGTTATCGCGACTATTAAAAGGAAAAGTCACACAAAATATTTTCTTAATCTTCTAAAGTAAAATTAAGGTATTGTATCATTATGTAAGCTTGATTATCAATTTTTAAACGACTTTACACATTTAGTAAAGGCTCGTATTGCCACAAAAAAAATCATCTTGCTTTTTTTTTTCTTTGAATAAATTACTACTTTATTTTACGACAAATAACAAATAAATGGAATAGACGTATGCCTATTTTCAAAATAATGGAAAAAAGGGGAGGCTTTATTTCAATTTTAAGTTCTCGAAAGTTTGAAGTAGTCTCCTGCACTGGTAAGGTGTACTGACTTAGGGCAGTGTCATTTAGCTTACAATGGAGAGGAGTGTCATGTGGCATGCCCTGCTATAGCCAGGAAGACCTCTCCGACTAAAACCTTTGTAGTCTTGCTTAACTGCGAGAGCAGCTCTGTTTCCAGTGATGGAAATGTTGACGGGCAGTGACTACTTTGTCGAAAGCCTTAGTCAAACATTCTTGAATATCAATCAGATCGTTATTCATATTAGTATCAAGACTGGGAACCCATACGGTCGGTAGACTGAGGAGTCCTTTTCCGACCCGTGGGCGAGTACCAGTGGCGATAGGCTCCTTTGATATGAATAATGACTGGTTGTCCGTATCATATTATGATGAATAATAAAAATTGAAGGTTACAAATGATATGTTATCACCCTATGCGAAAAAGCTATTGGACGATTTAAACTTAAAAGGTACATCGACAGAAAAATTGATACCAAATTTACATCCAAAGGAAAAATACGTGGTACATTACAGAAATTTAAAACTCTACTTATCACTTGGAATGAGACTAACAAAGATCCATAGAGTCATGAGATTTAACAACGACCCTGGTTAAAGATCTATATTGATTTCAACACAGAGAATGAGAAAGCTTGCAAAAAAATGAGTTCGAAAAGGATTTTTAAACTCATGAATAATGCAGTCTTTGGAAAGACAATGGAAAATTTAAGGAAGCGAACAGATATAAAACTTTTGAATGACCAATCAAAGGCCAGAAAATTAATCAGCAAACCAACATTTCATGCCTTCAAAATATTCAACGACGACTTGGTGGCTGTTCACATGCTGAAACAACGATTATACTTAAATAGACCCATCTACGTGGGATTCACTATACTCGATTTGTCAAAGACACTTATGTACGATTTTCATTACAATTACATGAAGGATAAATATGGGTCTAGAGCAACACTCTTGTTTACGGACACCGACTCACTATGCTACAACATCAACACTGATGATATATATCGAGATATGATGAAGGACAAACACTTGTTTGATACGTCAGAATATAGCCCTGAACATCGGCTTTATAGCACATTAAATAAAAAGGTGTTAGGAAAGATGAAAGACGAAACACATGGTATTCCCATACAGGAATTTGTTGGTTTCAAGTCAAAGATGTACTCATTGATATATGAAGAGAATAAAAAACTATGCGAGAAGAAGACAGCGAAGGGTATAAAGAAGAGTGTGATCAAACATGACACAAGACACGAACATTATAAACAATGTTTGTTCAATAAAGAGATCCACATGTCTACTATGACACAGACCCGTTCATATGACCATACGTTATATAATATATCAATCAACAAACTGGGCTTATCCCCTTATGATGATAAAAGATACTTACTAGATGATGGGATACAAAGTTTGGCCTATGGACATTGGAGAATATAATAAGGATGAAAATCAATATTTTAATCACTCTACGTCTATCATTTGAAGGAAGCGGACGTGTTTAGAGAGCTCTATAAGATGTCTAATACTTGTCCAGTGTGTAAGATAGGATTTTCAAGAAAAGATAATATGTTGCGACATCATAGAAATAAACATGGAATTAGTCAATCATATCTACAGAGCAATGGTGTATATCCACAGTCGATTCCGTCGCCTCCGCCACCTCTGCAAAAGGAAGATAGCATGTCTCTTCCTCCTCCTCCTCCTCCGCAAAAGGAAGATAGCATACCGCCTCCTCCTCCTCCTCCTCCTCCGCCATGCCGCCTCCTCCTCCGCCGCCTCCGCAAAAGGAAGATAGCATGCCTCCGCCGCCGCCGCTCCTCCGCCTCCGCCTCCACCTCCGCAGAAGGGGAATAGCCCACAGCCGCCACATAATGTGATATTACATCATCCGTTCACTATGATGTTGGCTGGACCTACTGGTTCAGGTAAGACGTTTTGGATGAAAACATTATTGGAGAGAGCACGGACTATGATTACACCATCACCAGAGAGGATAATATGGTGTTATAAACGATGGCAGCCATTATTTAGTGAAATGCAACAGACCATTAAAAACATTTTGTTTGTTCAAGGTTTACCTGAAAATTTGAATGATGATTCATTCATAGACTCAAGATATCCAAGTTTAATCATTCTAGACGATTTAATGAGAGACGCCACCAATAGTAAGGATGTGTGCGAATTATTTGTCGAGGGAAGTCATCACCGAAACCTAAGTGTAGCTTGTATAATGCAGAATGCGTTCTCGAAGGGAAAGGAAAGTCGAACCATGAGCATCAATAGCCAATATATAGTCCTATTCAAAAACCCACGTGATCAAGTTGGACCAGCCATATTTGCTAGACAGATGTATCCTAATAATCCAAAGAAATTTATGAATAAGTACAGAGAGGAACACAGCGACCATATGGGAGCCTATTCATTGATCTGAAACAGAATACAGCGGAAGACGACAGACTAAAAATTAATATATTCGAAAACAAGAACATGATTGGTGGAGGTGACTGAAGAGTATATAAGCAGAAAAGAACCAAATCCACCTCAATTTGAAGAATCATTTCAAAGTGAACAGACGTACTTACCAGACGAGAGAGAAATCATGCCTTCATGTGATGATTGCGGTGTAGTCTTTGAAAGCGTCCCTGATTTAGCTAGACATATGAATAAGTGGTGCCCGGAAAATAATGATTTAAAAAAAAGGGAAATTGAGGATGAAGACATACCTAAAAGAAGCCTCGTGTAAACGAAATTGATATAGAAGGTGGAGAAGATATGGCTTTTATAAAATTAGCTGAACTTGCCAGAGAGGCAAATGCAGATATATGGGAAGAAAAGGTTGATAAATACATGGATGGTGACATGAATGAAGACCACGCAATAAGTAAGGCCAATCGCAAACTAAAAGACGAGGATATGGATCAGTTTTGTCTAGATATAGTAGTTTGGTTGAGTATTTACTACAGTTACAAAATGGTAAACTGCATGGTAAAGTCATGAAAATGATTACAGAATTAGTTAACGATGGCATGGACTACGAGAAAGCCATAAAAGTAGCCATCAGGAAATATAAACCTATGTTGGAAAGCTATCTAGATGAAGCTATTGATAACGAAACAAATAATGATGGTTCTGAAAGTGAAAATAGCATTGATGACGATGAAGAGGAAGAGGAGGAGGAGGAGGAGGAGACGATGAAAGCTCAACTATATAAATATCAGAACGTTTTACTCTGTATGTCATTCTATAGTCATCATTCCATGTGTAAAGATGGCCTCTTGGGAAAGTACTTGAGAAATATTTATTACACTCCAGCTAACCCAGCGAGTTTTGCAGGGCCTGATAAACTTTACAGATTTGTTCGAACAGATGGAAAATTCGTTCTCAGTAAATATAAAATACGAAAATGGCTACAACGACAGGAACCATACAGTTTACAAAGACCCTTAAAAGGCCGTTTAAACGGAACAGAGTTATCGTTATTGGAATAGACGACCAATGGGATGTCGATTTAATGGACATGTCTAAATTTTCGAAATTTAACAGTGGATTTAATTTCATATTGGTGGTGATTGACATATTTTCCAAATATGTATGGCTAAGACCTTTAAAGAATAAGAAAGGCGAATCCGTGGCGAATGCTTTGAAACATGTTTTATCACAAGGAAGATCTCCAAACAGAATAAGAACAGATAAAGGACAAGAATTCAGATCACGATTAGTAGAATCTCCCTTAAACAGAGAAATATTCAACATTTATTTGCACAAAATACAGAAATCAAAGCTAATTACGTTGAAAGAGTGATCAAGACTATTAAATCAAAAATTATGAGATTTATCACCAGTAAGCAGTCATATGACTATGTGGATAACTTACAGAATTTGGCTAACAGCTACAACAAGACCTTCCATAGAACGATTGGCATGGAACCAGATAAAGTCACCCTATCTAAAGAGACAAACCTGTGGTGGAAAATGTATTGGCCAAAAGATTACAACCTAAGACAGAGAATGTACGAAAACCTTTCCGTTTCAAAATCGGTGATAAAGTTCGGATTACATACATAAGAAATCCTTTTACTAGGCAATACGATGAGAAATGGAGCGGAGAGATATTTAGAATATCTCAAAGAATATTACGTGGTGGGCTTCCAGTTTATCGACTTATTGATTTTCAAGACGAAGAAATTTCAGGAACCTTCTACCAATCAGAAGTGCAGAAAGTGGATGTTCGGGAAGACGATATGTGGAAAGTTGAAAACATCCTCAAAACAAAAGGCAAAGGACCCAACAAGCAATATTATGTGAAATGGTTACACTGGCCAAAGAAATTCAACTCTTCGATTAAAGCTCGCGATTTATCTGATGTTTGAGAGAGTTAACTATCCCAGAAAGACTAACTTCAAGTCTCGACAGTTTACACCCTGCACGAAAGATAGCATACTGTTGGCCCTTTCGTGAGGTTAGAGATACTGTTGAGTGGTAGACGATTCTCTAATCCTTTTATCTCGATGTATAAAATAGTTATATATAATTTTGCTATATTGTAAAGGCACCATGTGGATGGCTCTCCGACCCATGTTTGTCTGAATTGACGGGGATATTAAATATTGTACATACTATTGTTGTTATTATTACTAATGTAGTACCAAGAAGCAGAAACTTAAAAAAAAAAAAATTGGAATACAATCACACAAAAGAAGAATCAAATTGGATAACTCCTTGCTCATATTTGCATGAGCAAAACCTTGAATCGATACACACAAACACACACACACAAATACACACACATACTCGAAAATGATAAACATCTGTTTATTATTCAATAAAACCAATTAATTAATGTTATAATACCTAAAAATCAGAAGTGTAGAAATAATACCTAAAATGACGTCATAGAAATTAGCCTCACATCGGGAGGCTACCTCTCAGGAGGCTACCTTTTCCCCATAGGGTTAACCTTAGACAAAGTGGCCCAGAACCGGTAGTTCCCCTACTACTACTATTCTGTAAATTATACACTTATTACAATGATCATAGCATATAACATTGAATGATAGTTTATTTAGCATATTGACTTTTCCACACAAAATAAGCATGTGGATTTTCAACTAATGTAAGTTTATTTAGAATGTGAAATTTACAAATACAAAATTCATTGCTATTTCAATAAGCATATTGTATCTATCTTCATCTGTTATGAAAATTCAGTAAGAATAATGATTATATAACATATTAAAATGTTATGTTATTTTATAAAGTATAGTGTTTTTAAAACAAATAAGTGCACATGTGTTCATTCATAATTAGTTATTGTATTATGTATGACAAATAAAATTCTATGTTTATTTATTAGATTGATTATGACTGATAAAATCTTACTTATGTTAATCCAATTAGCAAATTAATTATAACACACTTAATTCTATGTTAATTTAGTAAGCAAATTTATTTTAGCACACATTGTTTTAGCTCACATAATGATTTTAGCACACATAATGATATGCCTCTCTTTTTAGCATAAAATTATAGCAAATACAATTCCATGTCCAGATTTGTTAAACATGTTTGATTAAAGATAGACAAATCCAAGAGATGCGACAAATTTCCCCTATGTTTGTTTCGGTGATAGGGGTAAATTAGGGAAAACAGTGATTTATTGATGTTCAAATAAGACCATTAACATACAAATCAAAATAGAAAAAAATAGGATATTGCATGAACCGGTGGCACCAACAGTGATATTTAGAGGCAACGGTAGTTAACTAATGTTCAAATCTCGTTAATCCATTAGGAATATACAATTCAATATAATAATAAAAACCCACACAAAACCTGAGGGAATTGCATAAACTCAATATGGTGCGTCCACAGAGTAAACGTCTCCTGATATACATGCATCGTCGGCAATGTAATTCCACATTAAATCAAAATGTCCCAACAGTGAATAGTACACAACAGTTAAATGTAGAGTTTAATTACTTTTCTTGTATCTTAAGATTTAAGACCGCAAACCTTATCCCTTGTAAATTAAGACACAGATACATCGTATCGGTCAACTCATTTGTAATGGTGACTGTAAAATGTTTTTATTGTTGATTTCAGTCGGTCTTGTGCATAGCCATGCAGGAGCGTATCCCTGTTAATATAGTCCGTATAATGTGAACATGGATATGCGTGACGTATAGATTGAGATATGATGTAAAACATCGCACGATGTTATTCTTAGAGTGGTCAGTGTTGCTCAGGCTGTAGACTTCTATGTAGTGTATCGTGGACTTGTTTTCCTTTTTGTAGTCTTTCGTATTTTGTCATGGTGTTGTCAGTTTCTCTTCGACTTATCAGTTTTGAATGTCCGATTGGTCTTCTGCTTCAATGTCATTGCTGACAAATGGTAAGTTGACAATGGGAAAGTTGAAAATCCCCACGTATGTCATATATTCTAGTGTAAATCTATGTCAATAAAATAAAAGATCCAGATATGAGGCAGCACTTTCATTTTCGGATCGTAATGTCCAATACATTGTGATAATTTATGCAAGCCCTCATTGAAAAGTGGATTATGAATCAAGTGACAGGCCTGAGGGCATCATCAATATATTTGAAAGTAAAATTAAGGAATTTGGCAAGATGCCTTTTCTTTTATTTGTATTTGAAACGGTTTTGTATGACTTATGCATATACATAACATAAAAACAGTCTTATTAAACATATAAAAAAAAACCTGTAATACAGAGTTGAATTTTACATACTTAGCATGCAATAAAAATTTAGCAACAAATTTAGAATAAAGTAAAACATTTTTTACCTACATTAAAGTTTAAAATTTAGATTAAAAATATGGTAACTATTTAAACAGATTACTTTTAAAAAATCAAATAAAAAGTTTAGAACTATAGTATGTTAAAGGTTTGTGTCCATTTGTCACGGTTTGTTTCTTAAATGCTAGACCATTCTCCTCCTTCGCCTCGTGGATCAAATGTTATATGTATTTGTTATAGTAGTCTCGGCAGAGACATATAATTTTGTGTAAGTTATGTGTCTCTGGTGGTACGAGCTTCTGTGATAGTTTCGGACATTAACTTTTTTTGCTTATTTTATCAAAAGTTTGTTTTATTGTCGTTTAAAAAAAATCATTGAATTATACATTTATTCGAGGATTTGTATATTTGTCTCACTATACAAATCCTTGATTTATTTAATTTTTCAACAAGAAAATGCATAGTTCCTCCTACAAATATTAAGATAAATACAGTAATTTTGAAATATCCATTCTTTATATATTTTACAAAATCATCAAAAAACCTTCATTTAAAATCAGTGACCATGTCTTATTCAAGCAAGAGAACATGAATAAATGGTCAACTGCATAATTATGAACTTGAACCGTATATCATATACATAATATCAGGATCAAGCCTTTGGGCCCAGCGAAAGTCAGACGGAAGAAATGTGTTTCGTGACTCTGTCAACGTATATTTATTCCGCCTAACAGAAGTTCCCTGGAAACTTTGTTATAAACAATGTCATAATATCTGTTCCAGTTGGAACAAATATTCTATAACCTTTATTCCGTAGGGAACAAATACTGTAATATTTGTTCCAATGGAAATAATATTACAGAATAGTTCTTCCACTTGGAACTTATATTATGAAGGAACTTCTATTCCGTGACAACTCTTCACACTTTAAACTTGCAAATAACATCGACATTCCAAACTCAAATATGATAACTGCGAGACAGAATTTTGATGCAAACTAAACCGAGAGATGCCGATCCGAACCAATAGAGCACCTGCTACTGAGATTTATCGACTTGTAGTGTGATTTTAGATGATGAATATGATCATAAATGAAATATGGACTGTAATTATCAAAAATAGATATCATAAGGGAAATATGGACTGTAAAATTAAAACTTTTATTTTGAACATTAATTAATTCAACAGCACTTTATTTGAAATGAATAATCAGAACTTTTGAAGAAATGGAGAAATGTAATAACTTTAATTGCGCGTAACGTAACGTTATACTTTAGAGTTCAGTATGTTACGTCACATCCTTGGTTACTTACTGTGCCATGCGTTGTTATATAGATTCTAATTTATATACGTTCCACTGTTTTTGTTTAAGTTATTTCTTTGAAGCTAATACGAGTAAAGTAGTCGAGTTGTCTCGCTTTGCGCATGGTTTAGCTTTTAACTTTCAATTAACCTGCAAGGTGCCCCAAATTCCAACCCAATCAAACCAAAATGGCGTCCGATTCAGCATCAGCAGCCAAAAAAGTTTAAAGCAAAATGGATGACTTAAATTCGAATCATAGCAATGAACTCTGTGATAACTCTGATTCCTGGATACCATGTTGGGAAAACCAATTGCCAAGAACAGGTAACATAACTTTTGTCTGCATTTTGAAATGTAATTCAGAGCAGGCTGCTTTCATCGGAAAGTAAACAAACAATGTCGATATTGACATTTTTTTCTTATTCTGATATTCATTCACAGAAACATTTACTATTTGGCAATATGCACACATTTAGATCGTTCCTTGATAAGCAGATTTTATTTATAAATAATTATTTGTAAAAGCATTACAGGCCTTGTAAATTATTTGTTATAGTTTGTAAAAAAAATTTAAAAATTATATATTTGGTGTATCACTCTTCCCCCTTTTTGTGTTAAATTGAATTTAAAGCAAAAAAGCATTCTGTTGCATCATACACTATCTCTTTTGGCTTCCTGTCCCTCTTTTGTTAATGTTTGTGGGCATTCCGTTCAAATTTTCAAAAGTTTATAAAGGATAAGGTGTTTATAAACAGTTCTGTTTGTCTAATTTGCTTTCATTTTCTAAAGGGGGAGGGGTCTCAACATACAAATTTGGGTACAGACTTCTGTCTGGGGTTTAAAAAACACCCCCCATTCATATATCATGTATATATAAATGCGAAAATCCTTACCCGTTCATATATTTCATAGGAAAATCACAAACCATTTATACATATATATTTCCCAGGTATCATGACATCTTATTTAGACGTTAAACCATGACCTTATCGATATTTGTCCACCATTACTGGACATCACAAAGGTTCCCGTAAAATTTTGACATCACAGTAGAAAATAACTTATGACGCCGCAATTGAAAAGTGATTGTTGTATGACGTCAATAGTTCAACCAGCGCAGATTTTCGGGTCAAGCGGCGCAGATTTCCAAATAGCGATAACCTCTTTGAAATATATAAGCTCCATCTGCTCCAAAGCCAATAACACCATTAGCTTCTTAAAAGGAATGTTAACATCTCAAACAAGTCAATTAAAGAAAAAGCATACATGTCCCTCGTCAGGCCTACTTTAGAATATGCTAGTGCAGTATGGGACCCATACCAACAAAACGACATCCACAGATTGGACATGGTGCAAAGACGGGCAGCAAGGTATGTTACTAACAGATATCACAACACCTCATCTGTTAGTAGCATGCTTGAACATCTTGAATGGTCTACCCTACAAGAACGAAGGAAACATAGCCGCTTAATAATGATGTATAAGCTACAAAACAACTTTGTCAAAATCGATACATCCAGTAAGCTAATACCAAATGAACGTCCTTCCAGAAATAACAACGAAAAGGCACTTAGAATACCATCATGTAAAACAACTGTACGGAAGGAGTCGTTCTATCCTAGAACAATCAGAGAGTGGAACACCTTGCCTAACTCTACTGTCTCCGCCCTGAGTCCTGAATCCTTCAAGGCTCAGCTCCGTCATTAAAGTAAAATACCATGTTTTAATTGCACCTGTATATATATTAAATTGCACCCATTCTCTTTTGTTTATTAAATTTCAAAAATATTTCATGCGCTCACTCCAAAATGTGGCAGAATAGTCAACCAGTTGACGGTGGCCGCTACGGAAGAAGAATATAACCTCTTTGTAATATTTCAAGCCATTGATTTATTTGACATTCCTAAAAGTGACCCATACCTTTATATAGAAGAAGAGACCCCCAACTGGTATTTCTGTAGATGTTGGATTCAAACTTCATGAATTTGGACATTTAATGTGATGGTGGACAATCTAGGAATGGGATATAAAGTACATATATATTATATACCATGTTATGAAAATAAGGAGATGTGGTATGATTGTCAATGAGACAACTATTCACAGAAGTTCGAAGAGTTGCACGCAGAAGTAAGAAACTTTAGCTCACCGTATGGCGTTCAACAAAGAGCAAAACCCATACCATAATAGTCAGCTATAACATGTATAAAGGCGCTGACATGACAAAATGAGAATCAATATAAATGAGAAAAAACCAACAGCTTAATTAATTTATCAAAAAATAGTGAACGACATGAACCAACGCCGACAACCACTGAATTAAGGTTCCTAACATTATTTAAATTTCAGGAGGGGAGATAAATCTTGTAGAAGACAAAGAAATCGCATCAAGAGCAGTAGCCTTTGTTGTGAACAGTACCAGGAAAGGAATAGTCCCTCTTTGTACTGATGTAGCAAATTTACTAAGAGCAAAAAGAAGGTATTTAAGTATTTAATGAGATACAAAGGAACAGTCCCTCTTTGTACTGATGTAGCAAATTTACTAAGAGCAAAAAGAAGGTATTTAAGTATTTAATGAGATACAAAGGAATAGTCCCTCTTTGTACTGATGTAGCAAATTTACTAAGAGCAAAAGAAGGTATTGGTACTTAATGAGAAACAAAGGAATAGTCCTCAATGTACTGATGTAGCAAATCTACTAAGAGCAAAAAGAAGGTATTAGTTTTTAATATGAGACAATAAAATAATCAGTCTGTTTGCCATGTCTGTATCAACATGATCAATGTGTATATTGATAAAGCATGAATATTTAATGTTAAGAGTAATATCAATTTCTAGCTGTATGTTGCAACTCTGAGGAACCAAAATGTCTAGAATTAAACTTCTTCTTAACCTGATTTTTGGGTTTATATGACTGTAAAAAAATAATTGGTGAAGAAAAAATCATATGGTGGTGCACTTCTTTTTTTGCTACGGCCCTTTGAAAGTACCCAATTTTGATGATTTTCCCATTTTTCATCAATTTTACCCATTTTTGGCTATTATCGTGAAAAAAATCACAGTTCCACAATTAAACTTTTTTCATACTTTCAATAAAGATGCAGTGGACCAATCTGAATAAATTTAACTTAAAAAAACTATAGGTAGGTGTTAATATAAGAAATATTTATCATATTTTGATGTTTTTTGTGTCAAATTTACCATGCTGTCAATTTTGTAAATTTGTGATTTTCTCTATTTTAAGAACAAAATGCATATTATTTCAACTTCTTTGTTGTAAATGATTGAAAAATACATATCTAAGAAATTTGAAAAGAAAAAGTGATATGGGATGTACATCATGTACATGTTTCTGGTAAAATCATTTCTTGTACCCTCACCGATTTTCTCAAAATTTTGGCTAAAAGACTGACTTGATTTGTAATAAAATTTGAAAAGTTTATTACTCAAAACTACTTATTGTAAATACACAATTTTTTCACTGAGTTAAGTTTGATTATAACATTTTTAAATTCATTGATATTTTCCACTTGTATCAATTGCGCGTAACGTAACGTTATACTTTAGAGTTCAGTATGTTACGTCACATCCTTGGTTACTTACTGTGCCATGCGTTGTTATATAGATTCTAATTTATATACGTTCCACTGTTTTGTTTAAGTTATTTCTTTGAAGCTAATACGAGTAAAGTAGTCGAGTTGTCTCGCTTTGCGCATGGTTTAGTTTTAACTTTCAATTAACCTGCAAGGTACCCCAAATTCAACCAATCAAACCAAAATGGCGTCCGATTCAGCATCAGCAGCCAAAAAGTTTAAAGCAAAATGGATGACTTAAATTCGAATCATAGCAATGAACTCTGTGATAACTCTGATTCCTGGATACCATGTTGGGAAAACCAATTGCCAAGAACAGGTAACATAACTTTTGTCTGCATTTTGAAATGTAATTCAGAGCAGGCTGCTTTCATCGGAGTAAACAAACAATGTCGATATTGACATTTTTTTCTTATTCATTCACAGAAACATTTACTATTTGGCAATATGCACACATTAAGATCGTTCCTTGATAAGCAGATTTTATTTATAAATAATTATTTGTAAAAGCATTACAGGCCTTGTAAATTATTTGTTATAGTTTGTAAAAAAAATTTAAAAATTATATATTTGGTGTATCACTCTTCCCCCTTTTTGTGTTAAATTGAATTTAAAGCAAAAAAGCATTCTGTTGCATCATACACTATCTCTTTTGGCTTCCTGTCCCTCTTTTGTTAATGTTTGTGGGCATTCCGTTCAAATTTTCAAAAGTTTATAAAGGATAAGGTGTTTATAAACAGTTCTGTTTGTCTAATTTGCTTTCATTTTCTAAAGGGAGGGTCTCAACATACAAATTTGGGTACAGACTTATGTCTGGGTTTAAACCCCATTCATATAACATGTATATATAAATGCGAAAATCCTTACCCGTTCATATATTTCATAGGAAAATCACAAACCATTTATACATATTTCCCAGGTATCATGACATCTTATTTAGACTGAAACCATGACCTTATTGATATTTGTTCGCCATTACTGGACATCACAATGGTTCCCATAAAATTTTGACATCACAGAAGAAAATAACTTATGACGCCACAATTGAAAAGTGATTGTTGTATGACATCAATAGTTCAACCAGCGCAGATTCTCGGGTCAAGCGGCGCAGATTTCCAAATAGCGATAACGTCTATTGAAATATATAAGCTCCATCTGCTCCAAAGCCAATAACACCATTAGCTTCTTAAAAGGAATGTTAACATCTCAAACAAGTCAATTAAAGAAAAGCATACATGTCCCTCGTCAGGCCTACTTTAGAATATGCTAGTGCAGTATGGGACCCATACCAACAAAACGACATCCACAGATTGGACATGGTGCAAAGGCGGGCAGCAGGTATGTTACTAACAGATATCACAACACCTCATCTGTTAGTAGCATGCTTGAACATCTTGAATGGTCTACCCTACAAGAACGAAGGAAACATAGCCGCTTAATAATGATGTATAAGCTACAAAACAACTTTGTCAAAATCGATACATCCAGTAAGCTAATACCAAATGAACGTCCTTCCAGAAATAACAACGAAAAGGCACTTAGAATACCATCATGTAAAACAACTGTACGGAAGGAGTCGTTCTATCCTAGAACAATCAGAGAGTGGAACACCTTGCCTAACTCTACTGTCTCCGCCCTGAGTCCTGGATCCTTCAAGGCTCAGCTCCGTCATTAGAAGTAAAATACCATGTTTTAATTGCACCTGTATATATATTAAATTGCACCCATTCTCTTTTGTTTATTAAATTTCAAAATATTTCATGCGCTCACTCCAAAATGTGGCAGAATAGTCAACCAGTTGACGGTGGCCGCTTACGGAAGAAGAATATAACCTCTTTGTAATATTTCAAGCCATTGATTTATTTGACATTCCTAAAAGTGACCCATACCTTTATATAGAAGAAGAGACCCCCAACTGGTATTTCTGTAGATGTTGGATTCAAACTTCATGAACTTGGATATTTAATGTGATGGTGGACAATCTAGGAATGGGATATAAAGTACATGTACATATATATTATATACCATGTTATGAAAATAAGGAGATGTGGTATGATTGTCAATGAGACAACTATTCACCAAAGTTCAAAGAGTTGCACACAGAAGTAAGAAACTTTAGCTCACCGTATGGCCTTCAACAAAGAGCAAAACCCATACCATAATAGTCAGCTATAACATGTATAAAGGCGCTGACATGACAAAATGAGAATCAATATAAATGAGAAAAAACCAACAGCTTAATTAATTTATCAAAAAATAGTGAACGACATGAACCAACGCCGACAACCACTGAATTAAGGTTCCTAACATTGTTTAAATTTCAGGAGGGGAGATAAATCTTGTAGAAGACAAAGAAATCGCATCAAGAGCAGTAGCCTTTGTTGTGAACAGTACCAGGAAAGGAATAGTCCCTCTTTGTACTGATGTAGCAAATTTACTAAGAGCAAAAAGAAGGTATTTAAGTATTTAATGAGATACAAAGGAATAGTCCCTCTTTGTACTGATGTAGCAAATTTACTAAGAGCAAAAAGAAGGTATTAGTACTTAATGAGAAACAATGGAATAGTCCCTCTTTGTACTGATGTAGCAAATTTACTAAGAGCAAAAGAAGGTATTGGTACTTAATGAGAAACAAAGGAATAGTCCTCAATGTACTGATGTAGCAAATCTACTAAGAGCAAAAAGAAGGTATTAGTTTTTAATATGAGACAATAAAATAATCAGTCTGTTTGCCATGTCTGTATCAACATGATCAATGTGTATATTGATAAAGCATGAATATTTAATGTTAAGAGTAATATCAATTTCTAGCTGTATGTTGCAACTCTGAGGAACCAAAATGTCTAGAATTAAACTTCTTCTTAACCTGATTTTTGGGTTTATATGACTGTAAAAATAATTGGTGAAGAAAAATCATATGGTGGTGCACTTCTTTTTTACTACGGCCCTTTGAAAGTACCCAATTTTGATGATTTTCCCATTTTCATCAATTTTACCCATTTTTGGCTAATATCGTGAAAAAATCACAGTTCCACAATTAAACTTTTTTCATACTTTCAATAAAGATGCAGTGGACCAATCTGAATAAATTTAACTTAAAAAAACTATAGGTAGGTGTTAATATAAGAAATTTTTATCATATTTTGATGTTTTTTTGTGTCAAATTTACCATGCTGTCAATTTTGTAAATTTGTGATTTTCTCTATTTTAAGAACAAAATGCATATTATTTCAACTTCTTTGTTGTAAATGATTGAAAAATACATATCTAAGAAATTTGAAAAGAAAAAGTGATATGGGATGTACATCATGTACATGTTTCTGGTAAAATCATTTCTTGTACCCTCACCGATTTTCTCAAAATTTTGGCTAAAAGACTGACTTGATTTGTAATAAAATTTGAAAAGTTTATTACTCAAAACTACTTATTGTAAATACACAATTTTTTCACTGAGTTAAGTTTGATTATAACATTTTTAAATTCATTGATATTTTCCACTTGTATCACATGTTTTGAAAATAATTCCAGAACGAGATTTCAACAAGACTGAAACGTCAGAAGAATACATCCTTAAGAAAGCAAACAATATTCTTAATAAAGGGTATATACCTAAACCCTATAACTAAGGGATCTTGAAAAGGGTATTAAACACCTTTTAATAATCTTACACCAACTTTTTGTATTTTATTTGCTTGAGTTGAATAAAAATTTTGAAGTGATTGAAGAATAGTGAGTTGATTTTAGTTATACATGTACATATCTTAAAGTTTTTATGTTAGTCAAAATTTAAAGAATATTACTCTTTATGATTTTTATGCCCCATACCGTAGCGGAGAGGGCATTAAGTTTACCTTGTCCATCTGTATGTACGTCGTCCGTCCGTCCGTCCCATCGTTCCAAAATTGGTTTCATTTCTCTAACTTGAGTTTGCCTCAACCAAATGTTATGAAACTTAGACACAATGCTTATTACCACAAAATACAGATCAAGATTGAATTTTGGTGGCGTCACTTTAACCATTCAAGAGTTATGCCCTTTATAAATGGAAAAATTGCAAAATATTTAGTTTCCGTTCTTTAACTTAAGTTTGCCTCAACCAAATGTTATGAAACTTACACACAATGCTTATTATCACAAAATACAGATCAAGTTCGAATTTGGGTAGCGTCACTCAAACAGTTCTAGAGTTATGCCTTTATAAATGGAAAAATTGCAAAATTTTTAGTTTCGTTCTCTTATTTAAGTTTGCCTCAACCAAATGTTATGAAACTTATACACAATGCTTATTACCACAAAACACAGATCAAGATTGAATTTTGGTGGCGTCACTCAAACATTTCTAGAGTTATGCCCTTTATAAATAGAAAATTGCAAAATATTTAGTTTCGGTTCTCTAACTTAAGTTTGCCTCAACCAAATGTTATGAAACTTATATTAATTACACACAATGCTTATTACTACTAAATACAGATCAAGTTTGAATTTGGGTAGCGTCACTCTAACCATTCTAGAGTTATGCCCTTTATAAATGGAAAATTGCAAAATTTTTAGTTTCCATTCTCTAATTTAAGTTTGCCTCAACCAAATGTTATGAAACTTATACACAATGCTTATTATCAAGTTTGAATTTTGGTGGCATCACTTAAACGGTTCTAGAGTTATGCCCTTTATAATGGAAAATTGCTAAATTTTAGTTTCGGTTCTCTAACTTAAGTTTGCCTTGAGCAACAAAATGTTATGAAACTTATACACAATGCTTATTATCACAAAATACAGATCAAGGGTGAATTTTGGTGACGTCACTCAAACCATTCTAGAGTAATGCCCTTTATGAATGGAAAAATTGAAAACTTTTAGTTCCGTTCTCAAACTTAAGTTTGCCTCAACCAAATGTTATGAAACTTATACACAATGCTTATTACCACAAAACACAGATCAAGATTGAATTTTGGTGGCGTTTTTTTAGATAATTCTGATCTTTAATTTTAGTCTAGAGAAGAAAGTTCTACTCCTGACAAAAGAGAATCAAGCGTTGAGATCAGGCAGTCGACCAACTTCACATTCCACAAGTCCAACTCCAGCATCCCTGAGCTCAGACAAAAGTATTATCCACGATACTTCATACCATATCCAAGTAAGTCACTTTTTAGTCAGGTTTGCTGAGCTCAAGACGAAAGTATTATCCACAACGCTTCATACCATATCCAGGTAAGTCACTGATCAAGTCAGCATCTCTGAGCTCAGACAAAAGTATTATCCATGATACTTCATACCATATCCAGGTAAGTCACTGATCAAGTCAGCATCTCTGACCTCAGACAAAAGTATCATCCATGATAATTCATACCATATCCAGGTAAGTCACTGATCAAGTCAGCATCCCTGAGCTCAGACAAAGTATCATCCACAATACTTCATACCATATCCAAGTAAGTCACTGATCAAGTCAGCATCTCTGAGCTCAGACAAAAGTATTATCCATGTCCATGATACTTCATACCATATCCAGGTAAGTCACTGATCAAGTCAGCATCTCTGACCTCAGACAAAAGTATCATCCATGATAATTCATACCATATCCAGGTAAGTCACTGATCAAGTCAGCATTCCTGAGCTCAGACAAAAGTATCATCCACAATACTTCATACCATATCCAAGTAAGTCACTGATCAAGTCAGCATCGCTGAGCTCAGACAAAAGTATTATCCATGATACTTCATACCATATCCAGGTAAGTCACTGATCAAGTCAGCATTGCTGAGCTCAGGCGAAAGTATTATCCATGATACTTCACACCATATCCAGGTAAGTCACTGATCAAGTCAGCATAGCTGAGCTCAGACAAAAGTATTATCCATGATACTTCACACCATATCCAGGTAAGTCACTGATCAAGTCAGCATAGCTGAGCTCAGACAAAAGTATTATCCACAACGCTTCATACCATATCCAGGTAAGTCACTTTTCTAGTCAGCATTGCTGAGCTCAGGCGAAAGTATTATCCATGATACTTATCCAAGTAAGTCATACATATTGCTATCTTTTATCTAGTTACTAAGATAATGGTTGCATTCCTAATATTTATTTTACTGGCTATACTCCACATTGCATTTGCCACCATCAAATTCCCAAGTGATGGTGGCAGCTCTTCAAATCCAGTACTGTTTTCCTGATTTTAAGTGTTAATTGCATAATCTTTTATAAAAAAAAACAACAAAAAAACATTAAATTTCTTCCAGGAACCGTACAGACCACCCTCTAGATGCAGCCAGTGCTCAAGTACTATAAGTGATTCACCCAATATAAGACAGCGACCAGAGAGTCAGCAGCGATCCCCTAACAGTAGTCGTCACAGCGGTACATCACCATTATCACAGAGACCTGATAGTCTTCACGGTCAGCAAGAACCACCAGTCTCAAATGATGGACCTTTAAATGAAACAGAGGTTCAAAAACCAACAAGAAATGGTCTGATGACAAAGGCAGAGGTTCATGTGGAATCTAAACCTACCGTTCACACTTCAGGACACTATGATAAACACAATATAGACAAGAAGAATGACAGATATCATAGGTAATATTACTCTATATAAAGAACTTGTGGCACCTTAATGTTTTTCACCTGTCTGAGCCTTCGTGATTCCCCTATTCAGTCTTCGCGATAAACTTTTGAATCTACAGGCCCATAGCTGAATTTTTACAAATATTTAGTCAGATTCTATTGGCCTTTAGAGATGAATTTTACAGGCCCGACTGCAATTCTACAAGCCTTGGCTGGTTGGCCTGTGGTTGAGCATGAAGACTGCCTATCCCTGTCACCAATGGAGTGACAGAGTTTACCTCTGTCAGTATACATGGTATGCATGCCACACATTTCTGTCAAATTTATCTCCGCAACTACAAATTAATGGTACATGAATTTCCTCTCAATGAAATACAAGAGTGGGTGTATAAATTATTCAGCAGTAGATCATACAACATATATTTTTTGTCAGATCCTCTTTTCAAATTTGGATGAAAATTTCCAGTCATAGAACATGTAGAAAAAATATAGATGAGTTTGTTAGTCAACATTATTTGAAATGGGGACTTAATTTCTGGAGTGGGCTTGCAACAATATTCCATTTTATTCTTGTCACCATATTCCATTTTATTCTTGTCACCAAATTTGCATGAAGGTTTCCACTCATCACAACCTCTGGTGAGATCAATAATCATAAAAATCTAAAATGAGGGAAGAAACTTGTAAAAATGTTCACTATTAATATTAATTCACCATGATAGCACCTTCATATTTTATCTTATCCTTGTCATCAAATAATTTGAAATTAGGACATGGAGTATGTAAGATAAAGAGAGCATGTTTTCTGTGCTATCTTTAGCTGTAACATCAAAGAATAAAAAATACTAATAACAGCTGAAGCTATGAACTTCATTAAAATAGTAATATTTCAGTTAAAAGGTACTCAACTGAGAATTGAATTTTGCATTCAAGTAGAAACAGAACACAATGGTGTCATAAGCCAAAAACATAAATAATCTATAAATACAAAACGGTCATTATGGTGACAGTTGGAAAACGTTGCAAAGAAATAGCCTTGATCAAAAAGATATTTACATTGGTGGTGTATTATGCTATTATCTAGTACTAATTTGAATCTTTATCTGATTTATGAATTATAGTATTATGATTTTCAGAATATCTCAGAAATCAAAACAGATTAAGTATGAAGTTGAAGACAATAGAAGTAAGTCATGGAATTGAAGTTCCTTTATAATAGTAATATTAGTTTCAAACAGTCAAATGGAACAAATATACTGGAATATTATTCCCATTGGAATACATATTACAGTATTTGCTCCTGATGGAAAAAGGGTATAGAATATTTATTACAAAGGAATAGATATTATAGCATTGTTTATAAAAAAAGTTTTGAGAGGAGCTTCTGTTAGGAAGAACAGATATATGTTAACAAGTAGCTGTTAGTGAAGGAATCATGCAATTAAAGTTGGATGTACTGTAAGCCAACTTTTTTTCATATAAGAATAAAGCCAGTTTAAATTGTCAGGAATATGTCAGACTTTGATCTGCTTTATATGAATACGTCAACAAATAAGACAATTGTGAATATAAACTGTGTTGTACCATACATGCCATAGTACTGTGCAAAATTTGGAAATTTTTATTTTAATAAAAATGATTAATTACTGAGAAAGAGTTTTACACCATACATGCCATAGTACTGTGCAAAATTTGGAAATTTTTATTTTAATAAAAATGATTAATTACTGAGAAAGAGTTTTACATTCTTGCAAGATTTTCTACTTCACTGAACATTTCAAAATTGTTTACCAAAGTGTTGTTAGAGTTGAAATCTACTCACGTGCATTTACCTGTTAAATTACATACCTGCTATTTTCACTTCAAGATTGGTTTTCACACGGTAAACACTTAGTTCTTTTTTATACAATGTTTATGTTTTCGAGTTGAAGCGTCGATCAACAATTTCGATAGATTTAAGATAAAATGTTAACCCGCCCACCGGTTCCCTAAATATAATAGTGTGTTATTTTATGATCTATTAGTTAAGGGTTAATTTTATGCAATTACAGTTTTAGAATTTCTACCTTGATAATTCTTAAAATTGTTTATTGAATTGAACTATTGTGTTGTGTGATACCGTATCATTAGCCTAATAAAATGTTTTTATGATATATGTATTTTCATGATTTCGAAAGTAATTGTTGTAGTATTATTGTTTGTAATATATGCAAATTTATAAAGTTGTTTTGAATGGTGTAATTCAATGTTTTCTTGTAAAAATGGACAATAATCTCGTTTAAAAACTTCACAGAAAAAAATTGCATCATGTCACTCAAAAGTGATTCTAAAGAAAAACAAGAATGACAGAATGAAATTATTGGTTACTTAAATTATTTTTTATATTGTGAAAAATTTAACAGTCAAATACACATTTAATACAAAGAGAAATAACTCTGTATATTTCCTTGCAGATAATTATGATGAACTGTACAGTCTAGAAAGTACCTTTGATGCTGAGAAAGACTTGAAGTACATTACAGAATGTCTACAGCAAATTGAGGTTAGAAATAAATACTAAGAATTTTCTGTAGATTAGTAAAATAAAAATAATAAATAATTGTTAAAAGTGATCTTCTCTGTAATTTTTGCATACATTGTCTGTTTAACTTCTATATATCATGTATAACTGCAGAAAAAAATTCTTAAAAATCCAATTTTTCAAATCAATATTTTTTTTCTTGTTGTATGTTATATTCAAATTGCTGGTTTTCAATTTCATAATTTTTGGTCTATAAATCAAAAGTTATCAGTAAGGTCTCTATGTTAATTTTATTTTTTGAGGTGTTTAATACTTGATTGTACAATAGCTGTATGAGGCATAGACATGATAGATAGCATCTGCATTCATGACAGTTAAATATAACTTAACCGTGTATAATTTTACAATTTTAAAATTCAAATATGTTGTATAAGTTTTATGCAGCATTATTTTATGACATTAAATTTTTTAGCAACCTCCCTAAAGGCAAGTAACCATGAAATTTCTAAACAGAGGAATGCATAGAAAACCATTTCATTGTGTTTAGGTTTTCATTTCTCCAAAATACCACTTAAAAATGTCCCTATTGTAAACTGACCTGTCCATCTTGTCTTGGATCGATACTGATTCGGTTTTGATGTTTACCAATTTGCTTATAAGAATACAGAATATGGACATATATTTTGTTCCCCCCAAAAAAACTCCAAATGAATTAGTGACTAAACATGAGAGAACTCATTAAATATATTTTATGTGTTTTTTTAATTTCTTTATTTCACTTTTGTTTGAGATTTAAAAATCCATGAAGTTAAGGTGATTTAGGTTTTATATTATTGTGTCTTGCATTCTTTAATAGTTTTCCTAAACTAATTAGGTAAATATATCGTACTCTGAGTGGCCAATATTATTGACTGTGCTATAGTAAGGAAGGAAAAATATGGGGTATTTTTAAAATCAGAGATTTTAAGATATTGTCAGGGCTGATTGATTTGATGATTTATTGACAAAAAAGAAAAATTAGTGAGGCTAGATTCGAAACTTTCCAATATTTGCAACTTTTATTTTTTACTTACTCATCAGACAAGTACACTGCAGCTTTTATTTGCCCAAGAATGACTTTCACATGTCTCAGACAATTGGACAACCTTCTATTTCATATTCTGCTTTATTTCATTCATATGCAGAGAAAAATATGAATAAAAGGAGATAAGTGATTTACCTCAATTAGAATGCAGCTTGATAGCACAAAATTTGGTCTTGAACAATAGACATGACAGTTGCCTTGTATACAATATGTCATGTTCTAAATCACAGCAATGTATATGTATTATATCTTTTAGGTTAAACAATGCCTTGATAAATTATATATTGAAAATGAATTACACAGTAACCCAGACAACAAGATGAAAGGTCCAAAACTTTATAGTGGAAATAAACAGAAAACACAAAGGTCAGTAGGTGAAAAGATTAAAATTTAGACTTTATTTATCACATATTTTAAAATGGCTTTAAAATTTCTTCATAAGAGTTAAGTATAGAGCAAAACTGCTAAGATATACTTTGAATTCATTATTGTTTGTGGGGAACCAATTTTTTGTTGATTTTGTTGGTAAAGGTAAACCAAATAGAATGTTTAACTAACTGTACATTCCTATAGGCTTGTAACAGTCTTTAGCAAATCCATGAAGTCAAACATCCACGAATATAGAATTTGTCCTTAATCCATGAAAATAGGTGTCCACCAAAATAAATCAATTCACAGTATTTTGATAGTGTAAAAGAGAGTAGATAACTAGGGAGGATTAGAAAATCCAATAATAACAGACATCACCATGGTAAAAATAACAGACTAGGTAAAAATAACAGACATCACCAAACAGACACCACCATGGTAAAAAAATAACAAACATAAACAGACATCACCATGGTAAAAAAATAAGACATCACCATAACAGACATCACCATGGTAAAAAAAATAACAGACATGACAGACATCACAATGGTAATAAAAAATAACAGTCATCACCATGGTAAAAATAATAGACATGACAGACGTCACCATGGTAAAAAAACAATAGATAGAACAGACATCACCATGGTAAAAAATAACATACCTAAGAGACATCACCATGGTAATAAATAACAACAACAAAAAGTAATAAATAACAAAACATTACAAAGAAAGCTAATGATTGAGAAAATGATCCCCACCAAAAACCAATTTGTAGGAAGAAATGGTAGTCTGTATTGAAAATTTTAATCTTTTTCAATACATGTAGTATATTTTAGTGAGACAGCAATACAACAACACAAGTTCACCAAAATTACAACACCTTCATTAGGGGCAGTAAAGTGTAATTATTTAAATCTTGATTTTAGATTTATATTTTACAGTGTTAATAAAAAATGGTCCAGAGCATTATCACCTAGTGTGACAAGTGTTTGTTCTGAACCAATCAAAGGCTGTAAATGTTCTCGTTGTGAGTCTGCTGTCAGGAGTGGTGATGAAGATGTAAATGACGCACAGAAATTTTCTGTTAGGTATGTTTAAATGCATTATCATGGAAAAAATCCATCAATTTTGTTGTTGATATATGTGTTACAATTTATAATGATGACCTAATTTTCTGTTAGGTATGGTTTAATACATTATTGTAGAAAACATCCATCAATTTAGTTGAACCGCCTTGGTGGTCCCGTGGAGTGCGGGAGGTTGTGGGTTTGAACCCTGGCCGGGTCAAACCAAAGACTTTAAAATTGGTATTTGCTGCTTCTCTGCTATTAAAGCATGCAGCATTAAGGAGTAAGAGCAAAGACTGGTCGGCTTGGAATCAGAATAATGTGTTGGGGTGAGGTGACATGTCTTCCTGCGGACTGTTACCTTGTGAACTAGCATGTTAAAAATCCAGCTCAGCATGTTGGTCTAGTACAAAGCAGGGTAAATATTCATATTACATTAACATGTTCTCGTCCCGAATATACATATTAATTTGCAGCTGGACATTAAGCAGCCATCCATCATCATCATCATCAATTGAGTTGTTGATTTTTGTCTTACAATTTACAATCATGACCTGCTTTATCTGAAATTTTCTGTAAGGTATGGTTTAATACATTGCATGAAAAAAACTCATTAAATTACAGGAAATTCAGAAATTTTTGTGATGTTTTTATTAATGGAAAAAATTAAAATGGGATACCCTAGGCCTGTAGGTGTCCCAATTTTTTTTTTAAATCACATTTTAAATTTTCATAGCAATATTTGTATGCAACATATCCAGAAAACCCAATAATTTATCATGCATTTTTGTACATTGTTCATCAAGTGCAAGAATAAATGAATGCAAAAATTTCTGAATTTATAGTAGTTATAAATATCTAGCTTTTTAAAAAATCTAGTTTAGTACAGTCCAATGACAGTTGATTTAACAAAAGAAAAGAAAATAGCACGACGGGTGCCACATGTGGAGCAGGATCTGCTTACCCTTCCGGAGCACCTGAGATCATCCCCAGTTTTTGGTGGGGTTCGTGTTGCTTAGTCTTTGGTTTTCTGTGTTGTGTCATCTGTACTATTATTTGTCTGTTTGTCTTTTTATTTTTGGCCATGGCGTTGTCAGTTTGTTTTCGATCTATGAGTTTGACTGTCCCTCTGGTATCTTTCGTCCCTCTTTTTTAGCCTATACAGATTTTATATAATGTGGATTCTCTTCATTTCCTGGCTACAAATTTTTAGTGGAAAGTGGAAAAATTGTATTTTCATGATAATCAATTTTGTGGTTTTGTCAAAGTTGGCATATTAGCCTATAGAAAATTTGTAATTTGATGAACATTTATATTTATGGTTTACTTATTCCCAGGAAATCCACGAAAATTGGTATCCCAAGAATAATAATGAATTCCTGTATATCAGTGCCTTGGTAACAGGGGCAATGATTTTTGTATCGCCTGCGACGAAAGTCTCAGAAAGCGAGACATAGGGATTGACGGCTCCAGTGTCAACAATTGTTAAGTTTTATGCTTAAGTTAGTTTGATAGGAACTTCTTGTGATAGATCATTGATTTATAAAGTTGCATTACTACCAGTACATATCACTTTGTCGACTATTTTGATGCGCAGTCCCCTAGGACATGGTCCAGTGACTTTGAATTAATTAGCAATCTTCAATGTTAAGTTTTCTGCTTAAGTTAGTTTGATAGGATCTACTTGTAATAGATCATTACTATCAGTACATATCAGGTTGACAACTATTTTGATGCCCTGCCCCCTAGGACATGGTCCAGTGACTTTGAATTAATTAGCAATTTTCAATGTTAAGTTTTCTGCTTACGTTAGGTTGATAGGATAGATCTACTTGTGATAGATAAATGATATTTTGTATGAAGTTGCATTTATACTATCGGTACATATCAGTTTGACAACTATTTTGAGGCCCTGCCCCCTAGGACATGGTCCAGTGACTTTGAAATAATTAGCAATTTTCAATGTTAAGTTTTCTGCTTAAGTTAGTTTAATAGGATCTACTTGTGATAGATCAATGATATTTTGTATAAAGTTGCATTACTATCAGTTCATATCAGTTTGATGACTATTTGAGGCCCTGCCCCTAGATCATGGTCCAGTGACTGAATTAATAAGCAATTTTCAATGTTAAGTTTTTCTGCTTAAGTCAGTTGGATAAGAGCTACTTGTGAAAGATCAATGATACTTTCAGTACATATCAGTTTAGTGACTATTTTGAGGCCCTGCCCTCTAGGACATGGTCCAGGGACTTTGAATTAATTAGCAATTTTCAATGTTAAGTTTTTCTGCTTCAGTTATATTGATAGGAGCTAGTTACAATAAACAACGATATTTTCTATAAGGTTATATTACTGTCTGTATATCTCAGTTTGTCCACCATTTTCAGGCCCCACCCACTAGATCATGGTCCAGTGACTGAATTAATAAGCAAAGTTGCTGTCCATCAGATTGTATTTTTATGAATTTTATGCCGACAGGCGAGACATACCTCTGTGTCAACAGTTTATTTATATTGTAGGACCAAATGATAACCTGAATTACAAATGAAACTGTGGTGTTAATGTTTATGTTATTAAAGTGGTAAATACGATAGAATGTATTTAGAACTGTCAGATATTTTGAATGAAAATTTTCCTATCCAAGCTTCATAACTCTTTGGTTATGAATTTGTCTGTTGAGCTCAAAAGATGCATTATTGTTATTAGAAGGCTTTAAAATATTATAAAATGTATGCGTTACATATCATTATTTTTATTATTTTTTAAGCTATAAACTGCAAGTGCAACAAGGTGATTATGTTGTTGCCAAGGGAGACAAAACTGGAAGAATTTGTTATATTGGTCACCTTGACAACACACCAGATGTGTTATATGTTGGCCTTGAACTTGCTCAACCAGGTATACCTTTTTATCTGTTAATTGAGGTATTGCAGTATTTATTTTGATATCATCTATCTATATTCTATTGATTTCATTGTCTATTAGATACAATATTTATTGGTAATTTTAATGGACAATTCCGTAAATTATTCCTTGTACTGAATCAATATAATTATAGCAAGATGTAAAAACACCAATTGCCGTTAAAGAGGTAATAAACATATAAACAGTAATACACTTGTAAACAAATGAAAGAAAAACATAACAGAA
This sequence comes from Mytilus coruscus, assembly GCA_017311375.1. Taxonomy (NCBI): domain Eukaryota; kingdom Metazoa; phylum Mollusca; class Bivalvia; order Mytilida; family Mytilidae; genus Mytilus; species Mytilus coruscus. The sequence continues at coordinate 42,072,823 of CM029608.1, forward strand.
TAAGAGATACAATCACTTTTGGGAGATTTGTAGAGAATTTCTTTGGTTATTCTTGAAAAGATGTGAGAACAAAAGGATGTACCATAATCAGCATTTTATTATCTGTACTTGTACATTGTCTGCAATTTTTTTGTTTTGCCACAGGAATTCTGGAAAAAAACTTTTTTGTCACTTGTTGAAAATGTCTTGTGAGCACTTGTTATTTCAAATCATGTGTGACCATTTGAGGTATTTTCATGGAAAATCCTGTTTTTCATCATTATTTAAAGTTGAAAATGCTTGTATAAGACTCTAGAACACTTCATGGCCTACTTCGATTCGTCCAATTTGGGTGGATGAGAATTAAGAAATCAGTGCTAATGTGCATGTGTGCAACCTTCCCAAATCTAAGTTAAAACTCTGTTCTCTAGTTGACTGAAAATGGAAGATATAGACATAGCAAGCGGTTGTTAATTTTCTTTCAGTGGATGTTGAAAATGAACAACTTTATGTTCAAATTTGTAACATCATTAAAGAACTTATCATTTATTAAATTTCAGTTCTTAGCAGGCCAAATTGATTTGTTTTCCAAATCTTCCTGCCCCTGTCTTCCCCTAAGCATTGTTCTAAGTAAAGGGAATGGATGTTCGTAATAAATTCACATTTTACTCTTACTAACTCAAAGTACTGTAATAATATTTTTCTGTTCTATTGATAAACATCATCGACAGAATTTACACATGAAAATTACAGCCAAAAAATAAATTTCTCTTAACAGCTCCTTTTCTTGGACTGTATTTTGTGAAATGTCAGTTTGTATGCCCCCGCCGTAGCATAGGGGACATTAAGTTTTACCCTTGTCCGTCTGTACGTCCGTCCATCTGTACATCCCCATATTGGTTTCCATTCTCTAACTTTAGTTTGCCTCAACAAAATGAATCTTATACACAATGCTTAAAACGACAAAACACAGCACTTTTACCGTTCTTGAGTTATGTCCCTTTATAACGTTATATGCAAGCAGGGGCATCATCTGTGTCAATGGCATCTGTGTCCCAGGGACACAACATTCCCCATTTATTTGTATCATACTCCTCTTTGCTGTTCTTGTTTGTCACCATTTTGTAACTCTTCTAAACCTAATCTTAACCCAGGGTTGATTTAGAGTCAACTCAGGTAAATTCAAAAGGACAAACTTGGAAGGTTTGATTGAAACCTGAGTAAACTTGTCAAACTAATTACTAACCCAAGTTGGATGAACCGAAGTATGCCTATGAGTGTTAAAATATGCCAAAATCACATAAAAAAAACAAATGGAAAAAATGTGTTTGTCATGAACCTGAATTGAAAAAGAACTTGTAAATCGTAATCAAAAACGGGGAGATTCATCATTGTGCAGAAAATCTGTGTTTAATAGAATTAACAAAAAAAATTGAAAGTAAAACAGTGCTGTCCCTTAGTAAATTACTATTCAATTTTTCATCTAATTAATGTTTAGCTAAAAACATGCATGTATGAAACATCAAATCTGAATGAATAACCAATAACGTTTTGTAATTTGTACATCGTTATAGATAAGCCAGATCTTGTCAGACTACCATGCTTTGTTCATAGTTTTAAATACAAGTGGATTTCAGTTTATGTTATGCAATGCTGTAAAAAAGAAATTTAGAAATTTGCAATAAAGCATTTAATTTGATATTTATCAGTTGATATTGGATTCATAATGCAAAATTGCATTTTAATATGGATTAGGTAAATACTAGAGTTTTGAAAAGAAATAAAGGCACTCTCTACAATTTCAATAACAAACATGGCGGAAGGTGAGGAACTTAAACAAACATTGCTTAATGGAGTTTTTTTTTTTCTCTTATTTCTTGCTTAATGTTTATAGTACTCTATAATCGCAACCTTGACTGGCAATTTTAATTTTGGAGTAAAAGACTATGAACAATACAAGATGGAATTTGGTAGTTGATAAAATTTAAATTGAAAGAATATTGTAATTGTATAGCATTCTTATGTATTAAACAATGTGCATGGAGGTGACTTATAAAACATGACAATTTAACTTAAGTGATTATTATATAAAAAAAATATTACTAATGACAAGTAAAACTCCTTTAACTTTAATCCATCAATATCCACATTGAAAGGACAAGTTAACAGTAATAATATGCAACATAATATTCAAACAAAGCTCACTCAATTCTTGACAAAATATCTCAATCAAATGGCTGTCTAAATGGATAGTTGTACATGCGTTAGATTCAGAAATCTTTGCAAAGTTTTCATTGATACAAAAAAATTGTGATGGGACAGGTTTCCCAAAAATTTTAAATAATTTAACATTTCAAATTTTTTAGCATTTATAGTATATAACATTTCTAGACATTGCAATAATTTTTATTATAATTTTTGTTCATTGTTCGCATTGTAATAGTATTAAAGTGAACACACAATTTCTGAATTTACAGTATATGTAAGTTAGGATGCAAAAAAAAAACCTCAGCTTTTGCTGACTATACGGTATGGGTTTTTCTCATTGGTGAAGGCCGTAAGGTTGCCTATAATTGCTTACATCCACTTTATTTGCACTTTGGTGGATAGTTGTCTCACTGGCAATCATACCACATCTCCTTATTTTTATATTTTAAACAATTATGTCAGACATTTAATTACTGGATTATATTTTCAGTTGGACAGCATGATGGATTTTATAAAAGTAAAAGATATTATACTTGTAAGAAGGACCATGGTGTATTTGTTCCCCTCCAAGAAATACTTTGTAAAGTAAACAAAAGGGTAAATACTTCAAGGTCAATTAAAAATATATACAATTAAACTTTGTCTTTTTACATTTAAAAAAATCAGATCAGTACTGTATTCCTTATGTTTTCATTTCATTATTTGAGCTGCGTCGGATAGAAATCTAATGCAAGTGCATGTATACATGTACATGTATAAGACTTTGATTGATTTTGGAACATTCAAATACGAAATATGAATTTTGGTCTGTTTTGTAGGTTCTTATATCAAATCAATTTTCAAACAGTTACAGACTTTGTATACAGATATTTTTCAACCCCGAAATAAGTTAACAGGTGTATTGATATTCATTTGCATAAGGTTGATTTCTATCCGATGCAGCTCAATTTATATTTTGGTGTGTAAAATGCTTTTTCTTAATGAATGTGTGGTTATTATTTTTTATTGATATTCATAAAGTTCCAAAATATAAAGATGTACAATATTTATTCTCTTCCATAATGCTGAAGTGTACAATGTTGATAAAAAATTCCAGTTTAGTATAAATATTGTTTGTTAAATATTATAAGATAGATGAGAAGAATGTTCAGATGTTAATCGTTAAGGTTAAATGTCAAGCAACTTAAATTACAACAGTATCTAGGACAAGAATATGTGGTTGTGAAATGAATTAGAATTTTGTGTTTAACCAACACACTGAGCAGTGATTTTCCTGCCTTTATTTTGGGGCTGAATATTGGCCCCGTTCCCAATTATAAAAAACCTGAAATTTTCCCAAATGATACGGAAAAATTCCTAAATCAATCAAGTTGTAGCGGGAAGGTAATTCATAATTTTATCGTTAGTACAACTTGTTAAAACTTAAGGTTGTCATGCTGTTCTGGAAGAAAAACATGTGGCATATAGACAGATAACGATCATATTTCTGAAACCAGTTTAGCTTAGATCTGTAATGAATGGTTTATCTGAAAACTGGAAAAAACATGAATATGACCATGATCTAAATTTTCAAAGAAAACTTTCATTCTATGAAAGTTTGCTACCACTGTTGATTTTTTTCTCAAATAATAATATTGAAAGTATGATTACTATAAATTGCTATTAAAAAACCATAGTGCATCTTTCTAAATTTCGTTTTTGTCTCCATAAAATGTGCTTAAACTTTTCAAAGGGGCATAACAGAAGACCCTCTAGCATGGGTCGTGCTTTTGACATTTGGCTTTCGGAGTTGAGGGAAGACTTGTAAAAACCAAATTTAACTAGCCCTCTGTGCTAGTAAAGGAATTTAGTTAGTGTCAAACCCTGGATATATGATAACATGCATCAAGAAAATGTTTTTGATATGTTCAAATTTGAACATGATAGAACATTTTTCCCAACTGCCTAGGGCCATGACCCGTTTGAAAAAAGGTAGGAAAATCACTGCTGAGTTGTACCATACAATGTAGAAGTGTGCCCAAAAACATGTTTTACCCCACAACATTTTTTATGTGCCTGTCTAAAGTTAACAGCCTTTAATTCAGTGATAAGGGCTCTCGGTCATAAAACTTTACTCAGTACTCGGAGTACAAAATTTGTGCTCGAAACACCAAATCCAGGATTTTGATTGGTTGAGTTTTATGACCGCAAGGCCTGGAAAAACAAATATGACAGACAGCAATCAACAATAACCACTGAATTAAAGTCTCTAACTTGGGACAGGCACATACAGAATGTGGCGGGGTTAAACTAGTTTGTGAACACTCAACCCTCTCCTAACCTTGGACAGTGGTGTAACAGTACAACATAAGAACAAACTGTAAAATCAGTTGGAAATGGCTTGACTCATCAGATTGAACTAACTTAAAGACATGAATGATGAATCAGATGTTTATTTTACATGATTTGTGCTCTTCAATTGTTTACATCATTGTTCTGTGGTCTTTGGTGGATAGTTGTCTCTATGGCAATCATTCATGACATATTTCTCAAGAGCCAATCTTTTTGGTATCAACATTGATGTGATCATGCTATACCATGTGATGCCTTTTCACATCTTTACTCATCAACTTCCAATTTACTGAATACCTAAAGCAAGGGTTTCAGTAGAAAAAATAGTTCATACTTCAACTTGTTTTTTTTTCAGCCTTCAAAATTATTGAAGACACCAAGTAGAGAAGGAAAAATAGAAGAAGTAACAAAACTGGTTAGTATGAATAAAAGTCAGTGTGAGGTTTATGACATCAACCTAACAATATCTGTTTTCAATACATTATAACAACAAGGAGATGTGGTATGAGACAACTATCTTCTAGAGTTCAAATGACATGGATATAAGCAATTACAGAGGGGCGGAAGGACCTTTTTCCAGATGTTGGGATTGGGCCTTAATTTTTGCTGGAATTCAGGATTGGATCTTTATTTTCGCAGGAATTTGGGATTTACACTTATCGGGACTCAGGAATTAATGATTAATTTTACAGGATCCGGGAAAGAATACTTCAATTTTGCAGGAATTTGGGATGACACCCCCTGCTACTGCTCCTCATTACAGGTCACTTTACAGCCTTCTACAATTAGAAAATTACATTTTCTATAGTTGGCTCTAAAAGGCCCCGACATGAAAAATGTAAAATGCTTCAAACAATAAAACTAACTGCCTAATTTTTAATGAACAATTGTTTATTTTTCATTTTACAGATTCATGATTATATTGTTATATGAAAATGTCAGTTTTTGCTATCTTTGCATACACAAAACATTAAAACATCTATAAAAAAAAAATTAAAATAGTATGTACCAAAAAAAGTATTCTTAGGTAGATTGCTGATTGATACAATCTTATTCTTTCAGTTCCTAGCGATCCTTCATAAGTATTTGAATATTATTTGCCGAGTGTCGACTATAAAATTTGTAATTTACAAGCAAATAAAAAAAAAATATATGTACATTTGAAAAATAACATTTAGATAAAACTATATACATTAGTTAAGGAAAGAAAATAGGGATTAGAGCAGATTCTGGTATCATACACTTATAACCGTTGTCATATGGTATTTTGAACCCCTAAAAAAACCGGGTAAAATGAACCCCGTCATTATACTGGTATTTGCCTAAATGATATTGCTATGTCTAGTTCTATTGTCTAGTGGGATTAAAAGGTGGAATGTAGAAAGCTGGTCATAGCATTAACTTCAAAGTGTGAGATCTCTAAGAAAATTTTCTTATTAGAGACTTCCTGTAGAACCTAATTCACATTTTTTCTTGCAATTCAATTGTCAAACTTTTATTACAGTAAAATCAACATGAAAATACATTCGAATGAGGAATATGACTTAAAACTAATGTATTTGCAAATATTCTATGGGGAAAGTTACTACTGAATTTATGAATGCAAGTTTTATTATTTCAAACCTGATACTGTTGCATTTTTCACATTTATAAAATTGCAATAATTTCTGAATTATAGCAGTCTATTTCTAGTGCAATTTAGTTTTTCCAACTCATATCATTTGTCTTCAAAATGCAACGTTGTTGTTTTTTTTTACATTACAGTGACAGTAGTTGTAAAGGAAGATATCCAAAGACAAGATTCCGTCCATGAGTTGGGAAAAACTAAAGTGTGATAGATTTAACAATATGTTGTAGAAATGCAGCATTAGAATACAGTGCCATTCAAGCAAATATTTTGTTATGACTAAGAACAGTAATTTTTGGGGACATATACCTTCTTATATTGCTGCAAATTTTCATTTTCACTTTTGTACAGCTGAATTTATACTACTGTTGATTCATTTATTTTCGTGGATACCTATTTTCGTGGATTGAGAAAACTTGCATTTTCATGGATATTTAATTTCGTGGTTTTGGCAAAGTCTGCATACATTACTTTAGAAAAATTGTAATTCGTTGAACATTTAAATTCGTGGTTATTCTGTATCCACGAAATCCACGAAAATTGGTATCCAATGAATATTAATGAATCCACAGTATAGTACAGTACAGATCACATGGATTTGGTCTTCTGACCCTAATTTTTTTAGCATTGAAAAAACAGTACTGAAAAAAAGAATTGAATCAATATATCTTCAATGAATGACTGAAATTGAAAACATAATTACAAAATTAGATAAAGTATAAAATTATATATAAATGAGCACATACTGTAAAGACATACTAAGCCAACTTTCGCAGCCCTATCAATGTCGGAATACTTAATAAAAAAAAAAATGCCTACCTACCACCTAAAATTTTATATCGCCCGTCAATTTTTGACGGACGTATATGGTATATAAATGTCGGGTGTTTTATGATTATTGCTTCAAACTTTACACACTTCTTAGTTATATTAATCTTAAGATCTTTATACTTTTGGTGATGATTCAAAATTTTGTTTTAGATATATAGTATTTCAGAGGGTTATCACATAGTATTACAATTTGTTGGCTATCATTTTAGTTATATTAACCTTAGGATCTGGATACTTTTGGTTGATTCAAAATATTTTTAGGGTATTTTGTAAAATTTTTCACATGTCGCAGGGTATCAAAACGATTTATGATTATTGCTTATGGCTATATTTTTGGTTTTGAATTTTATTTTTGAGAATTGATTTTTTTTTTTATCAATTTTCAAAATACGCAAACATGTTAAATACATACATACTACTTATTGGAGTATTATTACTATATAAAGGAGTTAGAATAGTTAGAATTTTTAAATAAAAGGTCTTTAATAAACCCAGTTTTCTATAGTAGGGGTTCAATATACCGCAGGGGGTCAAAATACCATGGCTAAGTAAAACTTTCAAAATATCTTTTCCAGCATGTTAAATACATACAAATAACTTATTGGAGTATTATTACAATTTAAATGAGTTACAATAGATACAATTTTGAATTTGGAGGTGTAAAAGGGGGTCAAAATACCATGGCTAAGTAAAATTTTCAAAATATCTTTTCCAGCATGTTAAATACATACAAATAACTTATTGGAGTATCATAACAATTTAAATGAGTTACAATAGATAGAATTTTGAATTTGGAGGTGTAAGGGGGATGGTCAACATACCATGGCAGGGGTCAAAATACCATGGCTAAGTAAAATTTTCAAAATATCTTTTCCAGCATGTTAAATACATACAAACTACGTATTGGAGTATTACTACTATACAAAGAAGTTAAAATAGCTAGAATTTTTAAATAAAAGGTCTATAGTAGGGGTTCAATATACATGAGGGGGTCAAAATACCATGGCTAAGTAAAATTTTCAAAACATCTTTTCCAGCTTGTTAAATACATACAAACTACTTATTGGAGTATTACTACTATATAAAGGAGTTAAAATAGCTAGATTTTTTTAAATAAAAGGTCTATAGTAGGGGTTCAATATATTGCAGGGGTCAAAATACCATGGCTAAGTAAAATTTTCAAAATATCTTTTCCAGCATGTTAAATACATACAAATAAATTATTTGAATATCATTAGAATTTAAATGAGTTACAAAAGATAGAATTTTGAATTAGGAGGAGTAAGGGGCGGGTCAACATACCATGGCAGGGGTCAAAATACCATGGCAAAGTAAAATTTTCAAAACATCTTTTCATGCACGTAAAATACATACAAACTACTTATTGGAGTATTACAACTATATAAAGGAGCTAAAATAGCTTGAATTTTTAAATAAAAGGTCTATAGTAGGGGTTCAATATACACAGCAGGGGGTCAAAATACCATGGCTAAGTAAAATTTTCAAAACATCTTTTCCAGCATGTTAAATACATACAAACTACTTATTGGAGTATTACTACTATATAAAGGAGTTAAAATAGCTAGAATTTTTAAATAAAAGGTCTATAGTAGGGGTTCAATATACATAGAGGGGGTCAAAATACCATGGCTAAGTAAAATTTTCAAAATATCTTTTCCATGTTAAATACATACAAACTACTTATTGAAGTATTACTACTATGTAAAGGAGTTAAAATAGCTAGATTTTTAAATAAAAGGTCTATAGTAGGGGTTCAATATACATGAGGGTCAAAATACCATGGCTAAGTAAAATTTTAAAACATCTTTTCAGCATGTTAAATACATACAAACTACTTATTGGAGTATTGCTACTATATAAAGGAGTTAAATAGCTAGATTTTTTAAAATAAAGGTCTATAGTAGGAGGTTCAATATACATGGGGGTCAAAATACCATGGCTAAGTAAAATTTTCAAAATATCTTTTCCAGCATGTTAAATACATACAAACAACTTATTGGAGTATTATAACAATTTATATGAGTTACAATAGCTAAATTTTGAATTTGGAGGTGTAAAAGGGGGTCAATATACCATGGCAGGGTCCATGGCTATATACATGCATGTAAAATACATACAAACTACTTATTGAGTATAATTACTATGTAAAGGAGTTACAGTAGCTAAATTTTGAAATTAAAGGTGTAAAATATGCCATGGCAGGGGTCAAAATGCAAAATGTTTTGATAATTTTACATAGCCATTTTGACCCCCTGTAGTATATTGAACCCCTACTATAGACCTATTATTTTAAAATTTCTAGCTATTCTTACTCCTTCACAAAGTAATAATACTCCAATAAGTAGTTTGTTTGTATTTAACATGCTGGAAAATGTTTTGAAAATTTTACATAGCCATTATTTTGACCCCCTGTGTATATTGAACCCCTACTATAGACCTATTATTTTAAAAAATCTAGCTATTCTAACTCCTTCACAAAGTAAAAATACTCAATAAGTAGTTTGTTTGTATTTAACATGCTGGAAAAGATGCTTTGAAAAGATGTTTTGAAAATTTTACCTAATGGTATTCTAACTCCTGTGATATAAAAAACCCAAAGAATAGACCTATGTTTTTTCAAAATGTTTTGCTAATCTAACTCCTTTACATCATACTCAAATAAGTAGTTTATATGTATTTAACATGCATACTCAAATAAGTGTTTATGAAAATTTTACATGCATGAATGTTTTGACCCCATGTATATTGAACCCCTACTATAGACCTGAAATTAAAAATTCCAGCTATTCTTACTCCTTTACATAGTAATAATACTCAATAAGTAGTTTGTATGTATTTAACATGCTGGAAGAGATGTTTTGAAAATTTTACCATGTATTGACCCTACCATAGGAAATTTCAACTCACTTTATATGTTAAGTTTTCAAAGAAGCAAAGCATTCAAGGTACATGGTCTAGTCATACTGTTTCAATAAGGATTTTTAATGAAATTTTGTTGTTAAGGTCTTCAGCATGTTCAGAGCACTTATACCGAGCCATGGCTTTATTTTTTCCTACCATGGAAAATTTACCTCACCTTTTGGTATGTATGATTTTCAATCTATTATAAGCTTAAAAGTAATGTATAATGTTCTTATTATTATCTAGAATAAAAAAACAGGGGTTCAATTTACCATGGGGTTCAATTTTCCATACAGGGGGTTCAATTTACCATGGGGGTTCATTTACCATAGCGGTATTTTGACCCGGGTCAATTTACCATGGGGTTCAAAATACCATATGACACCGTGTATTGTACTGCATGGAACTATTTGTTGTGCCAATCAATTCCAATTTATAACTATGCAGATAAAATGAATATTTATAGCTGTCTTAAGATGTTTGTATTTGCCTAAATGAGTGTGGATTGCTATGTCTGGCATGTCTGGTTCTATTGTCTAGTGGGATGAAAAGGTTGAATGTAGGGACTGCAACAATTTCATGTATAATGAAAAAGAAAAAAAGTCTGTATCTTAATCGCCTTATTTCAAGTGAATACCAATTGAGGTCTGTCATAATATCAGTAACTCAGCTAATGTTGTGGAAGAGGTTGCATGAGAAGCATGCTGCTCGTCTCTATACCTTTTTAATTTATGAAATATGTTGTTTTTTTATGTGGATCCCAAATGGTTGAGCAGTACTCTAATTTTGGTCTTTTCCAGACAAATTAATGAGCTTGAGATTTGAAAGCTGGTCATACGTAGTATTAACTTCAAAGTGTGAGATCTCTGAGAAAATTTTCTTATTAGAGACTTCCTATAGAACATAATTCACATTTTTTCTTGCATTTTAATTGTCAAACTTTTTATTACAGTAAAATCAACATGAAAATACATTTGAATGAGGAATATGACTTAAAACTAACTAATGTATTTGCAAATATTCTATGGGGAAAGTCACTACTGAATTTATGAATGCAAGTTTTTATTATTTCAAACCTGATACTGTTGCATTTTTCACATTTATAAAAACATTGCAATAATTTCTGAATTATAGCAGTCTATTTCTAGTGCTGAATTTAGTTTTTCCAACTCATATCATTTTTCTTCAAAATGCAACGTTGTTGTTTTTTTTTACATTACAGTGACAGTAGTTGTAAAGGAAGATATCCAAAGACAAGATTCCGTCCATGAGTTGGGAAAAACTAAAGTGTGATAGATTTAACAATATGTTGTAGAAATCCAGCATTAGAATGTAGTTCTTTTAGTTTATTTTATCAGAGTTTGAAATGAAGTTTACCATGCAATAGCACACTTGATAAGTGTGAAGTTGAAATTAATCAGCACAATGCCATTCAAGCAAATATTTTGTTATGACTAAGAACAGTAATTTTTGGGGACATATACCTTCTTATGTTGCTGCAAATTTTCATTTTCACTTTTTGTACAGCTGAATTTATACTACTGTTGATTCATTTATTTTCGTGGATACCTATTTTCGTGGATTGAGAAAAACTTGCATTTTCGTGGATATTTAATTTCGTGGTTTTGGCAAAGTCTGCATACATTACTTTAGAAAAATTGTAATTCGTTGAACATTTAAATTCGTGGTTATTCTGTATCCACGAAATCCACGAAAATTGGTATCCAACGAATATTAATGAATCCACAGTATAGTACAGTACAGATCACATGGATTTGGTCATTTCTGCCAGTTCATCATGAGAAGGGGCAAAATTTTCAGATGTCCCCTGTGCCCACCCTTAAGAGTGGATTTTCTTTCCTTTTTTTATCATAAGCATTAAGTATACAATACCTTTGAAAAATATGGTTGAATAAACAAACTCTAACTGGACAGTAGTGCATGAGTTTGTCTGCATTGCTATCAGTTCAGACTTATTTCAAGGCCTAGAAAAAAAAATTGTTTGGTTCTGGTAACCCAACCCTACCTAAAAAAAAAATTCTGACCCTAATTTTTTAGCATTGAAAAAAAAACTACTGAAAAAAAGGAAGAATTGAATCAATATATCTTCAATGAATGACTGAAATTGAAAACAAAATAATTACAAAATTAGATAAAGTATAAAATTGTATATATAAATGTGCACATACTGTAAAGACATACTAAGCCAACTTCCGCAGCCCTATCAATGTCGGAATACTTAATAAAAAAAAAAAAAAATGCCTACCTACCCCACCTAAAATTTTTTGGACATGTTACCCGAACCAAACAATTTTTTGTTTAGGCCCAAGCTAAATTTGCTCTTGATAAATTCTTTTCAAATTTTATTTCAAAGAATAAAAGTGTAGTTTAATAAACCCAGTTTTCTGACAGAAATGCCATCATTGATTTAGGGTTATATGGAGATGATAGGGGCTCCAGTTGTTACCTGTTGAGAACCCTTCAACTGAGGCTTTTTTTACTGTTTACAAAATAGAGGTCAAGTTCGATATAGATGATTTTCATTGTAGACTTCAGGAGTAAGGGTCCTAGATTGATTAGAAAATTGCACTTTATGTGATTTCCTTGCAATAACAGGTAGAACCTTTCAACTAATGCTTGCAAAGTTTCATACTACCTGCCCTTTTATTCATTTTAATTATGTGACCATTTATTAAGTTCAACAATAGTTCTCTTCAAAATAAAAAAAAACTGGTTTGCAGTTAATTTGGCTGCTCATTTCTTGGTTAAGAGATTATAAACTATGAGATTGTCTTTTTATTTAGTTTTTTTCTTCCAAAGTACCAAGATTCAACACTTATATGTAGTAAAGAATTAATATCATTTACTTATGTTGAAATGGTGTCATTTAATTCAAAATATATATTATAAGATAAGATGTGATTGGTAGATTGAGAATAGCCATTAAAATTGTATGTACTTATTAAAATAAGATTACAGGCCTGAGAGACAAAACATCTATTTTGGATGGCTACAATGTTCCTAAGTTATTGAAGTAAATATCTTTGTGGAAGATTTTACAAATCAAAATCATTGACTTGATTTGGAATGGGCATTGTATTCTTTCAAACTCTGATTATATTATTTCAAAATTCTTGTAAACAGTTTTTGAAACAGGAAGGCATCACTTCATGTTAAAAAGTGTGTCCAAGACTTTCAAAATGTGAAAAAAAAGTACGGAAGTTTTCAAATCTAACAAAATGTCCAGTAAATGGAATAGTATTAATGGTTGAAATCAAATATCTTTGTACAAAGATTGTTTTAAACAGGTTTTACTCGATGCATTATTTTTTGAAAAAAATGAAATTATTTGAAATGTTGTAGTTTATATAAAAAAAGGTTTATGTACAAATAGTATTATGTAGATGTATTTATATTTTCATTAAGTATTTTTTTTACACAATGAGATTAAAAGAAAAGTTGGAAATTAGTTAATATAAATGCCCTTCCAAACTGGTTTACAGTGAAGGAAAAGTGTGTCTCACAATTAGTTTAACGTTGGCCCTGTGAGAAAAATAAAAATAACACACCTTTACTTTACTCCTTAGTGAAAGGAGAAAGGGCATTTTAACGGGTCCATTTCTGGCCCAAGAAAATATTTTATTTAGAACTACTTCTCTTCCTCATAATATAGGAAAATTCATTTACACTAGAAATATAAATGGATTAGACATTAAATACAAAGTAAACAGGTAAAGGTGTCATAATTACATTGTAATATGCCTATATCCACAAAAATTAAGTAAAATACAGATTTAAGTAAGTTTCCCATCCACATTTTCTTCATAGAAATATTAGCTGGAGGGCACTTCTATTAAATTTTGATCGGTGGTGATTATTTTAGACATATAGCCTGAACAATTACAGGAAATAATCCATTGAAATTTAATGCATGTTGATATTAAAAGAGTGCCTTCTAACAACCCTTACCTTTATTTATTTTTGGAACAGCCATTATACAATTTGTTTGCTGTAGACTGCTAAGAACATTGTTAACCAATCTCAGCATTTTGATGTACACTTTAGAAAATATTACCCAGAAAGCATTAGAACCTTGCAACTGGTCAGCAGAATTTAAATGCTATTTAAAGCTATTTAGATAAATTTAAGTTAAGGATGTTTGCAATTCTTGTTTTTGACTTTTTGTCAGATATTCGGAATCCTCTAGTTTTACCCATGTAGTGCCAATAAAAAAATTGCCCGCTAACCCCTACTTTTCTTTTCATAAATTCATTACGTATAGTTTAAAAAGCCATTTTTGAAAATCTTTTAAAATCCTTGAAACTTTTTCATAGTTTTGAAAGAAAAAAGGTGCCAATGTTGAATGCATGAAAAATCTAGAGAGAATTATTTCCCACCAAAATTGGTTATTTCTCAAAACAAGGACACTTAGCTGTCATTTTTTTCTACTTTTTAAGTTCCATTTTTTATAAACTAGCAATTTATAACAGTCTTCTACAAAGCTTGTTATTTTGAAACAGAGGAGCAAACATCCTTAGATTGTTCTGATGAAAAATTCAATATTTACCTGGTATGACAGCATTAGTAGTCTGTCATACTATGTCAAATTTAATTCCAAGAAATGGAAAAAATGTTGGCATTAAAAAATTTATAATTGTAAATTACAGACCCTATTCCAACAAACTATCAATGAACAGAAAATTTTGAGAAAATCTTCCAATTTGAATAAGATTTTCTCAATTCAGGAACACATACTTGTAACCCTTTTAGCTCAACCATGGATCTGCTTTTGATTATTGAAGAATAATTTCTATACGACTGCAAAAATTTTTTTGGGATCGTATTATGGTATGATGTCGTCTTCGTCGTCATCTGCGTTGTCGTCCAAAGACACATTGGTTTCTGGACAATAACTTTAGTTTAAGTGAATGGATCTCTATGAAATTTTTTAAGGAGGTTTAATACCACAAAAGGGAGGTTGGGATTGATTTTGGGGATGATGGACCCAACCGGTTAGGAATTAGGGGCCCAAAAATGGGCCCAAAACCAGCATTTTTCTAGTTTCAGGATAATAACTTGTGTTTAAGTATTTTGATTGCTCTGAAATTGTACCACAATGTTTAATACCACAAGTAGAAGGTTTGGATTCATTTTAGGGGTTATGGGGCCAACAGTTTAGGAATTAAGGGCCAAAAAGGGGCCAAAAACAAGCATTGTACCACAAGGTTCCATATTATAAAGGGAAGGCTGGGATTGAGTTTGGGGTTAATTGCCCCAAACATGTAGGAATAAGGGGGCCGAAAAAAGGGCCAAAAACAAGCATATTTCGAGTTTCCAGACAATAACTTGTGTGTAAGTGTATGGATCTCTCTGAAATTGTACTACAAGGTTCCATACTACAAAGGAAAGGCTTGGATTGAGTTTTGGGGTTATTGCTCCAAGGGGGGTTTCAAAAAGTTGGGGGGGCGGATTTTTTCCCAATTTTTTTAAGGGATTCATATTTTTTTTCAAAATTTTTAAAATTTCGAATTTTTGAAAACTTTCAAGAAGAAATCTTCAAACCTCTGTGGTCGTATCAGGCTGCGCTCAGCGAAGCATTTTATTCTTTTTGTTCTGTTGCCTTAGTAATTGTATGTTTGCTGAATTATGGTCATTATGTTACCTTTTTATGTTTGAAACATCTGTGATCTGTTCTCTAAATTAAGAGTTATTGTCCCTGGTGGACAAGCCAGAATGAGTCTTTATATTTTTTTTTTTTTATATTTCATATATGATTTAGTAGACTATATCATGGCTTTGTAAACTTATTTTTGTAACTTTTTTATGCCTAAATTTCAGTTTTTCATTTTTTTTTTTTATATTACATAGACTATTGTAGATATTAGTGTAAACTGATGTTCAAACATAGTTTATGAACCCTTATAATTATCAGTAAGCCTTATGAACATGTTCAAGTTTCTAATGCACATTTTTATGCCCCACCTATGATAGTAAAGGGGCATTATGTTTTTCGGTCTGTGCATCCGTTTGTTCGTTCGTCTGTTTGTCTGTCTGTGCAGCTTCAGGTTAAAGTTTTTGGTCAAGGTAGTTTTTGATGAAGTTGAAGTCCAATCAACTTGAAACTTAGTACACATGTTCCCTATGATATGATCTTTCTAATTTTAATGCCAAATTAGAGTTTTGACCCCCAATTTCACGGTCCACTTAATATAGGAAATGATAGTGCGAGTGGGTCATCTGTGTACTATAGACACATTCTTGTTTTAGAAGTGACTTGCGCTGGAGTAGCCAAAGCATGTTACATAATACTGCTGATGAATTTCTGGATTTTTTTTTAAGTATTCCTCTGACGAATACTGTAAATTAAGAAATTAATGCCTGCATTTATTGTTGCAAATCCTTGTTCTCTGGAAAAAATGTGAAATCTAATTAGTGCGATTACAAAAATGTTATGAAGGAAAATTTTTATTATTGGGATCTTTTAACTGTTGCATTTTTTGCAATAAAAAAACATCGCAATAATTTCCGAATTTACAGTCCTTATTTTCATGCTAATGTGAAACAGATCTGGTATAAGGCAATGTAGAAATATAAAGTAGAAGTTTCTACAAATTCATCTGATCACACAAATTTGTTTCTAAAAATAAAATTTGTGTGTACAAGTTTTAGAAACAGGTAGAGTGTGAGGCTTTTCTTAGCATTTCTGTTCCTGTTTAAACAGAGTACAAATAGAAAATTTGTTTGGAGAAAATGTAGCGATCCAGGATAGGGCGTAGAGGGTGGACTTCCTCCTCTCTTTTGAGTGCCCTTTAAAAAATCTCATACTTCTCATAATTTATTTGATTTTTTTTTACCATAAAATCGCTTACAATTTTTTTGATTCCAGTTTATGGAATTACACCCCCATTTCAAAAGTGGTGGCTCTGCCCCTGATGGATATTAAACTGCAACTCTCAGAACTATTCTATAGTGAAGAACTTTTAACTGATGTGAAATGATATAAGAAAGGGTGGTCAATGTCTAAAAGAGAGCAATGCAACAAGAGAACCAAAAATAGACATTCAGAGGTCGCTATATGACCTATATGTAACAGTTGTCCTCACCCCACTTAAAATTACCCAAAGTGTTAATCGAAGAGAATTGAACAGTGTAAGAAAATTATACTTGTACTTTTCACAAACCAGTGTAAAATAGGTTAATGAAAATTGATTTTCCAGACAAAGAACTAAACATGTTCTGGAAAAGATTTAAAGGAAAGATAGTTATACAGGTTCATGAACATTATTTGCTTAAGCTAGAATTAAACGGATTCATTAGAATCATTACAATTGGTATTTAAGATATATAATACTTTTAACATAATGGTTATTAAATTGTTGGAAAAGTCAATGGAATTGATATTCCAGTTTATTTTCCTGCATGATTTTTTTTCTCCAGAAAGTAGTTTCTCCTTATTTGGACATGCTTAAAATTTAAGTAGATAACAAGTTGTGCAATATTGACAATGGCCTTAAGGCCTAACCAATAAAAAACAAGAAAAGATCTTATTTAGTTTTAGTTGTTCATTTCTGACCGCCATTTACTTATTATAAAATATAATCCTGTTGATTACAATATTTTTATGGGTCCTTTTTGGTCATATAGCTCTTCATCTGTTTCTGTTCTTATACATTCTTGTCTTTCAGATATTGGCTTTGCACATTCCTGGTAAAGGAAATTCCAGAAAAGTGCTTCAGACACATGAAATTTATGAATTGTTGATTTCATTTTTTATCCACTCAAGGTAGTTAATATCTGAGTATAAATTGTGTTCAATTATGTAGTCAACGGGATGCAAGAGAGGTGAAAGATACAAAAGGGATATTCAAACTCACAAGTCGTAAACAAACTGACAACGCCATGGCAAGAAATGAAAAACTATCAATAGACAAACAACAGTATACATAATACAACATAGAAAACTAAAGACTGAGCAACACGAACCCCACCAAAACCGGGCTTTACTTGTGAAGTGGTCGAATATATGTTTCTGTAATGATATAATTGAAAATGGTTGGTGGGATGTTTCAAGTGGAAATGATGGGGAATTTCACAAGAGAAGTTTTATCAACCCATAGTTTAACATAATTTAACAAACTGGTTAGAACCGGTTTAAATCCACACTGAAAAAACCCCTAAATACTGAACTCAAAGGTAAATTAAAAAAGGGGAAGTCCAAAAAAAAACTGACAAAATCGAACGATGGAATTAGAGAAATAGAATTATTGCGTTGGTTGTAAAAATGATCTCGGGTAGAAATTATCTTGCTATACCTATACTTTTGAATTTTTCAATTGAGGGTACCGGTAGCAATTTTGTGTAATGAATTTATACACCTTATCCTTTTCCATTATGAGTATAAAATTTTGTCAAATTTTCAAGTCTTAAAAGTGGGCGATTTCCCAAGGAGGAAATTTCTTTACAAGAGAGCTTATTTCATTGAAAATATATTGAAAGGAATCAATTCATTAATGAAATAACTAGCTCAAGCAACACTCTAAACTGTGCAAAAAGGACATTAATTTGTCACTTTAGCTCACCTGGCCAAAATTTGCCAACATTTTGTGTATGATAACTTTTGCAAAAATATTTTCCTCTGAGTCTATTGGGCCAATTACAGCCAAACCGGACTAAAATCATCCGTTTTATATCGAATTAAAAAAAATTCCAATGATTCCAACTTTAGACTACCATTGCAGTTAATGTTGAAAACAGAACATATGGATAACATTCGTCAAATTGATAATTTCGGAAAAAACATTATAGGTCAAGAAAATTTGCCAGGGCAAAAATGTCCAAATTACCAATTTCTTCTAACTGTCTTCTGTGAAAATAAACAGACAACTCCCTAAATGAGTAATTACTCTTGAATACGAAATTTCTAACAAATTTGGGTTTTCTTTGCTATTACCTAGACAACAATAATAGAGAAAAACTAAAAATTATCTAGAAAAAAGAAAAAAACAAAAACTTATCTAGAAAACAATAATACAGAAAAACTAATAATCTACAGATAAATCAATAGGTTGGAATCGCTAGTCAACTAATTGGAGTTATTGCCCTTTAATGACAAATAAGTCAACATTGTAAATGACTTCAGTTGTCTCCATACATGAATTATTGTCACTCCCATTCAAACAAAAAATTCTCTGAAACCGACATTGTCAAGATGCTTCATTTCTTGATTGAGAACATATTTGTTACGTTTGGAGAACGTGTTTTTCAATAAACAATCGGCATTCCCATGGGAACCATCTGTGCCCTCTTCTTGCCGACTTGTTCCTTTATTCATATGAGGCTGACTTCATACAGGAACTTCCTAGGAAGAAAGAAAGAAGTTACCAATATCCTTTAACTTTACTTTCCGCTACATAGATGATGTTCTTTCACTAAATAATTCAAAATTTGGTGACTATGTTGAACGCATCTGTCCCATCGAACTTGAGATAAAGGATACAGCAGATACAGTTAAGTCTGCTTCATATCTTAACTAACATCTAGAAAGTGATAATGAGGGTCGGTTGAAAACAAAACTTTACGACAAAAGAGATGATTTCAGCTTCCCAATTGTGAACTTTCCATTTCTATGTAGCAACATTCCAGCAGCGCCTGCATACGGAGCATATATCCTCCAGCTGATACGATATTCCAGGGCTTGTATTTCCTATCGTGATTTCCTTGATAGAGGGTTGCTGCTCACAAGGAAGCTATTAAACCAAGAGTTTCAAGTGATGAAGTAGAAATCATCCCTTCGTAAATTTTATGGACGCCATCACAAGTGGGTTGATCGTTATGGAATATCCGTTTCACAGATGATATGTTCCAAATGTCGTAACTACAATCCTGTCCCCTTTTCCCCGAATGTGACCTACCGAATTAGACTTATTACCGGGTTTGTACTAACATGAGCAACACAACGGGTGCCACATGTGGAGCAGGATCTGTTTACCCTTCCGGAGCACCTGAGATCACCCCACATTTTGGTGGGGTTCGTGTTGCTCAGTCTTTAGTTGTTTATGTTGTGTTTTGTGTACTATTGTTTGTCTGTTTGTCTTTTTAGTTTTTAGCCATGGCGTTGTCAGTTTATTTTCGACTCACGAGTTTGAAAAGTCCGTTTGATATCTTTCGCCTCTCTTTTGCCCCTTAGTGGTTGACGTTTCTGGCTATAATATTAAAGCTATAATTGATAGACCAAAATTTCAAATAGCAAGACGAAATCTACAGATAAATCAATAACCTGAAATCGTCAGTTAACTAGTTGGAGTTATTGCCCTTAAATGACAATGTTAACCTATTTTTGCGTTTATGGCAGAAACTATAGTAAAAGTCCGGAAACATTTAACAGTAAAAAAAGATAGCCAAACAAGATTTACAAATAAGTCACAATGGCCAAAAATTGCCAGTCTACTCCTCATAGGAGTTATTGCCCTTTTAAACAATATTCAATTGACTGAAATTGTCAGTCGACTGTTGTAAGGTGTTATTACACTACCATGACAATTTTTACCCCAGTTTTGTTTAAATAATCTTGAAAACTATAATCAATAGAGAAACTTAAAACAGCAGAAATCATCAGCTAAACAAGGTCAACGTAGCCGAAATCATCAGTAAACCCTGATATGAGTTATTGTCCTTCACTGGCGATGTTTACCCATTTTATGTGTTTTATATGGAAACCCATGAGTATATATAGAAACTTAAAACAGTAGAAATGATCAGAAAGACAAGATCTACAAATAAAGGAAAATAACACTTTAAACATTTCGTGTGTCAAACGCGCTTTTCTGGGTGTATATAAAAAAGAAGATGTGGTATGATTGCCAATGAGACAACTCACCACAAGAGACTAAATGACAAAAATATTAACAACTATAGGTCACCGTACGGCCTTCAACAATGAGCTAAGCCCATACCTTATTTTATCAGGAACGCACACAAATCTTGATATTGGAAAGCTTGTGATATATGAATACGTAGAACGAAAGGAGCAACATTACCATAAGGGACATAAAAAGAATAGTCAAATTTACCGAAGGTAATCTCTGTTTGAGGGAGTTGATTCAGTTAACTGGGTATACATTCAACATGGATATTCGTTTTGCTTTGTATCATTTTTATGCAAAAATGCCAGGTGAGAGGTGAAGACTCCTTGTTTCACAGAAAAAAAACTTGATCGAAAGAGAGTGAAAGAGTGAAAAAGTATTAGTCATTTAGGTTAAAAGAAAATCAAGATGACCTGCGCCACCTAGTAATTTTTACATCCAAGATAAAAGGTAGAAGTAAATTTATCTTCTGCTGCCCTGTTAATTAGAAAAGAAAATTGAAATAGTCAGAAATGAACATTGGTGTAGAAATAGCGAGAAATTTGGAGGGAACTCTTTGTGGGAACAAAATTTTCTGTGCAAAATTTAGCAAGGGGCGTTCATTCATAAAATTAAAAAAAATTTGGATCAATAAGGAACCCTTAAAAAGGTGCGGCACCACATGTGTTTTGTAGTTTTATTCACACCAAACGGTGTTGAAAATTCAGAATTTGACAGTTTTTTCAACAGATTTTTTTAGTGAAAACGCAGAACCCAAAAAGGATACCATTGTCGCCTATGTAAATAGTTACTTCATTATAAACTAAATTTACTTAAAAGAAAAGATTCTACCTTCCTTTCAGAAAACTTGTCTTGAAAAGGAGGTAATCAAATATATACAACATGTAAAATGAATGGAAGGTTTATAGTTTTTGTATGCCAGACGCGCGACTGTAAAGGTCATGTTCTAATTCCAACAAAATAAGGGGTACATGTGTGTCACGTCACGATTAATCTTGCAACGTCTATTGTATTTCGAACGACACTTTATAAGTATTACCAAATTGATATAATTAGTTTAAGTGCTGTTATATATTTAACCTTGTATTGTCCTACCTGTCGGCACAAAAAGGATCAAAGAAGTAGTACAAAAAAAAACTAGCTTATCTTGTTATATATGTTTATATCTCTGAAGCGAGGTGTCTGCATATATATCTTATTGGATTTTTGATGTTGATTGTTTTAGATTTTTTTAGCTTTTATAATGGAAAAGGAACATTGTTAAAGACTGTATGTTGTTCCCTATTTTATCTGGGTGTATATGTTGTTTAAATATCTGTCGCATTAAAGTATACTCCCTTCTGTTTTTATCAAATTGGTAAAGGCTTAATTGATTTGGTGAAAATTTTGACTAGAATGACTACACCTTTCATATACCAGAGCAGCTTGAAGAAGTAAAGGTCAGTGATGGAAGTATACACAAAATAATATATGTAAAGATGTTTCCATTTTTCAACTTGCTAAAATATAGTTTACATTATGCTATTTCCAAAATGATAACAAAACATATAATGTCATCGAGTTAACTGCCAGTATGTTCTATACTTTTGTATTCTAATAATGTTATATGCAGGATGATGAATATAAAACAGTTATAAAAATAGAAGCTAGATGATTCAAAACGAAAATAAAATAACACACCACTATGTGCTTTTAGTTAAGACTTTCACAAGGTCAGCGTTAAAATTTATTTTGAAAAATAACATTGTAGACACATTTACAGTGCACTCAGTCTTTACAAAAAAATACCATCTGAGTTATCCCTTGAATCATTATTTTTGTTAAAGTCTCCTCTTTACATGTGAAAAAAAAACTAGTGAAAGATACCAGGCTGATAATTGTGTAAACCAGACACTCGAATCGAAAAAGTTGGAAGGCCAAATCAATTAAGAAGTAAAAGAGCATTGAGGATCCACAATTCCGAAAGAAAAGTTACCATTAGATAAATTAAAAACAAGAATGTGTCCATAATACACGGATGCCCCACTCGCACTATCATTTTCTATGTTCAGTGGACCGTGAAATTGTGGTCAAAACTCTAATTTGGCATTAAAATTAGAAAGATCACATCATATGGAACATGTGTACTAAGTTTCAAGTTGATTGGACTTCAACTTCATCAAAAACTACCCTGACCAAAAACTTTAACCTGAAGCGGGACAGACGGACGAACGGACGGACGAACGAACGAACGAACGGACGCACAGATCGAAAATCATTATGCCCCTCTACTATCGTAGGTGGGGCATAAAAATGTCGCCATTCAATTAACTGTAAAAGATGAAAAACTTTATACAATACCGCCACATTTCTTGCGAATACACACAACTTCGTAATTGACTATTCGAGTGCAACTGATGAGTCTTGTTCAAGTGAAACGCGCGTCTTGTGTATCAAATTATCAGCCTAATATTTTGGTGAGTTTTAACCACAGACATACTGTTTTTCTTCCCGACACTTCCGAGATGACATTTTAATGCATAATTGATGATTCAAATCTAAATTATTTCAACATATTTTTTTTTGTATTTGAATACGTTTTTTTTTAAATCAACTTCATTAAAGCGACATGACTACTAAACTTCCTATACTTAACATTGGGAATATCTAATCATCGTTATTAAAATAGACATTCGTTACGTAACTAAGGATTGACTTCGTTGATTACAGATAAATCTTAAAATCTTAAATGCTCATAACTTCTTATTGTATTAATTTATGGATATCATCCTATGGGGATTTTTCAATTATCTGCTGGCTAATGACGTCATTGAAACGTTTTCCATGTCTTTTATATGATGGAAGTCGATTTGTAATGTTTCCCCCTTACAGAGTAGCTATATCCACAAACTTCCAAATCTCGATTATTCATATTGCCGAGAAATACTCTCTTGTGTCAATGGACACTCGGGATTTTGATTATTTTTTCTTGCTTGTTTTGTATACCAAATCCTAATATTGAATGGGAAGTTATAAAATACAGTTATTGTACAAAACACTAGCAATTATTCTATCTTATATGGTAAACATAAAGCCTAGAATTAAATTTACACCTCCTGTATCCATCCATTTGGTAAGAGAACAATAGAAGGACGAACAAAGCATGGCGTAAATTTAATCGAAGGTGTCAAACGTTGATTGAATGGCGCGCTTTTCTGTTGAGGTCGATACGTTATGGACATACAGGCTATTTCTTTTATGTGAGAGAATCCTAGAATCGAAATGAAATGAGGTAGGTGATTTTCTTTATTATTAACAGATAGCACTGATTTATTTGCAAAATGTATAATTAAACACGTTTTAATATTTTTTAGAATTAGATGCTATATATAGTGAGAGACATAAGTACGTAGTATATATTTCCTTCATTTTCTTCATTGATAGCTCACTATTGCAGTGATTTATTCATCAAATGTATAAAATATGACGTTTTTGTTCTGACTTTTTATGAAGAAAAGACCAAGAACAATATAATAAAATATTACACAATAAAGAAAAACGAAAGTGAAAAATCACCAATTTCAATCTTAAGACTTTTCAGATTTTTCAATTATATACATGATAAAAGTATGTATATTTAACATAGGAGAACTTCCACTTTATTGTAAAGATATTTTATAAAATTAAATTTCTGACCTCTCCTCTTTTATGTATACATATTGTTTGAAATATGCCATGTGTTTATACTATATTTTGAATACACCAATAAGCCGTCTTATTCAAAGTTAATAAAGAATTTGAATATCAACTCCTCTCTTCAAATTAAAAAAAACTTTATTTATTGTTGTTGTAATATTTTTTAACTATGAATACTAATAGTAAATCAATTTGTAAGACTATATTTAGTTGTATCGATTGTAGAAGTTATACCTGATATAGAATTTGTCTGATTTTAATGATAATTAATTAACTTATCTCGTTGGTGTTTAATCTCATTGACGAACACCCACAAGTCATTAAGTTGACATGTGTACCGTGTTAAAATATTTTCAAGAACTCACCGATCTACTGTATTGCAGTTAAAAAATGTATTTGAAATTTCCATTATAAAAGTTGACGTCATACTTATTGAATACGCCCATTTTTTGTATTTGCTGTGACTAAAATGATTTAATGTACTCAAAGACTTGCATATTTACAAATGAAGTCATGTTTGCAAAGAACAAATGTCAAATATCTTTGATTCATAATTCATTGATCAAGTGCATTATGATAAAAAGTTCGATAAATTGTTTTCTAGTTTTAGTCCTTTTAAGAATGTTTTGTTGATTGCAGTTCTACGATTAGCTGTTATTTAATCTGACAAACTTGTCTAGATGTCATGGCGATGTAGGGGACGACCATTTGATTTTCTGGGGCCAGTAGGATTTTAAAAATGAGCATTCTGGCCTTGTAAGAGCTGAAAATAAATATTTATGACCAAGACAGGACGCAAATTAATACTAGTATTATGCGACACATACTTTTGAAAATAATTGTCTATATAAGTGAAATTTAAGTCTGTATCCATATCTAGATTGTTTCGGACTTATATAAATTTTAAGTCTTCTTTTATCATCTAGCCTTTTCTTGTCATTGTCTATCAAATAGGTTCAAATATACATTTGTAGATTTTTACTCTTAGGTTCAAATATACATTTGTAGATTTTTACTCTAAGAATATATAAGAGTCCATCTGAATAATGCCTTCGCCAATGTAACAGAATTTCAACAGTTTATGCATCCTTATGGTATCCATAAAAATAAATTGACGTACATTTACATTACATTTACTTAAGTGTTTCGATAAGATTTGCTGGACAGCAGAAACATGTTATATAATCTATAACATATATCTATTCTACATTATTGTCAGTGCTATTTAAAGGGGCATAAGCTGTCAAATTCGAGTTCACCGATTTGACTCAAATACTCATATTTGATTAATAACATACAAAACGTAAAAAGTACAAAAGAAACAAATATCAGACATGTACTCGTTAAAATTGTCAGCATTTCGTGCATATTTAAGACTAGACGCCAACTTATTTTCCATCCTGATGACCTCCGAAGACTGCCTGTGTTCATATAAACTGATAAAAACATAAACGTAGATATAAATAGACAGACAAGCATGTGTAAGAATCATTTGTTGGGGCTGATTAAATCAAAGAAATGATTCTTCCTGAGGCCAAAAAAAAATAATACACGTGTTTCCGCTAACGTGCTTAAAAATAGGGTAGGTAGGTATAGGCAATATCATTTTATTTAACAAACATGTTTTAGCTGGTTTCTACTAGGGAATCAGTCTGACTTTAACAGTGCTTGTTCCAAAATGGCATAAAAAGTGTTAGAGTAGGCACTAAAAATTACGGTAGGTAGGGTTAGCAGAAACACATGTACTATTTTTTTGGCCTGATGGCTCCCCGATTTCACTTTTCAATGTTGACATTCTTTTCGTTTTAATAACTTAATATGCTTAGCACATGCGTAACATATCTCCAGGTAGTCCAATGAAAGGCCGCATGAATACGAATTTAAACGAAGTTAAATGACTTGGAAGCCATTTAAGACAGCTGCAATGTTTTTGGGTTAATTCAACAAAATTGAACCAAACTGACTGCTAATAGCGAAATGTTATTTCACCATTGCATTCCATTATTATAAATGTTTGAAACAAAAACAAAATACAAAAACTTATTTTTTGTCTAAATCGTACCTGATGCCTCTTTAAAATTAAGTTATTTATTACCGTATAGTATGTTTTTAAAATAAGCGAAAATTTACACCCAGCAAAAATAACCCGCTATACGGAATATTATATTTGATCGAAGTAACATTGATACACATTGAAATATAAAAACTGTCTGTACAGGTTGAACTAGTTGTTTATCTATGATGAGTTTATTTACACTTAGTTTTTATTTCCATAGTGTGCTGGGTACACTCATATGATACATTTAATGTGTACATTGTATTGAATTGAATTACATGTAAGAGTATATATCATACAAAATAACGCCTAAATTCATTATATATCTAACATTAAACCGTTTGATGCATTTAATGTGTACATTGTATCGAATTGAATTACGAGTATATATCATACCAAATAACGCCTTAATTCATTATATTTCTATCATTAGATCGTTGGCTCACCACGATTTGAGGAAGCTAGTGAAAAGTGTGCCGCATGTAGTCTTTTGATACTGAACTTATTTTTAGTTTTCCTGTATGTAAAATGCATATGATGCCCTGTATGTTTCGCGATGTCCATGCAGAGAAAAAATCTACATTTGTACGTTTAAAATTTGTTAACAAATTATACTAACAACATGAAAACGTATAAAATGTATCCAAACACTACGAAAAAAGAAATATATTATAGCTTGGCAACTAAATAGATGATGAACACCATAATATATATGAAATACACACTTACAGGACAAATTAAGCACAAAACTTATTAACGCATTATAAAAAGGACGTTCATCTGGCTTTCAGAACGGACCTTTTGGTTCATATAGCTCTTAAACTGTTTTGGTTCTTATACATCTTTGGCTTTTAAATATTTGGCTTTGAATGTTCCTAGTTAAGGTAAATCCAGAAAAGGGCTCCGAATGCATACAATTTATAACGTGGTTTTTTTTTCATTATTTTCATTTTTCACTCGAAAAAAAATATATGAATACAGCTACAAATTTTAATTATTGATGTACTATTTATGCTATGTGATTGTAAAATATGATGACTTTTAAAAATTACATGCATGGGAATATTCTGTTTTCCGGAAGTTAAAGGAAACATAACTAGTGAAATAATATATTCCTAGGGAAAATTACATTTCAATTGTGAACATATTTTCATATCTCCCGACAAGAGAAATAAATGTATATTGTTCTACAAATTTAGGTCAAAAGTGGTATTATGATTATTTTAACAAGTATATACAACTATATACCTTTTATTAAAGTCTGTTTTGTCAGTTTTCATTTCAAATAATGAGAATGATGTAGACTTTATCAAAATGATTTCTCTCAAGTAGTCTAAGATGACTCATTTTTTAGAAACATATTACTATAGTTTTAATATTTTAAGTATTGAATAATTTTTAGAGTAATGTATAGACACAATTCTATTTGGAGTTCACGAGCTTCCCTTGCTTTTTATATACACTGTTCATGTTTTAACTGATTTACCAGTTAATAACATGAGTAGACTACTGCTGATTATTATGTCCTACCGTGTCCGATTCTGTTTTGCAATATAACATGGCAAATTTCAACTATTTCTTATATGAGAGAAAAAAAAAAACGAGAGAGCTAGGGTGTGGGGTACAACGGAGAAATTGTAAGGCAACCCCCTCCTGTTTTCATACCAGACATAAAAAATGGTTTAAATACTATATATTGGTCAACGGTCTAATCTATATAAAAAAACGAAAAATTGTGTCTCATTTCTCGTTTTTTATATAGATTAGACCGTTGGTTTTCCTGTTATAATGGTTTTACACTAGTCATTTTTGGGGCCCTTTATAGCTTGCTGTTCGGTGTGAGCCAATGCTCCGTGTTGAAGGCCGTACTTTGACATATAATGGTTTACTTTTACAAATTGTGACTTGGATGGAGAGTTGTCTCAATGGCACTCATACCACATCTTATCTATTATACAAGCATTCAATGAAACAATGAAAGATCTTTGTGTTATTTGATCATTAACTTTTATTTCATTTTTGTTTGTTTACATGTAGGTCTTGCTTTTTAAATTTGTTTGTTTTTGCTGCTGAACATATGAACGAAATCACATTATATTGCAGTTATTCAAGACAATGCATATTTTGATCGACTTCAATGAATTAACAGTGAGGTGCGATAAAACATCACATAAATCAGATATCGATTTCCTTTTAGCAAACTTTCAATAAGAACAATATATTAATTATTTGTAAAATGTAAATTCTGAAATGTTTCCGATGTTTTTATTATCGCGAAAATTGCGACGGAACAGGTTTGTCAAATTATAAACTCGTATTTTAAATTTTGATAGCACTATTGTGTGCTGCATTTCCTTATATCGTAATAACTAAACTCGGATTTTTGTTTAATGTTCAACGATAGCAATACTAAATGCACGCAAACACTTTTAAATTTACTGTTGATGCAGAAACTTTTTTCATTGAGATTTGATTGATATAGGTTCTGCTACAAAGAACATATTGAACCTAATATTTCTGTTGGTCAAGCTATCATCTCGAAAGTTTGCTTTATTAGTTTGTTGAACACTATGAAATTGTGGTATTATAGATGGCAAACGAACGTTGTAAGGTTTCTTTTTTTTTCATGTTCTACCAATGAAATTGCCTATCAGCGGAGTTTAGTATCAGTAACACGATTGAGCTATTGGTTACGGAATTGTTAAATATTTCATAGCACCTAAGTAATATTAGTTTTTTGTAGTATAGTTCGGATCTCTCAGTGTTCTATGAAAAATGTGTTGACAATTTTTTTGTACAGTTTACATAGTGTTGTCAGTTCCATTTACTATTGATAATTGCCCATTTGATACCTAAAAGGGGTAAAATATATAATTTTCGCTTTGGTACCGAAAAAGGGGTAAGAGGCAATTAAAATGATGAATGGAGTAACATGCATCACTATCTAATAAAAAGCTACAGTAGTTTACCAACGTTCAAATCTTATTAATATATTGGAAAAATATGTATAAAGATCAAAATCCAAAAATGGGAATCATATGAACTGCAAAAGGAGCAAGACTTGGTGTGTCGACATGCAAAGCATTACCTGCTATGCATGCATCATCCGCCATTCACATGCGTATCCACTAAAAAGTCACAATCGATTAATTAACAGATCGGACGACTATTCTAGTTCTAAAAATTAAAAAAATCGAGACACACACCTCACATCGTACAGGTCAAATAGTAGATGATGCTGACCTTAAAATTCATAATGATTCAACAGTAGTAAGTCTCTAGTTATCTTTTTGTTGTTTGTGTCGTTGGGTAACTGTCATTTAGTATGGAAAAAAGTTGGGGAAAACGAAAATGAGACAACAACCCACGATTAAGATCTTGCTTCAACTGCAATGAATTTCTTATTAGATATCTTTTAAAAAAAGGAAGTTTACTAACAAATATTTTTTTCTAATGCTTTTTAAATATGTGATCTTTATTTTCTCATATTTTCGTTTAATTGGGTTTTAAATTATTTATATCAATTATTTACTATTTTTTAATTCTTTATTTTTATGGTTGCAGTGTGTACTATATTCATATTTATTCATATCAGAATATCATTACCCTGTCGAAACACAAGGTCTTGCTCCATTTAGAGGTAACGCAATTCTATCGTGTTTCGTTTTTCATCCTGATTTCGTATATCATTACTAGATTTACGATATTTGAACATCGTTAAACTAGAGTTGGCCCTAATTTTAGACCAATTATATTTGATCGTTCATTCTTTCTTCATATGTTGATATTTTAACTTTTCACAACGACAAACTCCAATTTATATTTACAGAATCTAATGAAATGCATGCATCTTTTTTTGTAACATGCATAACACTGAACGACAATGATATTGTATCCATTTGCAAGGTTCATTATATTCTAATTATCTAGAGGCGTTTACAATCTGAACTTAAAACTAACAGTCTCTCCACTATACTTTAAAAATAAATAAAAAAAAAAACGGAGACGGATTTGCATGTTGAAATTTAGTTATGATTGGACAATAACTGCATTACTCTGTCTGAGCCAAAAATTAGTTTTCACTTTTGACATGCTTTATGATTGTAACATTTGATTAGATTTTTTTCTCTAGGGTCAAATGTATACGGGAATTTACCAAGCCTATTGATAGACGGCTACATTATTCTGTTCTTGTACAAATTTGACATTCTTCTAAATTAATCTTATTATTCCTCAATGTTCACCCTAGAACATTGAATTAATAATTGTTTTGGGTGTTATCGGACAATGAGTAACTCGGTCTTATGTCTCAGATGATTATTGACAGAATGCCATTGATAGCTATTTTCTAAAACAAAGTTTTCGATTTAGTTTTCGATAGTCAATACGCATACTATGAAGGCTTTCCTATGTTGTAAATATTACATTTGATAAAAGGTGATACTAAAGAATTTATTGAATATAAATTTCTAATGCTATTCATTCATAAACGATTGAATTGCTTTACTATTTATTAATTAATTTCAATTAACTATAAAAGAAAACCACGTGTTCAATATGGAAGTGCCTGGGTAGACCGCTTGAGACTTACACGTGATTCATAATATTCGATCTGTGTCTTTTTGATGCATACTTGTAATACAAGGGGTATTGAATTGGGAATTAATTAGCAACATTTCAAGAGCACAAATGACTTTAAAATGTCAGATGAATAGACGTGACAATAGAAATTGTATTTCACATTCAAAGAATTCAGTTGATCAGGATATTATAGAATTGGAAGAAACTCCTAAACTTTTTGTTCCGGTGACGGATAAAAAAAGACCACATTCGCCTACTGTTGATGTAGTGTTTAAGAATCAAAAACAGCCAAAAGAGGACCCTACAGACGGATTCAACTGGCAGGGATGTAGGTAGGATTAATTTTAGTAGAAACCTCAGTAAAAGCTAGATTCGAAGTATTCTTTTTATAAGTGTCAATTTTCCAAACCGTCAAATTAGTAAATTTCACCCATAGTTAATTGTACTGGGTGACTGCCGTAGTACATATTTCCCGTGTTGTCTTGTAATATTTTAACTTGTTTTGCTAGCATATTATTATCATTACAAAGGACTTATGATTAACGTTGAAATAAAGTCATATCCAAACTATATTTAACAAGTAACTTGTGTTATATATATAGTATGTTGGAAAACAATGTTTTGACAATAATTTGTATATTTTCAAATCTTCAAAATATTTGAAGTTAAGTGGGAGACTTCAAGATCGTATTTACCAAAACTGTTTAATACTATATCCTGTTCAGGTGACTGATCTTCGTATGGGGATTTTTCTAAACGGAGGGTTTCAACAATTTCTGGACAATTGACACTTATTAGTTTTCAAAGACATCTAATATATTCTAATAAAATTGAGAATGGAAATGGGGATTGTTTGAATGTCACATTTATTATATTTTAAACATGATATGTGTTGCTAAGAAAATATTGAAATGTAAAGGGTTACTAATATACAGCAAAATTCTAGCATTTACTAAAGTTTAAATTGTATGTTTTTTTTAACATCGGGTCATCTCATTCCGTGGAAGCTTTGACATGATAACATATATATCAATTTTAAAAACGTTGTAAATTTGTGTTCTAAGTATAAGGTGTGTGTACTATATGCACTATTATTGAATTGACAGAACTAATTATCCTTTAATCAATTACATTTTATATTTCATGCATTTATAATAAAAGTACCTGGTAGTATAGGGTACATTAGTGTTTATAAGTCAAAATTAATTCCCATGTCGTTAATTTTTTATAATTTCAAACTATAACATAATATCTACCCAGGAACAAGAAATGTGAGAGAACAAAAATCAAGTTAGAAAATAAGCAATGCACTATTTATTTTGTGCACTACACATCAGTGGATACATGTATATGTATTTAGATTGTCTTTTGATTGTTTATGTATGCATATATATGTGAGCAGAAAGTTTTCATAATCCATTAACACTGTGTTACCTTTCGTGTAAACACACAGTGATAAACCATTGTTTGAATTATTAATTTTAATCTTAGAAAATGGCAGCTTTATTATATGACCACATTTGATGAGATATGTCTGTTGACGTTTATGTCAATTACCATTCAGGCTTATCCATGCTTCCAACGTTTATTCCAGCAACTTTGTATGACTTATTTCCCTTTTCTTATAGGATTATCCTTTAATCAATTACATTTTATATGTCATGCATTTATAATACAAGTACCTGGTATTATAGGGTACATTGGTGTTTATAAGTCAAAATTAATTCCCATGTCGTTATTTTTTTATAATTTCAAACTATAACATAATAACTACCCAGGAACAAGAAATGTGAGAGAACAAAAATCAAGTTAGAAAATAAGCAATGCACTATTTATTTTGGATAGATAATAAATCCAGCCCAATACAATACCAAAATGAAACTTAATTTGAAATGTTTTCTGTATTTGATACAGTTATATACAGATATGTTTAACAAAACAATGGTATGAGAATATGCATGCATGCTTACTGTGAATCATATAAAACAAACTCTGATTTACCCTATGCTGTCGTCTAGCATTTGCATATCTCAATTGAAACGTCACGCTCGTGCTTGTTCAATTATACAGACTTATTTCACAGGGTGACAAAAAACTTCTCTGACAGGTTTATGAGGGTTAAACGACTCAAATCAAATCTACATGTACATAAGTTAAACGGCCACTATAACGAATTGTTTGACCGATACGATGTGTCTATATCTAAACTCACTTACGACATGGGTTTTGCTGTCTTAAATCCGTAGAATAATGGTCTAATTTGCACATTTTCAGATTGTATCCTTTTTGTGACATTTTGATGGAGTTTTATTTTTTCCAAACTTTTTCCTAACGTTGGCTTGTCGGTGTTTCTTTTTGGCTCAATTTTTTTTACAGGAATTTTATCTAGTTTGTTTTCACGTGGATGGTAAGTTGTTAACTAGACTGAAAAAACTGTTGCTACCTTGGCTGCTTCACAGTATGTAGCGTACAAACATCGGCCTGGCGTTTTGAATAACATGTCGTGTATCACTTATTTATTTAAGATCCTATTTAACTATATATATATATATATATATATATACAAGTCTAAATTGAAAACAACGTTCAAACCTATGATTGCGTTGGATAAAAACCGCAATTTTTATACGTGTGCATGCAAAACAAATTTCTTGTTAGAGGGTCTAAATACAGCACAAACAACATTTTCCAAAAGACCAAAAAGTGAAAAGTATATTTTAACAAAACGCATTTGACTAACAGGTCGAACAACAAATGTTCTTAAATAGATATAAGAAGATGTGGTATGAGTGCCAATGAGATAACTCTCCATCCAAGTCAAAATTTATAAATGTAAACCATTATAGGTCAAAGTACGGTCTTCAACACGGAGCCTAGGCTCACACCGAACAGTAAGCTATAAAGGGCCCCAAAATTACTAGTGTAAAACCATTCAAACGGGAAAACCAACGGTCTAATCTATATAAAACGAGAAACGAGAAACACTTATGAACCACATCAACAAACGACAACTACTGAACATCAGATTCTGACTTAGGACAGGTGCAAACAAATGCAGCGGGTTTAAACGTTTTAATGGTACCAAACCTTCACCTTTTTCTGAAACAATAGTGTAACATCACAACATAGAAAGACACACTATAAAATATCAACTGAAATAGCTTAACTCAATCAAAGGACATAGTAACACCATTGAACATACACTGAACAAATAAATTTGACCTATGATACAATGTAAATTCAAAATAAATAAACTAAGGGAAGAATAATAAAAGTAACATGTTATATCGGTATGAAACGTTAAACAATTTAAGAAAAACAATATGCTCGAACAAAATATCAGCCATTTGCAATAACTTTAAACACAGGTCAAAACCTGTTGACTGCATTTGGCGATTGCCAAATAAACGGATCACCGATGTAATAAATGGATCTTAATTAAAAATTTAATACTAAACAGAAAACAATAAACTTGCGGAAAAGATGATATACCGCAAGCAAAAGGAGCAAAGGTTTTTGTACACCATATCCGGATTTCGACAATTAATGTCTCTTCAGTGATGTTAGGAATCGAAACGGTATTTGGAAAGCCATACAATTTACCTCAATTTAGGATAGACTCTTGAATTTTGAGGAGTCAAAATAGGATGAACGGATCATATAAACCCGAAGGCAAATATAATACAAGCCCAAACGAAAAAATATCAACAAGTCTAAATTGAAAACAACGTATATATATTTGAACGTTGTTTTCAATTTAGACTAGTATATATATATATATATATAATATATCCACGCAATCATAGGTTTGAACGTTGTTTTCAATTTAGACTTTTATATATATATATATATATATATAAGTACGTCTGAGCCAGTGACAACTCTACAACAGATTGATCCATCGGATCACCAGCAGTGATGGTGATACATGGATGTATACATTATGTATATACAACTCGTCTAAACATCAACCCAACAATGTTAGATCTGTAATTTGCTTTCGCAATTTTTTGTTCTTCCTCGCCGATTCGAACCCATGCTACTGAGATATGGTGACAAATCGCCTGCACTGTAGCCGTCCGCTAGACCACGACCACCTGGGCTTCATAAAATGAAGCTTTCGGTGGCCGGGTGTTACCTTCCACGTCTCAGTAGCATGGGTTCGAATCCGGCGAGGAAGAACAAAAATTTGCGAAAGCAAATTTACAGATCTAACATTGTTGGGTTGATGTTTAGACGAGTTTATATATATATATATATATATATATATTAGCACGTGTAAAGTGTTGATCTTTCTTTTTCCTTAAGAATAGAGAAAAAAACGAGAAGAGAGAGAGAGAGAGAAACGAGCCAAATTAATAAAGAATAGCTAATAATCAGGTGCTAATTATCAAACAGGGAGTAAAATTGGCTAAAAAGGAAAGAAAAAATTGCCTGCCTATAAAATAAAAGATTACAGAAATGACGAACCCTCATCCAAATCATTAATACAAAATTAACGTAAAACTCCCTATTAGTCATTTGATTTATTACTATGCAAATGACCTTCCATTGAAGAATGTCTTTAATTTTGCATGATTTAAGTAGTTTCACCTTGGATAACGTTTTATTCATTTTTGTACTCTCTGATGTAAACTATAAACCATCATAAAATATTCCGTAGTAAAGCTGTTATTTTCCTTGGTAAATTAAGTCTTGATGCTTTTACAAACCTTATTTTATATTTCTGTCTTACATTGTTTGGTTAACTTGCATAAAGCAAATGGACCCAATGGATTTTATCTGCTCTTAATGGATCTGTCAGTATTTATTATCCAAAATCCGAAAAAATAGAAACAAAAATCGTTAATTACATAAGCGGCATACAGAAAGAAAATTCCTTAATTACATAAGTAACAACTCCATATTTACAACTTCCGTTTGGGATGTAATTCCTTTGTGATTGATACTAAAAGCTACATTTATACATTCACACGCACAATTAATAGAATTTTACTGGCGTAACTAGATAAGAAATAAAATTGAAATGAAACCCCAAAGAGAATACCACCTTTTTATGTCTATATGACACTTACAAAATGTAAAAAAATACATGTCAACAACTGATAAACAAAAAATGTTATTTAATCTGAAATTTAATTCAACATGGACTGCTTGTTTCCTTTTAGAGCCCCAGAAAAAAACATAAAATTTGAGAAACAACATTAATTTAATGCTTTCTATAAAACTGGAGAGGGGGAGGGAGAGATTTTGAATACTTTTTTTCTATTACAAACTAATGATAAGGGAAACCAACACTGAAATTTTGGTATAGCCAATTTGTTGTTGGTGAACATATTTTCTTTGTTGAAATAGTTATTTGTTTTTATAGTGATTAAGATTATAACACATTTTGACATTTTTACCTATTATGTCTGTTTGGTTTGCTCTCACATTGTTGTCAATATAATGGAACTCTATGCGACTGTCATACAAGTTTGAGACTTTCCGTTTGAATTTTCCTTGGAGTACGGTATTGTTGTTATTTTTCTTTTAGCTAGCTATAGAACCAGGTTTAATCCACCATTTTCTACATAAGAAAATGCCTGTACCAAGTCAGGAATATGACTGTTGTTTTCCATTCGTTTGATGCGTTTGAGCTTTTGATTTTGCCATTTCATAAAGGACTTTCCGTTTTGAATTTGGAGTTCGGTATTTTTGTTATTTTACCTTTTTATGCTATGTAGCATATTTGCTGTTCTTGTAAACAGCAAAAGGTTGAAATTAAGGGCGACTATTATCTGCAGATTAGGTTTAATGCATCTGGAACATGATACATGGTAAAGTAAAAATGTATTTGTCTTGTATTCAGTATCTTTGAAAGTTGACACCCCCACGAACATCTATTGCTTTATCTGCATGAGTATCAATCATTTATTGCTGTGTCTCACATGAAAAAAAGTCAGATTTCTAGTTACTGTTGCAATTATCTTGACATGTTTACTTGTAATATAGATACCATGAATTATATCAAAAGTCATTTTTCTATATTAGGATATCATTAAAACGAATTTCTCTTTATACTTTTAAAATATAAAAGAGCTTTGTTGATATATAAGAGTAAGTGATACAGCAAAATACTGATAATTCAAATAAGTATTCAAACAAGATAAATCAAGGTACAAGCGGTACTGAATTTTTATATTGAACAATTATGTCCCTTTGCTATCTTTCGCCTCTCTTTCATATTACAATAAGAATCATCAGAAAAATAAATTTTAACAGAATAATTAAACAAAAATATTTAAAAGACCCTCATTTCAGCAACAACCGTCTTTTTTCAGAAGCTTGATAAAAAGGTATAAAGTCAAATTGAAAACTGTTAAAACTATGATTATGATTCTAATTTTGTCAATAATTATTTCACTAGAATGGAAACGAAGTACATATGTCACATCAATTCTTTAATTCTACTTCTTGGAAAGTGGTATTCGGGGAAGTTATTTTAAAATTCATACGATGCAATCTAATACTTTCCATGACAACAAATAAACTTGTCCGCGTCAGAAAAACACTTGATCAGGAAATGAAAGGCATTTGATGACTTATGAAAAGCGCCATCTGCAAATATTGGAAAGCACTACAACATCTGGACTCATAACAGCGTGTCAATCAAATGAAGTCATATTACGTTTGTTAAAAATTGAGACGTCTGGGAAACAGCTATTTACAGAATATTGCAGAAGACTATTGGGTGTTAAAACTTTATCGATAGTGATTATTTTTCATAGAATCACTAATTATATCTACACTTTACTATTATGCTAAAACATTATTTAACAAAAGTATAATTATCCTTCTCGCCACTATTTTGGAATATTATGCAAGCTGGACAATTTTCAAAAAAACCGTACAACAAAGCGTTCTGATTGGTTGATAACGTATGAAACAATACTCAGTGCTATTTTCAATTTGGTAATCAAACAATGAAATTAACTACACTTCTTTGTGTCACCGAATTTGGGTTTATTCTTATTCTATATAAATGATTAATATCTCACTTTTACATATGTCAATGAATGGAAAGGTGGAGTTTATTCCTAAATGAGACAACAACACAACACAAAAAAGACGGAAACGCTAAAATAAACACAGCGAAAAATTAAAAACCCCATCTAACGACCAAACCGCGAACGAAACCCAACGCAAGAAAACATGTAACCTATTACTTGTTTTTTGTATACGGTATTGAATTGGTGTTTTTTTTTCGGTTATACATGTGACATAAAGCTTACTGTGTATTATTACTTTATACGTTCTTGACAAGTATATGAATATTAATAAGTTGAAACCTAAGATACAATACCTTGTATAACACTCATTTACATATGTAGATATTGGACTCTGATTAGTTTCACCGTAACCGACACCGTCAGGTTTGTTGGATTACAAAAATAATCAGTTTTATTACAAATGACGTGATTCGTCTTCAAACCTGCAATAAAAATGCTAAACATTTGAACTTTATTAATGAAATTAACCTTTTTTCTTGGAAAAATATAATTAAGTAGATAAATTATTTAAGAAAATGGTATGTAAGTGTTGAATTCTTATATGCATTTTATTGTTTCAACTTAGACCAACAAATCAAGATATACGTTTTGTGGTGATTTTTTTTTTTTTATTATTGTCGTAAATTCTGATTACCGGAACATGAAACAAGGGGAGACCATCTAATCACTATGAATAATGACACACCAGGCGGGAATAGACGTGAAAATTCAATTGTTTTCTAATTTGTATTTCTTCGCATGAATTATTAAATAGTGATAAAATTGCGAAAATTAACCGTTTTATCTCCTAGCCATAATTGTTTTTAGCTCAGTCTGTAAATTTCACACTCGTGGCTTTCACACACAGACATGACAGATTACTTGTGTTTTATAGTAGTTTATCTAGGTTAAAGATGTTGGGTAGGTGTATTTGTATAAAATGTAACACTGATAAGTGTCCTTGGCGTGAAAGGATGCGATCTGATACGTAAAAGTTTCATGTCTAGATGGTTAGAAAAGTGTATTTCGTACATCGATCCGATTGGAGTCAAAACTTTCTTCCAGTAGAAAATTCATCCGAAATTGCAATATCTAAAAAATTTAACCGAAGTATATGCAAGATATTTTTCCTGTTAACCATAATTTGAATAATTCCATTGTTGTATGCTAATCTTATATCGTGGAAGATCGTCGTGGCAACCAAAAAATGGACATTTATAATCCCGTTGCACGACCTTATGCGTATGAATATCCACACAGATGAAATAGTTCTATAAGTTTTGATGAAGTTTAGGATTTGGAAATTATTTGTGGTGCATTCCTTCTATACATATCATAAGTAATAAAAGATACTGTTTTAGCCCATTGATATTGAGCCTTTTACTCTGCCTTTCATTCACAAAATTTCACCAGATAAAAAATATCTCCATACTACAAAAATATAACAACAAAAAAAGCCTAAAACAGAGCAATTATAATATTCACTACAGCATAAAAAAAAAATATGAAATTTTATCTGGAATACATACATCATTTTGTGATCAAATAGACCTCATCCTATTTATCATTGTGTACAAAATGAACCACAAATAGTACAGACTGCATTTAATATATATATTAGGTATATAAAGGTAACACCCGGCCACCGAAAGCTTTATTTTTATAGAGCCTAGGTGGTCGATTGGTCTAGCGCGTCGGGCATAGTGCAAAGCGATTTGGTGCCATGATTTCTCAGTAGCATGAGTTCGAATCCCGGCCAGGGAAGAACAAAAAAAAATTTCTTCCG
This sequence comes from Mytilus coruscus, assembly GCA_017311375.1. NCBI lineage: Eukaryota > Metazoa > Mollusca > Bivalvia > Mytilida > Mytilidae > Mytilus > Mytilus coruscus. Next base: position 42,112,712 of record CM029608.1, read on the forward strand.
CAAACTACAGATCTAACATTGTTGGGCTGTTGTTTAGACGAATTATATATACAGAATGTATTTTCAGCCTTGTATCACCATCACTGCTGGTGATCCTATGGATAAAATCTGATGTAGAGTCGTCACTGGTTCAGACGTACTTATAATATAATTATTTCTATGACTGCATCTTACATTAATTTGTAGGATCCTTTACAAGTGATAATTCAGCTGATCTGTAACAATTCCATCTTCATGCCTTATATATCATGTACTGTGTTACGATTCTAGATAAAAACTGACGAGGAAAGGTAACACCCGGCCACCGAAAGCTTTATTTGTTTATTTAGTGGTCTAGCGCGTCAGGCATAGTGCAAGGCGATTTGGTGCCACGATATCTCAGTAGCATGAGTTCGAATCCTGCCCAGGGAAGAACAAAAAATTTGCTTTCGCAAATTTACAGATCTAACATTGTTGGGCTGTTGTTTAGACGAATTATATATATATAATGATCCGTTCATCCTATTTCGACTCTTCAAAATTCAAGAGTCTATCCTAAATTGAGGTAAATTATATGGCCTTCCAAATACCGTTTCGATTCCTAACATCACTGATGAGACATTAATTGTCGAAATCCGGATATGGTATACTAATTTTTGCACCTTTTGTTTGCGGTTCACTTTTTTGGTCTTTTGGAAAATGTTGTTTGTGCAGTATTTAGACCCCTCTACCAAGAAATTTGTTTTGCATGCACACGTATAAAAAATGCGGTTTTTATCCAACGCAATCATAGGTTTGAACGTTGTATTCAATTTAGACTTGTATATATATATAGAGTCGTCACTGGTTCAAACGTACTTATATATATATATATATATATATACCTCCAGAATGGAAATAAATATTAGCTAAAGTAACATTCCTATATTTAAAGCTTCTTGTAGACCAGAAATTTAGAGATGACAGGTTTCCCCTCGATGAACCAAAACAAATGCATTTGAAACATGGCAATATAAGGTACAAATAAATATAATGAAAAGATTAGTTATGTTATCATTGTAACTTATTTGCCAATTATCACTACTTGATTGACTATTCTACATGCTATTAATAAGTCCCTCATGCTATCATTAGTTGAGAAGCTTTGACTTCGCACCTGATGCTTTTAAAAATTCATATCTATGACATATAATTGAAACATATTTCAAGCAAATTTGCAATTTCATACATGCTCATCAGTATTTTGTTGGTCGATTTGATATTTCACACGATACATGTTTCCAGAATCGGAGCATTTGGCGGTCACGTGATGACAGATCTTTGATAGTATCTGTATTCATTATTGACAACCGTTGTAAACTCGGACCATTTAGAGTTTTACATTGTTTAAACAGATGCCTGTCCATTGTTAAAAACAGCATTGCAACTTGTGTTAAGGTTACTACTGTCTCATTGACGTATAAACCTCGTCTTTTGTCTTCCATCTTGTATGCAAGAAGCAATTCGAACCTGTAAAACCATGTTCACCGACGTTGAGCATATACTTATTTGCTATAACAAAAATATGTACGTGCAGAGCTAAATTTAACAACAGGTCATTTGCGGGCCCCTCAGAGAGTTGCTACAAGGATTCTTCAACGTGCAGTTGGCGAGGCACTCTCTCTACACCAGCCATCGGATTTAATGTCCCTCTTCCGATCGAAAGTGGATGCTTATCAATAAATCCCACACACCCCCACTTAAGAAATGGTTTAACTGCCGGAAGATAGAAGTCCAAGGGATTGCCATAGTCTATACCCAAATCAAGCCAACGGAATGACTTGGCCAGTGTGTCTTTTGTATTTTGTCAAAATTGCAACCACGACTAAGCATATAAGGAGTCAAAACAAGAGTCGTGACATGCTAGATCCATTGAGGGTTATTGAGCCGTGACATGCTAGATCTATTGAGGGTTATTGGTATTTCAAACAGGATTGATTTGTGTTGTTTCCTGAAGAAACGAGGGTAAAAATTTTGCAACACTTTAAAAGCAAAAAAAAAAAAAAAGAGATTGATACAGATTGTTTATAGAATTTAGAATGTCATAATAAGAACGAATAAAAAGAAAAAAAAATTGGATTTTTGCATCATAGTAGCGAATTACACATGTATACTTTAATGGTTAGGAAAAGTTTGCAATAAAGTATAACATTTCAGAATATAATTTAACTTAATCGAAAAAGAAAATATTTAGTACTTATTGAAAACGTTTAAAACTGAGAATTGTCTCTTCTTTATCACACCTCTACACCCAAGGAATCGAAGTGGTAATTAACGATTGACGATTTTGTACATGACTTTTTTTTTATTGTCCTGTTCATTACCAGCGATACACTAATAAATAAATCAAAATTCAAATTGTATTCTATATGATGCATCATTTTTGTCAACTCCAGGGGTTGTCATGTGCACCCCGTGACACACTATAGATCCGCCTCTGCAAGGTATGATATATTGTAAAATACTTCAATGTTGGCAAATTTTGAGTAATTATAAGAACATTCTTAACCAAAACCAAAGTTTTATTGAAAGTATTTTAAATATTTTCCTATCAGGTAAAAAATAATTCATGTATGTTAATGATGTACTGGATTTTAATTAGTTTTAAATCAGAATTCGAATTTCTATTAGTAGATATTGGATTTCCAATTTGTACTAGGAGGTTTCTGGATCCTACTGAATTCCAATTTATATTGTAACATTTACATGTCGTTGCCTTTAGTTTTGCCTTTTGTCGTTTTTCGGTATTTTGTCATTGTTTTGTCGGTCTCTTTTCGACTTATGAGATTCGATTGTCGCTTTGGGAATATCTCTTTTTTATCACCAAATGTGAGATATTGTCGTATTTTAGTTGCCATAAACAACTCGACGCTACGTGTCACTATTGAAGCAGGGAATGTATTTCATTCAGGAGCCCCTGAGTTTACCATCGATATTTGTGTGAGATTCTATTTCCTCAATCTTTTAATTTTTGGTGATATGTTTTTTTACATTGCTGTTGTTATTTCATCTTTTTGTCGATTGTTATGTCTGCGCTTGTTCGGCCATTGACTTTATATTGTCTCTTTTTGTATTTCTGATCCTCTTTTATATATAGATGTCATTATAGATTGTGTAATTATATTCATACTTAAAAAGCATAATGCACTTCCCCGAAAATTCACTATGAAATGTTTATTAAAGATTTGAAGATAGACTGTAGGGTAAATATTTCCCCATGGAGAACAAACAATATTCTTGAAACACTAGCTGTGTCTTGAAAATATTGTTCGGAATATTTTGGTGAATGACTCGGCTCTTTCCCGACAATCAGACGACACTATAATGGAGTAAAAGAGTTATCTTTTGTATAAATAATAAATTCTGTTCATCAAAAATCATTAAATGTCCGTATAATTATTTTACCGCAACAGATAAGACTGGAAAATAGTGTATTGATATTTAATCTGTATGTAATTGGGTCTTATCAGTCCGATGAAATATAGTTCTCACATCAATAATTAACAAGAAGCAATTTTCTAATCTTTAAGCACAAAGGGGCGCTGAAGGGTACATTTTTCCTGTCATTTTTGTTCAAATTTAACGCAATTAGAACTCTTTAAAACAAACACTAGAGAACAATATTAAACTTCGGTAGATCGTTTGACTATTTTTTCTACTGTTACAGTCAGTAGTTCATGATATATAAAATTTATCATTGGTCTAGGTGCTACGTACAATTAAATGCTTAGACTATTTCATCTGTCTTTGAAAGATGATTATACGGGTTTGTTAGTTTCTGATAAGTTATAACTTACCCAACCGTGTCAATTTCTGTCAATCAAACTTACCAGATTTCTTTCCCATTTTATGATTTTCTTCTTAATAAATTGGCCATTTTTCTTATTTAGACGATAAAGTCGAATCGGGTTTTTTTTATAAAGTTGTATTCAGTTGACAGTTTCTGATAAATTCCATTGATCAGAAGTTAAATTTATGTTTGTTAATTTACCATGACTTTGCAATGTACATACAGGAAGTTCGGATAGTGTAGCGGGACTGTCTTTGTAAAATGCTGAGAATGTCAGAAAACTTATAAATAAAGGACTAAGTTTGATACGATTCTCTTGAGGTTGTTATTTTTCTAACTGTTAGTTTTCTGTCTGTATCATTTATTCAAACATGAAAGACCAAAGCCGTCAACGACATCATTCCTCATCTGGGCACGCTTCCGGTCACGGTAACCAGGGACATCATTCGGGACATTTGCACAGCTTGTGGTAAGTTCATTTTAAACACGAACAAAAAAAAAAAAAAAAACAACTGCAATCCCATAGTGCTTTCATACATGGCGACATGTTTTCGCGGTCTTGGATCATTTGATTACAGAATATTCAACTGATAGGGTATTTTACCGAACGTTTCCCATTCCCGACTGTGACATTTTGACCGACTGTGTATTCGCATGACGGCTGATGCATGCATAATTGCAAGAAACACTTACACTGTCGACGCACATGGTCTCGCTTCTTTAAGAGTTCATGCGATTCCCTAAGTTTATGTATGTTACCTTGAATTGTAACTTCTGAATCGATTAGTTAGATTTGAGCTGTTGTATAAAATATTCATATCATTCCCATATCTTATTGCTGTAAACATTGTTATGTTGGATCTGTGTTTTTTTTCATTCATTCATTCACTTACTTATTTATTTTGCAAAAACACCCACGACCTCTACGTAAATACATAAAATATCTACGTACATACATGTTAGTGTATAAGATCTAGAAATAAGAAACTTTCTTGTAGATTACTCTGCTAGTTCTGATTGAAACCTCTAAAATACATTATTTGAAGAATAAGAAAAAGCTGTATATAAGAGCTGACTTCATGAAAGGAACACATATCTAAAACAAACACACACAACAGAAAACAAGCAAGCAAACGGAGTTTTTTGATATAGATAGGTTGCTTAACTTGTTTGCGCCACCGTTCACTATGACATTTATGTTGCAATAATTTAATTTTGGATGTAACACGTCTTCTGATTGGCTGAAAGTTTTTTGTCTATCAGCTCATAGACATAATTTTGTCATGTGAGACATCGTCAACATTTTGTTTGATTTACTCCTTAAAAATGGAATTTATAATTAAATTATAAGGACTGACTGTAATACTTTTTCTGTCTATTCGAAATAACCTAAAAAATGTGGTGCACACTTTAAAATTCAGTGTGCACAATATTTTTGATGTTTTTTCTTCATAGACAGAAAAAAATATCACAGCCATTCCTTAAATATATTTGACTCGTGAAATAAAGAGTAGAA